>OY998184.1:90445977-91045977 GCA_963921935.1 Galeruca laticollis
TCTGTATATATCAATTTCTATCGTAATTAATCTACTTTTATGGTTTGTATTTAACTTATACGTCTGTTTATTTTTCTTGTAGTTTATCATGCTTCTACCTTCATTTACATAAAATGTATCATTGGAGATCAATGATATTTTTAACCTTGTAAGTACTCTCCATCTTACTTTTTTCTGAATTTTTGTATTGTCGAATTGTATATATTATTTTTGATGATAAAAGTTCGAGTATTTCCACTTTTGCTGACATTATTCTTACTTACCTAACCCTCTATATATTTTTATTATTTACTTCTGAAGTACCCTGTATGTAAGCAATATTTCTTGCGATATGAAATTGCATCTATTGAACGTTGTTGGTCAGATAAAAAAATAAATCCTCTTATTTTTCTTTAAAACCCTTTCATTCTGTAGGTAGCCCGTAAATTGGCCATGGTTGAAGCTGATTTGGAACGTGCTGAAGAACGTGCCGAAACTGGAGAATCGTAGGTTTATATTTTATACGGAGTGTGTTGAAAATTGGCATGTTTTTTTATTCCAGAAATGAACAATTTTCGAGTACCCGATATAACCAAAACGTTTGATTTCTCATTTATTTGTTGTTGTTTTATTTACTAATCAATCAATCATCAATATCCTTGGAATATAATTTCAATTAGTACCAAATAAAAAAAAATCCTAAAAATATGTGAAATATTAATAATAATTTATATTCCGCTGATTTTTGATGTTTTATGATTGTTTTTAATAGAAATATTTGTCGTTATATGCTTGCTGCATGATTGCGTAAATGTTGACAGGCCGCCCGAAAACTGGTATTAATGGAACAAGACCTCGAACGGGCAGAAGAAAGGGCCGACCACAGCGAACAGTAAGGGCTTTGCTTATTTTTATAATTTCATTTTAGTAAACAATTATCTACATTTTTTATTCATTACATAAATTTTAATCAGTCTGAAATCGCGTTTATTTGTTAAAATAAATGAACAAAAGACCCTCGAGTAGGTAAATTTACCTAGTTACCTAGAAAATGTAACCGTTGAATTGAACTAACTGTCAATTTTAATAACTATTTGTATTGGCAAAGTGAGACGTTGCAGAAATGATTCGAACATTCTAGGCCAAGCATTTCTAGAAAATGTCACTTGAGAGGTAAACAAAAAACGGTGCCGGACTGGAATTTAAAAAAAAAAGAAGTACAGAAACGCATAGAAAAGACCAAAAAAGACGATTTGTTACTCCTTGGTCAGATTGTGCATGTTTTTATTATGAATATAAAAATATTTTATTCGGAAATAAAAAATTTGATTTTTTGTTTTTAGCAAAATTGTAGAACTTGAAGAAGAACTTCGTGTAGTAGGAAACAACTTGAAATCCCTCGAAGTATCAGAAGAAAAAGTAAGTTTTGTCTATTTACTATTAATTTTTTGGAAGTTTTTCCAAAATTAGAAATTTCATTTAAATATTTTGTAAATATTTCAAAAATTTATTAATAATTTTTTTATGAATATTTCTGAATTTTTTTAATCATAACGAAGCTTATTAAATTCAAATTTGGAAAGAAAATTCCAAAAAAACTGGGCAAAATTTAAATAAAAATGTCATCAGAAGAAAATAAAAATTATAATTCACCACGAAAATAATAAATTAATACTTTTAATCAAAAATCGAAATTATTATCAATAAATCGGTTATTCTATTGGAAATATATATATTTGTGGAAGAATATTTATTTAAATTGTCGATTTTTCAAAATATTCGCAAGATTTTTCAAATTTTTTCGTAAATCCATGTATTTCAATATAACTAGCTGAACTTTTTTAAAATAGGCAATAATTCATCAGTTGCTTCATTGGAAAAAATGTGATTAATAAATATATTTTTTCCAAAAAAGAAATTACAAGGTGGTTTTGAAGTTGGAGTAAAAAACACACTTTCTTAATATTTTGAACTCGATATTCAGCAGTTAAAATATTTACAATTATTATTGAAACACGCTGTATAATTATTATTTAATTAGTTGTAATTATATGCAGAATTTCTGGTATATTTAAAATTTTAAAAGTGTAATTTTTTTATCTTGAAATTAATAGGCTTCGTTAAAATTAATTTGTAATAAAGTCATGTTTGAAGCAGGAAATATTATGTACTGTTGAATTAATGCAAGTTAATTCCACGCTGAATAGCAAACTGAATTTGTTTATCAACAGATTCAGATCTACGTATTTTATTTATAAATTTATTATAAGCGTTATCGCGGTCAGGCATTGGATTTTTAAGGATTGGAAATTGATAGAGGAAAATTGTCATATCATAAGCTGCGTAGCTCGCTTCGCTCGGTTCGAAATAATTTCATTAATCTGTGTATCTCGCTTCGCTCGGTTCGAAATATTTCAATAAGTTGCGTACCTCGCTTCGCTCGATTCGAAATAATTTCATTAAGTTGTAATATTTATATGACCAATCAATTAATTTAGAATTAGAATGTGAATTTTTGTAGGAAATAACTGGGAAAATTATCTTTTTATTGGGCAGTGATTTAGCTAATGCGTATACAATTTTATTTAGACAAATGGGAATTTTTTACGATAATAGCTCGAAAAATTGTTATTTTATTGTACTCTAATCATAATATATTTTATAGCAATAAAAATTAATAATACAAAAAAATTTCGTCTAAAATATGCATTTCTATTCTTCTCCGATATAAAGTTAAAATTGACAACATCGCATATCTTTAAAATTATTTTCGATAGTTGATATAATTGATAATGTAAAATCAGTTTGTTTTATCGTTTCTAGTATTATATTTGAGTGAATAGCATCGTTACAAACGTAAATTTGAGAAAAAAAGCAAAAATCAATGACGTAAAGAAGTAGATAAATCTTAATAGAAATTTCTAATTATGTGATAAAGTTTAATATTGATAATAAACAATATTTATTTGTGGCATTAGCTTGCAATATATACGATTTATAATATAAAAATTGAGATGTAATTTATCCGAAAACTCGTATAGGCCAATCAACGTGAAGAAGAATACAAAAACCAAATTAAGAACTTGACCACTCGCCTAAAGGAGGTACCTATATACGCTGGACTGCTCTAACAATGCTCAATCTTTAACAGCGCGCGCATATTTTCTATTTTTTTGTTATTTCCGTTTATTATTTTTTTTAGCATGTACGACGATTGTTAAGTGTTTCTAATGAGTATTATTTATTTAACTAACATTTAGGCCACCCGCAAGGAAGACGAGTACTCGGTTACCTTAAAACAGGTGGAACAACAATTGAGAGAGGTAATTTTTTATTCTAGGGACTCGAAAAACGTTTCGGAATGTATAGCGGATGATGGTAGTTCTTTCCATAGTGCGTATTGTACAATTATCGCTGATTCATCATGTATGGACATATTTTCTTCATGTTGGTCATTTTGTATATTTGAAGGGCATCGGATTTGTATATTATGTCTTTGGTAGAGAACAAAAAGTATACGTAAAAATATATTGTTATTTATAATTCCGTATTGTCAAAATATTTGTATTTTCTTACATTCTATTCATGACTTTTCGGAAAATTGTTCGAGAAGATCCAGTACAATAAAAAACGTCACTAAACTTTTGAGAAATTACTTGAATTTTTGATAAACATCCACAGGGTAATTAATACTTGTTTGAGAAATTGTTCGAATTTTCCAAAAAAGATCTGAGATTTTCAAGAAATTGCTCGAATTTCTCAGAAAGATTCAAAACGTCACTAAACTTTCAAAGAAGTCGCTAAAAATTTTCTAAAAGGGGTCAGAAAATTTTCGAGAAATTGCTCGTATTTGACAGAAAGATCCAAAACATCACTAAATTTTTAAAGAAGTTGCTGGAATGTTCTAAAAAGTGTCATAAAGTTGTCGAGAAATTGCTCGAATTTCTCAGAAATAATCAAAACGTCACT
Organism: Galeruca laticollis; assembly: GCA_963921935.1. NCBI lineage: Eukaryota > Metazoa > Arthropoda > Insecta > Coleoptera > Chrysomelidae > Galeruca > Galeruca laticollis. The sequence goes on from OY998184.1 coordinate 90,449,926, forward strand.
AATATGTAAAAGAAGTTGCTCAAATTTTTTAAAAAGGGCCAGAAAGTTGTCGAGAAATTGCTCGAATTTCTCAGCAATATTCAAAACGACACTAATGTTTCATAAAAGTTGCTGGAATTTCTAAGAAACAGGAGAGTTTTCGAGATATTGTTCAAATCTCTCAGAAAGAGCCAAAACGTCACTAAACTTTCAAAGAAGTCGCTAAAAATTTTCTAAAAGGGGTCAGAAAATTTTCGAGAAATTGCTCGTATTTCTCAGAAAGATCCAAAACATCACTAAATTTTTAAAGAAGTTGCTGGAATGTTCTAAAAAGTGTCATAAAGTTGTCGAGAAATTGCTCGAATTTCTCAGAAATAATCAAAACGTCACTAATATGTAAAAGAAGTTGCTCAAATTTTTTAAAAAGGGCCAGAAAGTTGTCGAGAAATTGCTCGAATTTCTCAGCAATATTCAAAACGACACTAATGTTTCATAAAAGTTGCTGGAATTTCTAAGAAACAGGAGAGTTTTCGAGATATTGTTCAAATCTCTCAGAAAGAGCCAAAACGTCACTAAACTTTCAAAGAAGTCGCTAAAAATTTTCTAAAAGGGGTCAGAAAATTTTCGAGAAATTGCTCGTATTTCTCAGAAAGATCCAAAACATCACTAAATTTTTAAAGAAGTTGCTGGAATGTTCTAAAAAGTGTCATAAAGTTGTCGAGAAATTGCTCGAATTTCTCAGAAATAATCAAAACGTCACTAATATGTAAAAGAAGTTGCTCAAATTTTTTAAAAAGGGCCAGAAAGTTGTCGAGAAATTGCTCGAATTTCTCAGCAATATTCAAAACGACACTAATGTTTCATAAAAGTTGCTGGAATTTCTAAGAAACAGGAGAGTTTTCGAGATATTGTTCAAATCTCTCAGAAAGAGCCAAAACGTCACTAAACTTTCAAAGAAGTCGCTAAAAATTTTCTAAAAGGGGTCAGAAAATTTTCGAGAAATTGCTCGTATTTCTCAGAAAGATCCAAAACATCACTAAATTTTTAAAGAAGTTGCTGGAATGTTCTAAAAAGTGTCATAAAGTTGTCGAGAAATTGCTCGAATTTCTCAGAAATAATCAAAACGTCACTAATATTTAAAAGAAGTTGCTCAAATTTTTTAAAAAGGGCCAGAAAGTTGTCGAGAAATTGCTGGAATTTCTCAGCAATATTCAAAACGACACTAATGTTTCATAAAAGTTGCTGGAATTTCTAAGAAACAGGAGAGTTTTCGAGATATTGTTCAAATCTCTCAGAAAGAGCCAAAACGTCACTAAACTATCAAAGAAGTTGCTAGAATTTTCTAAAAAAAGGGTCAGAAAGTTTTCGAAAAATTGCTCGAATTTTTAAGAAACATCCAAAACGTCTCTAAATGTTCGAGAAATTGCTCGAATTTCTCAGAGAGATCCAAAACGTCACTACGCTTTCAAAGAAGTTGCTAACATTTTCTAAAAGGTTAATACAGTTCCAAATAAATTGCTCGAATTTTCTAAAAAGGGTCAGAAAGTTTTCGAAACATTGCTAGAATTTTTCAGAAACATCCAAAACGTCGCTAAATTTTCAAGGAATTGCTTGAATTTCCAAGAAACATTCAGAAAGTTTTCGAGAAATTGCTCGAATTTATCAGAAAGATCCAAAACGTCACTAAACTTTCAAATAAGTTGCTAAAATTGTCTAAAAAGTTACTAGAGTTCCAAATAAGTTGATGGAATTTACTAAGAACTGTCAGAAAGTTTTCGAGACTTTGATCGAATTTCTCAGAAATATCAAAACGTCACTAAACTTCCAAAGAAGTTGCTCACATTTTCTAAAGAGCATCACAAAGTTTTCGAGAAATTGCTCGAATTTCTCAGAAAAATCTAAAACGTCGCTGAACTTTCAAAGAAGTTGCTGGAATTTTCTAAAAAGTGTCAGAAAGTTGTCGAGAAATTGCTCGAATTTCTCAGAAATAGTCAAAACGTCACTAATATTTAAAATAAATTGCTCAAATTTTTTAAAAAGGGCCAGAAAGTTGTCGAGAAATTGCTCGAATTTCTCAGCAATATTCAAAACGACACTAATGTTTCATAAAAGTTGCTGGAATTTCTAAGAAACATTAGGAGAGTTTTCGAGAAATTGTTCAAATCTCTCAGAAAGTGCCAAAACGTCACTAAACTATCAAAGAAGTTGCTCGAATTTTCTAAAAAGGGTCAGAAAGTTGTCGAGAAATTGCTCGAATTTCTCAGAAATAGTCAAAACGTCACTAATATTTAAAAGAAGTTGCTCAAATTTTTTAAAAAGGGCCAGAAAGTTGTCGAGAAATTGCTCGAATTTCTCAGCAATATTCAAAACGACACTAATGTTTCATAAAAGTTGCTGGAATTTCTAAGAAACATTAGGAGAGTTTTCGAGATATTGTTCAAACGTCACTAAACTTTCAAAGAATTTGCTAAAATTGTCTAAGGTTACTAGAGTTCCAAATAAGTTGATGGAATTTTCTAAAGTGTCAGAAAGTTTTCGAGAAATTGCTCGAATTTCTCAGAAAAATCTAAAACGTCGCTGAACTTCCAAAGAAGTTGCTGGAATTTTCTAAAAGGGGTCAGAAAGTTGTCGAGAAATTGCTTGAATTTCTCAGAAATATTCAAAACGTCACTAATGTTTCAAAAAAGTTGTTGGAATTTTCAAGAAACAATAGGAGAGTTTTCGAGAAATTGTTCAAATTTCTCAGAAAGATACAAAACGTCACTAAACTTTCAAAGAATTTGCTAAAATTGTCTAAGGTTACTAGAGTTCCAAATAAGTTGATGGAATTTTCTAAAAAGTGTCAGAAAGTTTTCGAGAAATTGCTCGAATTTCTCAGAAAAATCTAAAACGTCGCTGAACTTCCAAAGAAGTTGCTGGAATTTTCTAAAAAGTGTCAGAAAATTGTCGAGAAATTGCTCGAATTTCTCAGAAATATTCAAAACGTCACTAATGTTCCAAAAAAGTTGTTGGAATTTCCAAGAAACATTAGGAGAGTTTTCGAGAAATTGTTCAAATTTCTCAGAAAGATACATAACGTCACTAAACTTTCAAAGAATTTGCTCGAATTTTCTAAAAAGGGTCAGAAAGTTTTCGAAAAATTGCTCGAGTTTTTAGAAACATCCAAAACGTAGCTAAATTTTCAAGGAATTTCTCAGAAAGATCCAAAACGTTAATAAATTTTCAAAGAAGTTATTGGAATTTTCTAAAAAGTGTTCTCAAAAATGTCTGAAAGAAACTTGAGAAGCATAACTTTTATTGTTAAAATATCAGTTTATGGAATACATTGCTTTTTAAAAACAAATTTTGTGAATCCATATATTTGAAAAGTAGGGTTTTAAAAAGATCTTCAGGCGTATTTGTGATAGAAAAAACCCATTAGGAGGTTCGGTAGATTGTTGTTGAAAACAGTACCATCGAACTGCTTCTTGCTTCCTAGCGAGATTTAAGAACAACTGTGATTTTTTTCTTAGAAAATGTTCACCATTAACAGTACTTTTAATTATCAACATATACAGCAAACTTTTTATTTCAAATTTAACACGTTACTAAATTTTTTCTTAAAATCTATTATATGGCAATACCATAAAAAAATCCTTTTTTACGTATACATTTTGTTCATTGTCTCACTTAATTCATGTTTTTCATACATATGTATAAAAACTGGAATCTAGATACAGTATTTCTTTATACATTTACCAGTATAGCTATTATATTGTCTCCCTTCCTCTCATTTGTATATCCTGTACAATTCGCATGTCTACACCTTGTATATGTTATTTAGGCTGCTGTTACAAGAGAACACAGCGAAGATAAAATCCGTGTCACCTCTGATAAATTGCGTGAAGTAAGTTTGTTTGCACTTGAGTTTAAGGTATATGTGCATACTGATAATAACTAAAAGATTAAGTTTCACTTAACAGCGTTGTTCCTTAGTGGCGCTGGGAAAATCTATCGTATCCCACACGGAATACGAAAAAAATTAGTTTGTCTTTTTTGTATATATATTTTTGATACTACAGATATTTCTAATGTTACAAAAAAATTCGTCTCACTAAGAACGGATAAATAATTATTGAAATATTTCGTTTCAAAACGAATTTTTTACATCAATACCTTATATATAACCAATCTTATTATCAGTCTACACTTATCTTGAACGATTTAACAGGTTTAGTATCTTTTTTTATCAGGTTTAGGATATACACGAAACACTGCTCAAAATATTAAGAGAAACACACATACGTCTTAATTATTTTCTTTAATTTTAACATTTAGCAGATCCCCCACCACTCCACTTTTGTTGCTCTCTGATTGATCACGTAGACGTCATACGTCATCTGTATTATCTATCCCGTAATTTGTGTCTTTAGCACAAATATTTTTTTGTTAATATTTTGACTAAAATAAGATCCCCATTGAAATGCATATGTTAACAAATAGATGGAAAAACAGACGGTATAAAAAAATTTGTTCACATTAAAGATTTTAAAATTACGTATACAGTGTTGGGAACATTACGAGGGAACATACGTTTTACCGTCAATGTGTTAGAAAGAGGCAAAATACATATAAATTCAGTGTATTGCTCCTCTTCGCTAACAGGGTATCATAAAGTGAGAAACGAAATAACTGTGTAATGGGATGTCTGGTAGGCACCGTGCAGTAGCTCTTATGTCTGGGGTTTACTTACAGTTTTAAATAAACAAATTAGAAATGCATTCGGGCTATTACTAGTCACTTTACCACAGCAAAATGTTGTATAAACAACTCATTATGCTAAAGATTGCAATGAAAGAAGTTAATGTTAGAAATACAGATGTGTAATGTGAACAGTTTAGTTTATTAATTGAGAAATAATTAGATTGTACTATACTGATAGCTTAATGCAATGAACAATAAAAAAATCAACATTACTTTCGTTTATCCCTTCATGATTAATTTACAAAGAAACAATTCAGTAGTAATAAACTAATTCACTATATCAGTTCGGGTAGTACACGCTAATATGATTTGAACAATAAATTAAAACCTACCAATAGGTATTTGAAATAAGTATCACTAAAAAATAATTGGAAGATAGCTAAAAAAATTACATTCGTTGATATTGAGGGTACAATTAATGAATATAAGCATCATAATTTTCATTAACATCATAAGGAATAATCTATGGCAACAATACAGAGTCCAAAAGCGACAATATGTTGTAGTAAACAAGTGTATTCAGTGTATCACCATTTTCGTTAACAGGATATCATAAAATGACAAATAAGTCGTATGCTAATATTTGTTCAACTGTTTCTCGTTTTAAAAATATCTCAATGTAAACCGCCTGTTTCCTACGCTCCTGATAAAACGATTTCGTTTGCATCTCTTCATTTTCTATCCACGCGATAGATTGTAGTACCCTTAAAAATGTCCTTCTTATTTGTGAGAGAAATCAGTCGCATTTAATTTCAACGTAAAACGATAACCTCTCACGGCCAAAGGGAAATTATAATGGTCACATGGCGTTACCAGTGTGTTAGAGAAGGACAATCATGAGACAGAGAATTAAAAGCCAGCGTAGATTATTATACCACATGAATACGAATCGCGCGTGCGCCTCTTGAAGATGTTTAACTGTACAATCTGGGTACTTCACTAAACGTTTGTTTGCGAATGAGTAACGATCTTTTGCAAATCTCATTAAAATGAGTATGCAACCATAAAGTGCAAATTGTAAAATGGTACTACCAGGGTCATTCATATCGAGAAATAGCAGAAAATTTGTTTATTGTGGCATTCGAAAATGCCCAACCAATTAGCAAAAAACAAGTGAGAACGGTTATAAAAAATTTTGAAGAGCATGGATGTGTCAATCTTACTGAACATGGACCGCGTACACAAAATCGTCAAACCCAACCCGAAAAAGAAGAAAGAGATATTTTAATTTGTGCCAGTGTGGAAAATAATTCCCTACAATCGTCCACTCATTTACCAAAGGATTTTGATGTTGATCCGAAAACGATTCGGACTGTATTAAAAAAAATGGTTAGTTTCAAACTGAAAAAGAGCCATGAAATTTTTCCAGACGATCAATTTCGTAGAATGGAATTTTGTGAAATAGTTATGGAAAGAATACAATTGGACGCAAATTTTTCGAAAAATATTTTGTTCACAGATGAATCGACTTTTTCCATACACGGTGCATATAATTCATCCGTTGTTCGATATTGGTCAAGGACAAATCTACACAAACATTACAATAGTAGAACTCAATATCCCCAAAAGTTAAATGTTTGGGCTGGAATATTAGGTGAATATTTAAATAGACCATTTTTTATTGACGGCAATTTAACCGGACAAAAATATTTGGACATGCTGGAAAATCAAATTACTCCTGCCTTTATACAATTAAGTGTCTTCAATGATATCTGGTACCAACATGACGGTTGTGCATCGACTAGCAATAAATTTTCTAAATACACAATTTCCCAATCGAATAATCTCCACGAATGGTAACATAAAATGGCCTGCGCGATCTCCAGATTTGGCTCCCAACGATTTCTTTTACTGGGGTTATGTAAAATCGAGAATTTATGGATTCCAAGAAACCAGAGCCACTTCTCTAAATGAACTAATTTGTATGCAAACAACACCTGAAATGCTCATACCTGTACGTCAAGAATTTTATAACCGTCTCGGTTACTGCTTAGCTCAAAACGGGGGTTTATTCGAACATTTGTTTTAAGCTCAGTGAAGAATTAAAAAGTTTTATTTTTCAATTTATTGCATATAATATTACTTTTATTTAAATTTCTAGTCATTTTCATTAGAATACGATTTTATTTTCGTTTTTTTTTTAATTTGTACTGTGTGTGTGTTTACACAGAGAATTCGTTCTCATTTGTATACAAACGATAAAGATACCAAAAAATTTTTTACAAACACATTCGAAACAGCAGATGTTTCGAAATTAATTTCACGTTGCCAAATCTGAAAAAAAGTAAAGGTTTTAATCGCTTTCAAACTGAAAACTAGAACAATTTCCAGCATTACAATAAAATATTCAACGAATAGATGGAATTAATTATATCGTGATCTGTTACAACCTCTTGAATTGTCATAATTAAAATCTTATAACTTGTTTTCGTGTTAGAACAATGCATTTTACAATTAATATAAATATACAATGAAAATTGGCAATACGGTTAGTAGCTACAAAGAATTTGTGAGATCCTGTTAGCGAAAAATGAGAATTGAGATATTTGGAAGCACATATTATTATTAATACAAATTTTATTTCGCATGTTATGTTATTTATTCCAATACTAACCGAACTAATATAGTGAATTAGATTATTACTGCTGAATTATTTCTTTGTAAATTAATCATGAAGGGATAAATGAAAGTAATGTTGATTTTTTTTATTGTTCATTGCATTAAGCTATCAGTTTAGTACAATCTTATTATTTCTCAATTAATAAACTAAACTGTCCACATTACACGTCTGTATTTGCACGTCTCTCGAAAGCGGTGCCTACCAGACATACCTTTACACGTGGTGGGAGTGTACTCCCATCATGCCTTTACAGATATACAGTAATTGCACGTTTTCCACTTTATGATATCCTGTTAGCGAAAAAGAATGATACACTGAATTTATATGTATGTTGTCTCTTTGTAACACATTGATGATAAAACATATGTGCCCTCATAATTTTCCTAACACTGTATATTTATGAAAACGTCGTTGTTTAATTAATTCTGGTTTCTATGAGACCTAACAACTAACAATTTGTATTTATCTTTGTTTTTTTTCGCAATTTTTCCTTGGATCTACACTTGAACATCGAAACATTCAGTCTTGTCAGATATAATGAACTGTAATTTCTTTGCTATTCGACGACGTTCGCGAGATTGATACAAACGAACGCCACTAATATGCCAGGTTAAAAGACGGGGAAGTCAAAAATGTTTGCTATAAATGTGTCATCTATCATGTTTCCTACATCATCTGTCAAGCTGGGACGCGATCCCCGTATATATTTGCGTGGTGGGGGTAATTTATGGTATATTCGTAATGAATATCGTTTAGAGCGTAGAAGGCAATCGGCTATATTCATATATTATGTCAAAGTGTGGCGTATGAGGAATAAATGGCATAACGATGGTGCGGAAGTACCAATGCCTGTCGTAGATGATATGCCGTCACCAATAATATAAAAGTATTTTGTAATATCTAACGTCATTATTGCGATAGAAATGACACCGTAAATATTATTGTTGACGACGTGTTCACAATGTGATTACGAGTTGAAATAGTTTTGCTTGGAATCAGATTGGCTTCTCTTAGTTTATTCCTAACGGAGTGGATTGTAAGTCCAATTTGAAGATCTTTAACTGCTCATATGCGAGAAAGCAGAGAAGTTAGGACTAAAAATTGGCCTCGAATTCGTTATTGTTAAAATTAATACAATTATTAAGACGTAAATAATGTCCTTCCTAATTATTTTGAACGACAGTGTAATATCCACACAATTTTATTTTTATCAACCTAAGCTTTATCCACTCTTATTTTATTTCGCTACTGTCATCTTTAGGGAAGCACAGATTCATTTAATTTGGTGATGGTAAACGTATATTCCAGTTTTTTCGTATAGATGGTGATACTAACAAAGTTTTTTGAGCACCAATTTCGTGACGATCTAAAAAATACTCTTGGCACTTCTTTTTGTAAATCAATTCCGGGAAATTAATGAATGGAACAAAATTTAAGACTGTTTCTAGCTGTTAATCGTTAATTATACATCAAGAAAAATTAACCCCCGTTCTAATAATCTACATATTTATCAAGATAATTATTTACGTATCCCCAATTCAATTTTTTATATCTAATTCATGTTACTTGAAACTTCAATTCGTCGTGAATATACACCGATTTTGAGAAAAGTCTACTCTGTAATTTCTACTCGATTTGGATATTGCTTTGTGGCTCGCGAATATTCACTAGTATATTGTTTAATAAGTGGAGAAAGTTTAACGTTTAACACTCGACTAAGAAACATACTTTTCTCCGCATATTGCGCACTATACTTCATATAAATGTAGACTATGAGAAATATGCTACTTTTCATAGCATTTTTAGAAAAAAGGTGTTTCATATTCGAAGGACCAGAGATTTAACAATTACCCACAAATATTTAAATGTAACTAATATTTCCGTTGATTTTTCTCTCAAATCTTGTTTCGTCATAATCCACAGAATCCCCAATCATTATTGATTTTTCCTCGTATAGTTATTGCTTTATTCATTGCTTTTGGGATTTCAGGATTTATTTCACTGTAAATTTTGTAAGTATTTGGTGTTGATAGTTTGTATTGCATGTTCACGCTTCTACCTGTTTTTGTTTTTTTTTTCACCTAACATTTGCTATTTTCAAAACTAACAATGAAAAATAATAAAAAGAACATAATTGGTTTGATTACATTTATATATCTAAATTATTCTAGTCTAGTTTTCTCGTACACGTCAATTTGTTAAAATCTATAGTATTATTAAACTCAATTAAAGACTAGAAGACTTATTCCTTTATTGTTATTTATGTTGAAATTCACAATTTACTTGAAGTGTTCATACTTTTTTAAATAACAAAATTTAAACAGCTTGGGATTTTCCGAAAATAATTTGCAGTAACCCTTATAATCCAGAACGCACTGCTCTGAAAGTTAAATTTAACAGGCGAGTGTAATTAATGACATACTTTTATAAATAGCTGGAAGTCACAATAACCTACTCCAATTCACACCAATTTATTTTATTAAAATTCTTAAAGTGATTACAGAAATACTATTAGTTAATATTTTATAATCTTAGTTCATCCTTTGATATTTCCAAAAACGTTTTTGAAATGTTGTTGAAAAATTGTACATTCTGCAACAAATGGAGAAAATTGAGCGAAAAAAGTACTACAAAAAAGTCTGGAAATTGAGGATCTCTCTGTTTTGTTCCCTTGCCGCGTCAGTTCCTTATGGTTCTGAACGGACTTGAAAATATATAAATTTTTAGGAAAATACACTGATGACATTAAATGTCACATACATTCTTCCTACAATTATTTTTGTTTCCATGGCAATAAAAAATGTCACACAGCTGGTTGGACTTCATTAAGCCACGTAAGCTGTCCAAAGGTACTACATATCGACTCAAAAATAAAGAATAATAATGTGAAACTGAACATGTATATGCATCGAAAATACCCATATTGGGGGGAAAAAGTCTGTTACTTTTCAAAGCAGTTGTAGAAAAAAAGTGATTTTCATCATTATTCTCGTAAATGTAATCAAACTAATTATTAGATAACATTTTATCAAATTTTCGTGAATCTAATCTGATATTATCGAAATGTTTTTTTATCTCAATGCAATAAGGTTCTGTATATCATGAAATAAATCAAATATAAAATGACCCTTTTCAAATTCTTTACACATTTCTTATAAGAGGCCGTCGATAAATTACATCACACGTCAAGGGAGGGGGGCGGGAATCAATGAAATGTGACAAGGGTCAAGGGGATCGTGTATCTAAAATTCATACACTTCTTGCCAGGTAGGTCGCCGATTTTCTTCCTTCCTTTGGCGAGGATCATTTCCTGATCTCTGATCCTGGTGGGTGACCATTTTTCATTGACGACAGCTTCCTTAGATTCCACCTTTTTCCAGTGAAAATATTTTGCTGGGCATAGAGTCGGCATTACGGCGATTCACACCAACTCGATGTTCGCCCTTGTTTACTTTTCCCTATGACTGGGGTTCTTGGGTTGCGGGAGTTCTGAGGCGCTTACATGAACTGTGTATGTACATACCCTAGCTCGCTACAATTCCGACATCTGATCTTCTTCGGTTTCTTCACTACCGTATTCTTTATCGAGTTGACGATCTGGTTTAGTCTGTCTTCGTTACCTTTTTCTTGTATGGTTCTAATTTTGTTGTATCGCGAAACCTTCATGGCTACTTCATATTCAAGAGGATCTTGGTTTGCAGGAGTTATAGGGCGCTTACACGAACTGCGTTCATGATCTAGATCGCCACAATTACAGTATCTGAACTTCTTCGGCTTCTTCTTTACCATATCTTTCAACAAGTTGACGATTTGGTCAAGTCTATCTATCTTCTAGTCTATCTTAGAGTATATTTTTGGCTTGCAAGGTTTTATATGTTTGATCTTTTTTTCTTCTGTTGGCGTGTCTTGTGTTCTTAAATCTGTCATCTTTTATTCTAATTCCTTGACTTTCTCGTCCATCGTCATTTTATTCTCAATTTTCTCGTTTTCATCTTATCCGTAATATCCGATTTTAGAGACATTTGATTTTCAACATCAGCAGCAATGTCATTTTACATTGATAATATATTGGCTCAAATATCGTTCTTTATAACAGAAATATCATTCTTCATATTAGCAGAAAGATCGTTCTTCATATCAGAAATCTTCTCTACCATATTAGTAGAAATCGACGAGATTAAGGTGAAAGCTTTGTCTTTGAATAAAAATATTTCTGAATCCAAGCTGTGACATTTTGAGTTTTTCTACTTGTTGCAACTTGGCAACTTAGCTCGACAAGATTGCGAAACAAGTTGCGTTGTATCTATAAATGACTAGCTTTTACCCGCGACTTCGTCCGCTTGGTGACCAACATCAAATATCTTAGAGGGTACAATCAAATAATTCCTAGAATATACCTTTTCAATTGATTTGAAATTTTGCATACGTAGTTACACCAAAAAATACATAAACATATCATCAACCTTTATTAGTTTTTGTACCTTCTAACTGTAATTTTTTCCTGAAGAGAGAATTGCTTGACGCCATTTTTAGTCCATCAACTCGGTAGGGTAAGATCAACCTTAATTAAATAAAAATAGGTAAAAAAACTTTTTAAGTTAAACGGTTTTATGTTAAACATACATTGCAATGTTTAAGATAAATGTACTAAAAACCAAAAAATAGTAAAATAGATACAGTCGTGGGAATTATAAACATATGCATAGACTAGACTAAAATAAAACCGTGGGGCACGTCAATTGTCTACAATCGTTGATTAAAAGTTGTTCAACCGACAATTGACGTGCCCCACGGTTTTATTTTAGTCTAGTCTATGCATATGTTTATAATTCCCACGACTGTATCTATTTTATTATTTTTTGGATTTTAGTACATTTATCTTAAACATTGCAATGTATGTTTAACATAAAACCGTTTAACTTAAAAAGTTTTTTTACCTATTTTTATTTTTTGGTTTTTAGTTTTTATTTCGCATTCTGTTTAATTCATTTAGTGCTTCATTATTGCAAGGTTTCTTGCCCGTTAGTTTATTGCAGTCCAACTCTTTGGTAGCGGCGGCCATCTTCGATTTCAATTTTGCATAGTAAATTGTATTCTACTTGTTGAGACCTTTCATTTGATACCCATGTTGATGGGATTGATAAAACCTACGTTATCCGCCATTTTGTAGAGGCCGTTATCTTGGATTTTAATTTTATATAGTATATTGTATTCTACTGGTTGAGCACTTTCATTTGATACCCATATTGATGGGATTGATAAAACCTACGTTATCCGCCATTTTGTAGCGGCCGCCATCTTGGATTTCAATTTTTTATAGTATATTGTATTCTGCTTGTTGAGCCCTTTCATTTGATACCCATGTTGATGGGATTGATAAAACCTACGTTACCCGCCATTTTGTAGCGGCCGCCATCTTGGATTTCATTTTTTTATAGTATATTGTATTCTGCTTGTTGAGACCTTTCATTTGATACCCATATTGATGGGATTAATAAAACATAAATTATCCGCCATTTTGTAGCGGCGGCCATCTTGAATTTATAATGATAATGAATAAACATAATTGTATTGTCACCAAAATCCAAAGTGTATACAACATTTCAGATTAATCGGTTGACAGGAAGAGGGTGAAATTTGAATTACTAAATTTGACCCAAGAATAAATAATAAATAAAACATACGGGGTGAGCTAAATAAAACCGTTTAAAAAGTGGCCAAAGTTTCATTTGTAACCAAGTTTATCGCCGTAGGAGTTGAATTTCCAAAAATCCTCACTCACTTACCTCGCTTGAGGAACATTTATGCCAAATGTTATGCTTCTAAGCATAGCAGTTCTGAAGTGGTAGAATTTCAACCCCTTTCTTACCCCCTTAAGGGTGAATTTTCCAAAAATCCTTTCTTAATGCTCACGTACGTTACTTGAGGAAACCTTATACCAAATTTCATTCTTCGAAGCCTAGCAGTTCTGGAGAGGTGGAATTTCAACCCGTTTCTTATTCCCTTAGGGGTGGAATTTCCAAAAATGCTTTCTTAGTGCTTTCTAACGTTAGTTGCGGAATATTTCTGTCAAATTTCTTGCTTCTAGGACCGCTAGGCTTAAAAATATGAATTTCAACCCACTTTCACCCCTTTGGTGGTGGAATTTCCAAAAATTCTTTCTTAGTGCTCACTTACGTCAGTTGAAGAATATTTCTGTCAAATTTCATGCTTCTAGGACCGCTATGCCTAAAAATATGAATTTGAACCCCCTTTCACTCCCTTAGGGATGGGATTTTCAAAAATTCCTTTCTTACTGCTCACTTACGTCACTTGAGGAAGCCCTCTGCCAAATTTCATCCTTCTATGCCTCTAGCGGTTTTGGCTGTGCATATATATATATATATATATATATATATATAATGGATATTTTTGTGGGGATGTGGCAATAAGACTCCAGAGTAAATTCTTTAAGATATTTATTCCCGAGCTTTCGAATGATTTTCATTCATTATCAAGGGCTATAAATAATTGGTCAATGTTATAATTAATAATAATTAAATGAAATAATGTATACTTACATAAAATCTATAGCGAATTTTGGAATAGTTGTAAATTTTTATAATAAACTCTTTTAAACATAATTCAATGAAAAACTCAAAAAACAATATGACAATAAACAAAATATTTGATCTTGAACTACTACAAAAATATCCATTACAAATAAGTTGGCAAATATCTTTTTTCAAATTATATATATATATATATATATATATATATATATATTGTTTGTTTCAAGTGTCAACGCTGAAATGGCGCCTCTCAGGCATTGATCAAGATGCATCAATTTGAACACTTACAGTAACCATTTTTTGAATCCCTTTTGTAATTTTGAATAAATTCATTTTGGCGCTACATTTTTTCTCTTAATGTAAATTTATTGCTTGACTTATGCCGACCCCTATACTATTTCGTGACGTCATCATTCAAAATGGCGAACGTTCGCCATTTTGTAAGATAATTTTAAATGAGATCATATTGCAAGTAATACCTAATTCGAATGATCGTTCCAAGTCCTGTTCAACGAAACTTTCACTATCAAACTATTTTTACTTATTTGTTAATTTAAACTCAGTTGCTCATTTAGATAAGACGAACGTGTTCATTGGTCGCTTGGTTATTTCCTCTATCATTGATTTATTAATCGGTTCATTTTTGACATTAGCATCGTGCTATTGTTAAAATTGAGGTTTTTTGTAAGAATGTATTACCGTGTTTTTTTAATTTAAAAGTAGACTTCTTAAGTATTCAGTGCTATTTTACTTTTGTTTGTTACTGCAACTTTTTCAAAGTTTTTCTACTTGTTGGTATCTCCGATCGACATGATTGCGAAACAAGTTGCGTTGTATCTATAAATTATATTGTTTCATATTAGTGTTTTTAAATGAAACCCACGGTCTCTAGTTAATTCCACAATATAATAAAAGTTATTGAAAATTCTAAAAAATTGACAATTGTTTCGATAAATCAATATCATCGTCAGAATGACAGAAGTTACATTTCATTTTATGCCTACCTGATGTTTAGTAGTTATTTTTGGCTAGACCAAGAAGTAACCTAACTTGTGATTGGCTTAATATATGTTTATAGAAAAAAAGAAGAAGATGTGATATTACAAATATTGAAGCTTAGATATTATTAGCCCTATGGTGATATCCTGGATATCACCAGCCAATCACAAGTTAGGTTACTTCTTGGTCTAGCCAAAAATAACTACTAAACATCAGGTAGGCATAAAATGAAATGTAACTTCTGTCATTCTGACGATGATATTGATTTATCGAAACAATTGTCAATTTTTTAGAATTTTCAATAACTTTTATTAGATTGCGGAATTAACTAGAGACCGTGAGTTTCATTTAAAAACACTAATATGAGCATATTCCACGAAGTAAGGGTCGAGACAGTTAATTTTATATCGTTTCAACTGTAAACGCTGAAATGGCGCCTCTCAGGGAGTACTTGTCAGCGGGAGTTTAACATCCATTTACTGGAAATCTATTAAAATGCCCCGAATTTAAATTTGTAAATGATAAAGGGGCAAAACATTTTACTTATTGCTTGTAGACCACATAACCGACTTTATTCTGACACAGGAAGTACATATTTTATGCGCTTAGGGCAGACTAGTCCACGTCTGTCGATAATGGTTAATTACCGATCTCTTCATCCAAAATGGTCTAAGTTACAATATAGAAAAAGAAAACACGTTTCACTTGGAGAGAGTCGTCAAAATATCTCGAAGGGTCTCCTTCAAACTTACGTGTAGTGAAACCCAAGCCCCGTTTGAACAGAACAAATCATTTTTAACTAAATTAACTAATCAACTTTAAACTCAGTTTTTAACTAACTATTCACGTTTATAATTTATTTTAAATATAGTTAATTTTTATTGTTCTGCTCATGACTTGATTAAAATGTAGACTGGTCACGGTTGAAGGTAATCGCATATATACTAACACATTTTCTGGAACATTCGGATTCCTGAAATTTCTAGATTGCGGTTCCCGATAAACAATCGGCCTTCTTAGAAATGCCTCTATAAAAACAATCATAAAATAGTCCTTCCAATAAATTCGTGCGATTGCATGTTAATTACAGAACCTTCTTGACATAACTATTTTATTTTTTTTTATTAAAAGGATGTAGGTTATTAATTGGGTATTTGTATATGTTTAGGCTGAAGCTAGAGCAGAATTTGCAGAACGTTCAGTGCAGAAACTCCAAAAGGAAGTCGACAGATTAGAAGGTATTATTTTGACGTTGATTTATTTTGAATTTATGTCGTCAAATTTATATGTTTATTCGCATAATATAGTTTCACTAAAATGCAGCTAATACTTTTTTATTTTTATTAATACATGATATTAACAGAATTCCAAAAAAATATGTATTTTTTTATGACTATAAAATAAAACTATATTATTTAAAAAAAAATTGAATAATAATTTTTGTTTCACAATTTTTA
Organism: Galeruca laticollis; assembly: GCA_963921935.1. Taxonomy (NCBI): domain Eukaryota; kingdom Metazoa; phylum Arthropoda; class Insecta; order Coleoptera; family Chrysomelidae; genus Galeruca; species Galeruca laticollis. The sequence continues at coordinate 90,466,275 of OY998184.1, forward strand.
ATTTATTCTAAAAATTTTAATATCGATCAATGCACTTCGTAATTATCAACCATGTTTTATTTGTTTCATAAAAATTTCGAAATTTTATATTGCAAATTTTGAAATAAAATAATATTAATTTTTGGTGGAATGAACGTTAATATCAGTTTGTGTGATTTTCGTTTGTTGCATAATAACACTATCCTTGCAGACGACCTATTGCTGGAAAAAGAAAAGAACAAAATGCTCGCTGATGAAATGGAGGCTACTTTGCATGACATCCAAAATATGTAAAACATTTCACACGCAAAAATATTATAAAACACCGAGAGAAAAAAAAACAAAAAGGCCGGCCTTCACTAACACATTCCCGTCTAGTTTTCGCATTCCATTAAACTGATAGGAATATAAACCACTTTTTTGATAGAAAAAAATACAATCACCACACGGTCGAAAATAAATTTATATAAATGCCATTTTTTTGATTTTAATTCTACAGAGAATTAATTTATATTTTCTAATAATTATGTCCATAAAATTGAATAATACACTGTAAAAATATCGTATGAAAACAGGAAAAAAAATATAAAATTTCTCAAGCAGCGTTGCCTAACTAACAAAAAAGTAGTGATTTTAAAGAAATAATTATTCAACATAAAAAAATTGGATATTGTCCAGATTCGCATCTGGGCTGATAGGTGGCCACTTTTACAGTGGTAACGAGATTTTTCGTGAATTCAAAAAGAAATATAAATCAAAGTCTGGTTTAAGGGTTAATGTTGATAAGTTGAAAATAGTCTATGGGTTTTTTTTAGATGACCATATGCAGGGCTACAAAAAAATTAATTCGAAGACTTTCTTACGTTTCATAAAAAAAATTTACGTTTCATAAATTAATTATGATAACAGCATCGTGAATTATTTATGGGATTGATATCTGGGCTGTTGGTTGGATATTCGTTGGATTATATGAAAAAAAGAAGAAATATTGTTGCAATAATATTCCTTGTTGGGTTTTTTTTAAATTAGTGTATTATCTAAAAAATGGCATTTAAATTACGCAAAAAATGATTGGTGCTTAGATAGATATCCGTATTAGCTTTTGTTTTTGTTTGAATTTAAATTGAAGAGGCGTTGATCTCTGAAAACTGCAATATCTGTAGGATCAACACTGCCATAGGCCGAGAGATACTTTATATTTATCGGTTCACAATTTTGTATATTGTACATTTTTATACATTAGCGAATTTTTGTAATGCAAAGGGATTTACGAAATTTTTCGAAATGATTTTTCAATATAAGAAAACACCGCCTTGAAGAATTTTTTTTTTTGAAAAATTTCGTACATTCAGTAAACCTTGTTCATAAAGGACCCATTCCGTTCAATTTCTATTAATTTAATTGTTTAATTTTAGTAAAATTTTGCTCTAAAGGGTTTTTTGGTGACTGTAATTTCATTTGGTTCCTTTATACACAAGCGTTCTTTTCGTGCGATTTTTTTTTGAAATAATTATTAATTAAATTATGAAGTCTAGCCTAAAAGCCTGTTTATATTCTAATATTTACTATGTATTTTATTTAGTTATATATAAAACAATTTCTAATTCGATGCTGTTTTTTTATTTTTTGTTTTTTCTAATCACCTTTTTTTCGTTTTCGCATGATTTTGAAGAGTGCAGACTAACAATAACAAAAATGTCCATAATTATACAATAAAAACGTTTGATTCATTCGATTTTCCTTTTCAACAGAAATAAATAATTTTAATAAGAGTAAAATCATCTTTTATGAAAAATGTTGCATATTGATATTAATAAATGTAAAATAATACCGTTTCTCTTCAAATACTGACTATGTGACGGCGCGATATTGCCGCATATTTAATAAGAAAATCAGTAAAGCTCCCACATTTCACTCAGAAATTGATATAAAATAAATAATTTTAAAAATTAAAACTAACTTTTCCGCATCAGTGAGACGGCCTAAACAAGATCCTACTATAAAATTGGTGACTCGTTGCATTCAGGAAGCTGTATCGTGCTAACAAACTTAGATTTCCCCTACAATGACAAAAATGTCATACTTCTAGTACCATAGCACCCGTTGTACTGATTCTAGTAAGCTGAAAATCAATAGGGTTCATCTGTGAGACGCCCTGAACAATATTCAATCATAAAATTGGTGACCTGTTGCCCCCTGGATGCAATATATTGCTAACAAACATAGATTTCTCCAAAAATGTACTTCTAGCACCATAGCACCCGTTGTACTGATTCTAGTAAGCTGAAAATCGATAGGATTCATCTGACACGCTCTGAACAATATTAAATCATAAAATTGGTGACTTGTTGCACCCTGGAGGGTGTATCGTGCTAACAAACTTAGCTTTCTCTAAAAATGTCGTACTTCTAGTTGCATAGCACACTTTGTACTGATTCTAGTAAGCTGAAAATCAATAGGGTTCATCTGTGAGACGTCCTGAACAATATTCAATCATAAAATTGCCCTGGAGGCTGTATCGTGCTCACAAACTTAGATTTCTCCAAAAATGTACTTCTAGTACCATAGTATCCCTTGTACTGCTTCTAGTAAGCTGAAAATCAATAGGATTCATCTGTGAGACGCCCTGAACAATATTCAATCATAAAATCGGTGACTTGCTGTACCCTGGAGCCTGTATCGTGCTAACATACTTAGATTTCTCCAAAAATGTTGTACTTCTGGTACCATAGCACCCGTTATACTGATTCTAGTAAGTAACTTAATAGGGTTTTACCTGTGAGGCGCCCTGAACAATATTCAATCATCAAATTGGTGACTTGTTGTCATCTGGAGGCTGTATCATACTAACAAACTTATATTTCTTCAAAAATGTATTTCTAGTACCATCGCACCCGTTGTACTGATTCTAGTAATCCGAAAATCAATAGGGTTCATCTGTGAGACGCCCTGAACAATATTCAATGATAAAATTGGTGACTTGTTGCCCTCTGGAGACTGTATCGTGCTAACAAACTTAGATTTCTCCAAAATGTCGTACTTATAGTACCATAGCACCCGTTGTACTGATTCTAGTAAACTGAAAATCAATAGGATTCATTTGTGGGACGCCCTGAACAATATACTATTATAAAATTGGTGACTTGTTACACTCCAGAGGCTGCATTGTGCTAACAAACTGAAATTTGTCCAAAATGATCAAAAATGGCGTAGTTCAGCTACCATAGAACCCGTTGTACTGACTCTAGTAAGCTGAAAATCAATAGGATTCATCTATGGGACGCCCTGAACTATATACTATTATAAAATTGGTGACCTGTTGCCCCTCGGAGGCTGTAACGTGCTAATAAACTTAGTTTTCTCTAAAAATGTACTTCTAGTACCATAGCACCCGTTATACTGATTCTAGTAAGCTGAAAATCAATAGGGTTCATCTGTGAGATGCCATGAATAATATTCAATCATAAAATTGGTGACTTGTTGAACTCCGGAGGCTGTATCGTGCTAACAAACTGAAATTTCTCGAAAAACGACAAAATGTCGTACTTCAAGTACCATAGCACCCGTTGTACTGGCTCTGGTGAGCTGAAAATCAATAGGGTTCATCTGTGAAATGTCCTTAACAATATTCCATCATAATATTGGTGACTTATTGCACTGAACAATATACTATTATAAAATTGGTGACTTGTTACACTCCAGAGGCTGCATTGTGCTAACAAACTGAAATTTGTCCAAAATAATCAAAAATGTAGTAGTCAAGTATCATATAGCACCCGTTGTACCGATTCTAGTAAGCTGAAAATCAATTGGGCTCTTCTGTGAGTTGTCCTGAACAATATTCAATCATAAAATTGGTGACTTGTTGCACCTTGGAGGAAGTATCGTGCTAACAAAACATGTTACGAAAAGTGGACGCCGACGCATACACACAGGATTTTGTTTCTAAAAACCGTCTTTTCGTATTGTTCTTGGTGAAAAACGTAAAAATAACTCAAATCAAAATCCAAAATTCCAACTTTTTTTTGGAATAAACCAATACTTTTCTCGCATATTACATTGGTTTGGAGGAAAAGTAAAATAGTGCAGGAAATGAAGGTTAAAAATGACAAAACCTCCTAATTTTTTCGTCCAGCATCGATTTAGATAGAAAATTGGAGTTAGGCTTATGTCACCCTCTAGTTCATTTTCTACATCGTGCCGTTGTACGCTTTTTGATTTTTAAAGGTGAAAACTACCCCTAATTGTAATAAATTATAAAATAACATTTTAAACCTTAATATGAGTAAAATTTGTTTTGGATTAGCTAAATATGGATCATTTTATGCTTTAGAATACAATTTCATAATGTTTCAACCCTTAAAAATCAACCCTTGTTGGAGATTAATGTAAAAAAAGTATTTATCTTTAAAAATGATTATATCTTACATCGATTTGCACCAAACTTTCAAATTAGCTCGTCTCACCCTATACTTCAAATTTTGTATCATGCTCACGGGCATGTTTATTTCTTAAGGGGAAAAGTACCCCTAATTGTCAAAACTTATAAAATAACGTTGTAAACCTTAATATGGGTAAAATTTGGTTTTGATCGGTAAACTAATGAGTGTTTTATGCTTAATATAATATTAACACCCTTAATAACATTGCAATTTTTATAAAGTTCTTCAATAGATGTACATAGAAAAAAATTTCGAGTTATATAAAAAATAAACAGTTTTAAATATTAAAACTAACTTTTCCGCATCTGTGGCCCTGAATAATATTCTATCTTAAAATTGTTACTTGTATACACTTCGGGGGATGTATCGTGCTAACAAACCGAAATTTCTTCAAAAATAACCAAAAATTTAGTATATCTGGATTTATAGGACCCGCTGTGTACTCGCTCTAGTCAACTGAAAATCAATAGGGTACATATCTGTGAGACACCTTGAACAAAATTTAATCATAAAATTGATCAATCATATACTCTCTGGAGGCTGTACCGTACTCTAAAAATGATATAAATTTGGTACTTCAAGTACCATAGCACCCGTTGTACTGGCATTAGTGAGCTGAATATCAATAGGGTTCATCTTTGAGACGCTCTGAATAATATCCAATCATAAAATTGGTCACTTTTATATACTTCGCAGGCTGTATCGTGCTAACAAACTGAAACTTCTCCAAAAATGACAAAAATATCGTACTTAAAGTACTGTAGCACATGTACTAACTCTGGTGAGCTGAAAATCAATAGGGTTCATCAGTGAGATGTCCTGAAGAATATTAAATCATAAAATTGGAAACTTGTTGAACTCCGAAGGCTGTATCGTGCTAACAAACTGAAATTTCTCATAAAATGACAAAATGTCGTACTTCAAGCACCATAGCACTCGTTGTACTGGCTCTGGTGAGCTGAAAAACAATAGGGTTCATCTGTGGCATGTCCTTAACAATATTCAATCATAAAATTGCTGACTTATTGCACTCCGGAGGCTGTATCGTGCTAACAAGACATGTAAGGAAAAGTGGTCAACGACAACATACACAGAGGATTTTTTTCTAAAAACCGTTTTTTTTGTGTTGTAATGGAAACCTTAAGAATAACTCAAAAAAAGTTTCAAAATCCCAACTTTTTTGGGGTAAACCAATACTTTTCTCGTATATAGAAAGGTTAGGTATGCAAACATATTGTTATGTATATTATTAGGGATATTTGCAGAGAAATAAGTATCTATTATAACAAACACTTTATTGTAGGTAGAAGTTATTACAAAGGGCTATGATTGACAACTAACTCGCAATGACAAATCGTTCGACAGTTGACATTTGACTGTCGTGGCTAAAGACTCGCAGTCGTATGTATATAATAACTTAAAACTACAGCTACGGAACGTAAACATACATCACATATATGAGCAATGTTTCTTCTCCTCTGTCTTTCAGTTTGAATGGAAAAAGTGGAACATGTAACGTATTGCTGCCGAAAATACCGGTTATGTAGATTATTACGCTCCGAACCGTGCTATTTGAATGTTTCGAAAAAAAAATTATTGGTTTTTTAAACATAGCCCCTTAATTTTTATTAATATTTCAAAAACGTTTTTGTAAGACTTTTCAAGAGCTATAAGACTAGAACTTAAATCGATAATTGCTTGGGTGCCTGAAATAGGGTACAAATGCAACGTTTTTGATACAGGGGTCGGCATAAGTCAGGCAACGCTCTCGAAAAATCGGCATAAGTCCGGCAACGCTGTCGAAAAAGATTAAAACGAAGCATGTTCGTGCTTCAGACAGTTGTGTCGGGGTCATGATAATACGTGCTTGTCGAATAGACGCGTTTTCAGAATGAATAACCGATACAAGTTCATGCTTAAAGAAAGAGTTTTTTTGGTTACGTCGCGGATTACGAAACTTTGTTTACCGAATTTCAACAACAACTTCCGAACTCGCCGCTACCAAATCGTTTAACAATGGGGAAGATGTACCAAAATTTTTTAAAAACTGACTATGTTGCCGACGCATCGCGTTCTGGACGACCGGTATCTGTAACAACTAACGAAAATATGGAAACAGTGGCGTTTGTTAAGCACCCGAACCAATCTGCAGTGCGGCTATCGAAAATGCTTCAAATATCCTATCATTTCTTTAGGACGAATGCTGAAACGCATGCACTATCGAGTTTGCCGCCCGCGAATTAAGGATTATTACTGCCTCAAAAGTCACTTTTTAAAAAGATACTTTATTGACAACACTACTTGATCATAAAATCCAATATATTCAATTAATCGAACTTTATACTAAAATAAATGCAACTAATCACTAAAAATATGCAATTCTGCAGAAGCATCAGTTGTACAAATTTGTTAAAACATGTCGTGGTAAGAGCAATACGTTGTATGTCATATTTTGGAAAGTTTTCAGGAGAAACAAAAAACAGTATAACTTGTGCACCTAACTAAAAAAATTGATAGTGCTCAGGCTTTAAACAATAAATATACTACTGAAGAAGGCTGATATGTCACATATTAAGAAAGTATTTTAATTAGTGAGCAAAATTGATATACGACAAATTGCTTTTAAACTTGAACAATTCTTCTCACACTTAAAGGAAATAACATCACAGTACGACTTGGAATCACAATGAGCGGCCTTAAACCCCTAACATAAAATGTGTACTCCTACATACCAACTGAATAAGTTGTTTGTCACTTATTTCTCTTTCTCAAAACTTAGTTTTAAGGGATACTAAACCAATAAGAAAATAGAAGGAACACTTTACTAGCATTAATGATAAAGAAACAAAATAAAACAACGAAATTTAACTAACTCTATTTCGAAATAAGTGAATCATAGAAAAAGTGGTAATCTCTTGGAATAAACTGTTTTAATTCCTGCAAATGTTTATGTTTGCTCGCCTCGATAGGACACGGTCCTTGGTATAAATTTGGATGTGTAATTTCAACTGGATGACTTGGACGCCTAGGAAGTGGAGCCCAGATATGAGTGAAGTCAAGTTTATTAGCGTATCTGGGTGGTACTGGAATTCTACCACGTCATTTACACGTGGATCTCCAACCTTATTGCCAGGTCGTATACTTTTGTAATAATCTGTGCCGAATGTTTTCAAGTCCAAATAATCGCAGTAAACGGTTGAGTACGGCTTTGGATTTAGTCGGGCACTTTGGATAATTGTCATGTAATCTCCTGGTACGAATATTTCTCTTCTCTTTCCTATTTTTTTTTCGATTGTCGCATGAATGGAATCCACATTCATCTGGGTGTGACCCACTTCTAAATATTATTGCTCTATAATACATCGTACTTAATACTTAACTCGAGAAGAGCATTGGATAATTGAGCATTTCTGTTCTGGTAACCACAACCGTCGCTCCAGACTATATTTTTTTTTGGATTCTTCTTTTCAATTTCTTTCATCATAAACATTGTCCATATAGACGCAAAAATATCGCTTTCAAGGCCCCCAGCAGCTTCGTGCCATAAGTAGCACGTAACGTCTTTTGTGCTCAAATCAAAAAAGGTCTAGTTGTGTACTTTAAGCTTTGTTTTGTAGTAAGTAGCAGAAACATTTAATCTTGGTGACAGAAGCACTGCTTGGACATCAACGGTATAGCACAGAATTTCTTGAGTCTCCATTGCCGATTTTTTGTCATTTTCTTTTTCGGTTCGAGCTGCCTCTTTCTTTCTAGTATGCTGCTGAAATGCTTCTTCGTCGGAGTTACCGTGTTTATATGATGTACATTTATCGCATTGATCTTTTTTTGGTGTGTATATATCTAAATTCATTTTTCTTAAGGTTTTCAAAAATATGGTCCACGATGGTGATAATTTTTCGTTTTTGTCCTTACATAGGACATTTCCCTTCAGCTGGACCATGTGGGTTCTAAATAAAATTTGCCAGTGGATGCTCGGCAATAATGAGACTCGACTTTCGGTAAACTATTTAAAAAAAATTCCAAACTTTCTGTGATCGAGGATCGAGCGTTCGCATGTTTTTCTTTACGTTTAGTCGTATTATCTTCAGAGACTTTAGTTTCCAAAACCCAAGTACGTAACGATTTCTCACCTAAACATAAGGTGTTTAGAAACATAGTTTTACAAACCTGTTTCTTTACTTTCTGATTCTCTCCCACCTTAACTGTTAAAGTAAAACGCAATGAAGTCTGCTTTCTCGAGCGTTCATCGTTTATTTTTTTGCGATGTATGGGATACGATGGGATCACATTTTCTTTGACAAACACATGTTTAGCATCCCATGATGGGAATGACCAAAATTTGGAGAATATTAACTGACGTTATTCATCAGTAATTGTAGAACATAGAAATTTTTGCCGGGGCCCATCTTTTTTCAATAATTTTCTTGGGTGGCCATTACAACGTCCTTTGAGAACTCTATTTTCTCTTTTAGAAGTCTGCTCGTATTTGCCAGTTGCATCTTTTGTAAAACCAATGTAGCTTTCACCTTTTAAACGTAGTATCGAATTTTTCTGCCGCTTCCATTCCTTTCTATGGACCTGTCCTTTGCGTTTTCTTTTACGTGCTAAAGGTACACCTTCATTTTCAGTTTCAATACAATGTTCCGAGTTCACTCTGTTATCCTCAGAATTGGAATCAGGTTCATGATCTGACGGCTCATACAGCTCACCAGATCCCGAACTGATGTCAGATACATCATCAGGTAAATTTGAGACTTCAGCTTTTCTACCATTGATTTGTGGATCCGTATCCCCTGGAAACAAAAATATAGACAATGATACAATTTTTGTTGGAACTCAAAACATTAGGCAGTGTGTGCGATTCCCCAACCAAAATAGGTTTGCAATGCATACTTTGCTATCTGTACGATTTGTGTTTATCCTGTTTTACCTACTCATTTGTAACTTTGAACAATTTATCAAAAATACTTAAATATTTCCAAATATTAAACAACAATTATGAAGAGACCACAAAAAAAAATTATTTAACCAAAATTAGGAATGTTAAATGGTTTTTGAAACATTTTAAAATTGAAATTAATTAAGAAATGTACCCACCAATATCATCTTCTACTTGGGCTTCAGTCTCACGGGTCGCCAGTTCTAAAATATAAGCACTCCTTCCCTTTCCAAACATTTTGATATCAGTTTCCTAGATTATATTGTAACCTGTAACAATGATTCAATATGCCGAATGTCATAGAAAATAAAAAGCAAGTGGTAGTATGTCAAAACTTGATATGACAAGGAATGTGATATTGTTAGTTACAATGAATATATACGTACTAGCAACTAATATACATTTATTGTACATAAACCTCTAACGTTTTCAAAAAATATCCCAGTAAACGATTCAAATTTTCAAATAATGTTAGGTTATGATCATATTTACAAATAAAATGTTTCTGTATTACCTCAAACTAACATGAACTAACAATTTTACTTACAATACAATAGTGATATGAATACTGACGTTGGTCCTTCTTGCTTTAAAAGTATGAAAAACACCAATAAAACAGGAGAAAACTACTTATAGCGCGCAAACATCAACACATTCATGATATACGGATTATTGTTGTAACCAGTGTGGCAAACTGCGTATACCTCATGTCACAACAAGTCTGATATACGACATATTAATGTAACCAAATTGCGTTAGTTCCAATTTCGTCATATTGCAACAAGATGCGTTGTCGGTACCTGGTTGGTTGATTGACATACAACTTATTGCGATGCATGACGTAGACATTTCGGGGTTACACAGATTTAAAAAGCCAGAAATCGATTTTTTTTGACATACGACCTCTTGCGGTTACCACGACGATGTATCAGTGTCTGTGAATTATAACGCAAGCTCAAAGTTCAATACCATGCAAGGGTCAGTGAACTGTCTCGCGTATCCTCCACGTACGTCACGAGGATGATCTCGAACGCAGATTGGAATTTTGCGAGTGGTACCTCGGAAGTATTCAGGATGATCCGCAGTTGCAGCGTTCCATTTTGTGGTCGGATGAAGCAACCTTCAAGCTGAACGATACGGTCAATCTACATAACTACGTGTACTGGAAAGACCAGAATCCGCAGTCTTCATTGAAGAAGAATTAAACCTGTCTGGTGTGTGTGGGCATGTATCCATGCGGGAGGTCTCGTGGGTCCGTACTTTTTTGAGTGTAACGTGACGGACCATAGTTATCTGCAAGTTTTAGGTGGGCAAATGGACAACACTCGCGAATATCCGTCATTTCATGCAGGATGGAGCTTCGCCGCACTGCGCGTTATGCGTGCGGGAGTAGAGGAAGTGGTCCGAATATGGGCCCCCATTTGTTTTTTTTTTCGTAACTTGCTTATTATTTTTTATAACAATGTCTAAAATCATCTATACATACTATAAGACCTTAGTAACAGAACTGCAAAACCTGTTTTTTTTTAAATGAAGTTTGTTGGTTTTACAGAGAAATATATAAAGAGAGGCACTTTTTTTAAACGGGTCAGACAGTATGAAATATGGCCCCCCTAAAAAAATATATAAATTTTCTTTCTACAATAAAAAGTACAAAATAAAACAGCAAAAATAAATGTCAAAGTAAAAATAAACATGTTTTATTAAAAAAAAACGAACTAAATTACTGACAAAAATCACAAACGTAAGTGTCTTTTTCTGCTCCGGAACATTGTTCATGTGCCCAGAGATTACACATTAAACACTGAACCCAGGTTTCTCCTCTGGTATCATCTGAAAATCGTGTTTCGCAAAATAGACATGTAGCGTCATTACTGCCAGGAGTGTACTCGCCGATCTGGTCAAGGTCAAGATCCTCGTCAGCAGGCAAAAATTCATCTTCCTCTCCCTCTTCATCTGAGCTGTAGCTGGTGTTTGCTTTTATTTTGGGATTCTTTACTTGTTTTTTTAAATTTACCATAGATAACTTTTGCTTTCCCGTTCCCTTCTTTGTCTGACATGTAGGATCATTACTGCCAGGAGTGTACTCACCGATCTGATCTGGGTCAAGGTCATCGTCAGCTGGCAAAAATTCATCTTCCTCTTCTTCTTCATCTGAGCTGTATCTGGTGTTTGCTTTTATTTTGGGTTTCTTTACTTTTTTTTTAATTTTCCATTTTCCATAGATAATTTTCGCTTTCCCGTTCCCTCGTTTGTCTTTAGATACACTTTCTTTTGATTCATCTGAAAATACTTTTCTCTTTTCGTTTCCTTCTTTTGATTTCCTTATTTTCTCAATCGATAATTCAAGATTTGATTTATATGGAGATGAAGTTATAATTTGGGAACGAGAGGTTTTTCTTCCTCTTGTAGACGCTCTTTTCGTAACTGATGGGACAGGTGAAAGAACGAATGGGCTCACGAAGGTTTTTGAACAGTCTCCTAATAGCACAGTTGATGGGGCCATTGTGACCCTTAATGGTGGGGGTCGGGGTCTTTAGAACAACCCGGTTGTTATCTTCTGAACGAATTGATATACCTTCTGAAGAAACAGTTTTGGAATGGTCACATGTCGGTTCTTCCAGCTGAGTTTCAGTTGAGTTACAGGTTTCTTCAGCTTCAATTTTTTCAGCAATAAAATCAGCATCTGCAAAAATGTGTTTATTTATTGGCCATATTCCGGCTACTTTAAATCCATTTGTAGCTATTTCTGCTGTCTGGCATTTCAGAATAGCTTTACCCAATAATTCTGCTAGATCAAATTGTGATAAAGCTCTGTTATTAACCCGAATCCAAGTTCTAACCTCTTCGCTGTAGTACGCTTTTAGTGGTCCCATGAACGTTTTGTCAAGGGGTTGGAGTTTATGTGTCGAGTGAGGAGGGAGTAATATGATGCAGACATTATTTTCCCTTGCCAAGTTTATAATTTCTAAATTTCTAGTGTGACTGTAATGTCCCTCTACTACAAGCAACACAGGTAACTCCTCAGTTGGCTTTACAAACTGGAGAAAATGTTGGAACCATTCGGTGAATAAATTTTGCTGGATCCAGCCACTTGGATGTACTGCTTAAATACTTCCAGGTGGTGCTCCGCGCATAAGCTGATCGTTTCTATTTTTTCTCGGGAATACCAACATTGGGGGAACAAATTGCCCTCCTGCACTCATTGATGCAACCATAGTCACTAGCGAACCTCTCTCAACCGATGTAATGGCAGCAATCTGACGTTTTCCCTTTCGGCCAATGACTTTAGGAATTCTTGATGGTACAACGGAAAGACCAGTTTCGTCTACGTTATATATTTGATGCGGACCATAGTTATGTTTTTCATATTGTACCTCAATGTTATCGAAAAATATTTTGATATTTTCCTTGTTGAATCCCAAAGCCCTTGCAAAAGAGGTTCCAGTTGGTCTTCGGGGGGACAGTACATTTTTATGTCTTCTTAAAAAAGCGTCTAACCAGGTACGACCAGCTATACCATTTTTAAAAGGATTTTTGATTTTATTTTTAATAGCCAGTGTGTATGCCATTCTACACAGATCTTTTCTGGTTAAACCATAAAACTGAGACTCCATTTTGAGAATATATTCAACCAATTCTTCTTCTATGGCGTATCCAAGAACTGGTTTTCGTCCCAATTTAGAATTTATAATATTAGCAATTGGAAAATCGTTGGTTTTGACTTTTTTACCATTCTCTGTAAAGTCGTTCTTGGCACCTGGAAACTTTTGGAGGCTCGTTCTAATCCCATGTTTCCCTGCTCTACAGCACGTACAGCTTTCTTCATGTCATCCTGGTTCCATTTTTTTCGCAGATTTTGATAAATAAATTTTCTATTTTTGGCAGACATTGTTAACCTGTAAAAAATATATGGCTTAATTATTACGTTCTGAATATGGGCCCCTGACCCGTATTTAACTCACACTAGGGGCCCATATTTCCAACTGTTTACATTCATAAAAAATATTAAATTATGATGTTTGTAAATATTTTTTTGTTCATAATCTACGCTAGAATCTCTTTATCGTCCTTTCTTCTGTCAGACTGATATATATCTGTTCCTAAATAATATCAAAAAACACAAATATCACTCAGTATAAACTTACCCAATAAAATTCTGTCCAAGGTCAAGAACAAAAGCACCACACCAATCAACATCAACAAGTGTACTGACCGCGGCATCTATAATATAGCGTAAGAGAGGTGCCCTATAGCACATTTTGACATTTTTCTAATAGATGACGCTACCGGTTTCACAGATAGTTTGAGGGCCCATATTAAATGCATGGCCCATATTCGGACCACTTCCTCTACCTTAAGGTACATTTTCACGTGTCGCTGGAAGCTCAAAAAATGAGCGTCAAAAGCTGTCACATGTCTAAATGGAAAATATGTTGCCGAATAACATCAAAAAAATACTGAACGGTATAATCGGAATATACATTATTTAGCACAAGTGAAAGGATTAATTATAGATTCCAATTCTTCATTCATTTTACTCAATATTAATATACTCTTTGTTAACACATTAATAAACCAAAGATCAAATAATACTAATTCGATTTGTTTATGGAATAACACAGTTCATGCCAGTGTTGCTAAAGGTGTCGATGTTTCCTCAAATTGGAGATTTTTTAACGTAGCGACGAGATTATTAAAGGGATTTTAAATTTTGTTGGTAGAAATTGAAAACCTAGTAAATTTGCTTACTTTTTATTTAAGTAAAATACCAAGTTATGTACTGTTTATTTGTGATAAGATATAGTAGACTGTTTTTATTTTGAAGTTGTTATATGCATTGAAAAAAGTGAATTTTGATTTTATATAATTTTAAGCATTTTATAATAAAAAGTTTATTTGTACAAGTTTTGTTACATTTAATTTAATATGTTGGGTATTTTTAAATCACGGTTGGCACAGTTTGGGTAAGATGGTTGAGGATATAAATATTTTTCGCCTGGCAACACTGGTTCAAGCTAAAAATCGACGCTGAAAGTTGGTTTAAAACGAACTTTCTAAAGCGACGCTAAAACTGCACATTTAGTCATGTGACCACCGGTTTGAGCTTCCAGCGTCACGTGAAATTGTACCTTTAATGTTCATCTTGGAGAAAGGATAGGCAGACGAGGAATCGATGAGCGGCTCACACGATCTTGTGACCTGACACCCTGTGATTTCTTTCTCAAGGACCGCGAACCTCCGAACTGCAATTGAAGAAGAATTTGAAAATCTTCTCCGACAGCTTGACGTACTTCGCCGGACCTGCCCCTCCGTTGAGAAACGCTGCAGTAAATGCATTGATCGAGATGGGCATCAATTACAGTAACCAGTTTTCCAATTTCATTAAGTAGATGCCACAATCCATATAGGCCAAGCTACAAAGATTTGGAGTGAACATTTTGTGTAAAAAGAGTTAGAAGAACAACAGCTGCGCCATTGTTTAGAGAATAGTTTCATATGATATTGTGAGTTGTTTTTCACTAGACTTTATTATTCATGACTCTGTTATTATCAATTTTATTCAAAAATCGCTTTTTTTAGTTTTTTGCTTATAAAATTAAAATTCAGGGTAATCATCGAACAACTCCATCGGAACGCCGGGAGTAACCGGCCAAAGTCCAGTTTTTTCAAAAATTCATAACTCGGTTATTTTTTTAGTTGTAACGTTTATCCTCCGCCCAGTATTAGTTTTTAAAATAAACTTTATATGTGCAAAAAGTAGGCACTGTCCGACGTATAGTTTTTTTATACGTAAAAAAAATTATAAGTGCAGGATTGGGATTAATCATAGATATGTGGGTGGGACTATTAAAAATATGTATTAATTTTGGATGGATTAATGAAAAGAGCTAAAACTAATTGTTGTAGAGATATAAATTAAATATGCCATATGCGGTACTTGAAGAGAATCAAAGATACCTATTTTGTTCCAAACTTTTTCTAGGCTTAACTGTTCAAATAATGGTATGTAAATTTTTTTAATATAAAAAAGAACATAGACCCGATTTTCAACGCACCTTCAAAAACAATCTTATCGCAACATAACTTACTTTTTTCAGACGAGTTGGTAGCTGAGAAGGAACGTTACAAGGAAATTGGAGACGATTTGGATACCGCTTTCGTCGAGCTTATCCTCTAAGTGTTTTTCTTTGGATTTTATTTTACAATTAGCCCTGTATTCGCGGTCTTATTATATTGCACAGCTTGTTCTCGGCGGCTCACTCACATCAAACGATGGAATATGGAATCATTTTTACGTCGAATACAGGGTCGCAAATAAGTACTAGACTTTACTACCAGAAAATTTATATATGTAAATATTATTTTCATTAATATATATTCATTGTGAATCAAATTTGTGTTTTATTTAAATTCCTTTTAAAAACAATTATCAATGATAATCATTACATTTTTAACAATAATGACAATGACATTATCCGTAAGGATTTTGGCGAATAACCATATAACTTGTCTGCCTATGGCTGTCTACAAATAAAGTAGACGGTTACATTAGATGCGACTTCATACGAAAATGTATTCTTACGAGTTTGTAAGAAATTAAGTCGTTCGAACACGTAATTATCATATCTAGAATCTTAATATTTCATACATATCACTGACAATATTCACATTTCATTGTCGAATCTGCTTTGATGGAATAATTTAGAAATAAATCTATGCCGCCATCTCTTAACCAAAAGCCGAACTATTTCATTCTAAATTATACCATTGTCTAAGGAAAAGAAAGACAATGATTAGGAGACTGGACAATGAAATATGAATTTTGTTAGGGATATATATTCTTTTTGAAATATTAGGCTTCCAGAAGTAATAATTAAATGATATAAATAGGTCTGTTCCAACCAACACAAAAACAGTAAAATTACGATACAAACATTACAAACCCAGTTGACCTGCTGATTAGTGAATATAATTAGTCTGTGTAATTTACATCAAATTTGCTGCGTTACTGAGATTGAACAATATTTACTTCGGTTGGAAGAGACCTCATGTATACACAGTTTATAACAAGAATCCTTATGTTTGAAACTACATAAAATAATAGTTCAGCTTCTCGATAAGAGATGGCGCCAAAGATTTAATTCTAAATTATCACATCATTACAGAGGGGGCAATGAAATATGAGTATTATTGGGGTATTAATGTATTCGCTTTGAAATGTTGGGCTTCTAGATATGATAATTGAATGGTATAAGGAATCAGTACTTTTATACTATATATGATAATAGTTCAGCTTCTCGCTAGGAGATGGTGCTACGTATTTATTTCTACATTATTACATCAAAGCAGACTGGACATTGTAATATGTCTATTGTTGGGGATATAAATGTATATTCTTTGATTTACTACGTTTGTAGGTATAAAAATTGAATGGTGTAAGGTATTCACAGTTTATTATAAGAATCTGTAGGTATTAAACCAGATAAGATAATAGTTCAGCTTCTCGCTAAGAGATGGCGACACAGATTTATTCCTAAATTATTCCATCAAAGCAGCCTGGACAATGAAATATGAATATTGTTAGGGATATGTCAATGTATTATCTTCGAAATATTAGATTTCCTGATATAATAATAGAATGGTAAATGTATTCACTGTTTATTAAAAGAATCCGTATGTTTTAAACTATAAATGATAATAGTTCAGCATCTAGTTAAGAGGTGGCGTCAATGATTTGTTTCTAAATTATTCCATCAAAGCAGGCTAAACAATGTAATATGAATATTGATAGGAATATAAATGTATTTTCTCTTTGAACTATTAGGCTTCTAGATATGATAGTTGAATGGTAAATGTATTGGCAGTTTAATTAAAGAATCAGTACGTTTTAAGCACGGACTTAGGATCCAAGTCCGTGGTTTTAAACTATATAAGATAATAGTTTAGCTTCTAGTTAAGAGATGGCGCTAAAGATTTGTTTCTAAATTATTCATCAAAGCAGACTAGACAATGAAATATGAATATTGATAGGGATATAAATGTATTCTCTTTGGAATATTAGGTTCCTAGATATGATAATTGAATGGTAAATGTATTGACAGTTTATTACAAGAATCAGTATGTATTAGACATGTAAGATAATAGTTCAGCTTCTCGTTAGGAGATGGCGCCAAAGGTTAATTTCGAAATTATTCCATAGGAGACTGGACCACGACTGGACAATGAAAAATGTTATTGTTATGGATATAAATTATTCCCTTTAAAATATTAGGCCTATAGATTCAAGAATTGAATGGGATAATGTATTCACATTTTATAATATTTCTGAACTAAAAATTACCTTTTAAAGAAACATGTTGTATTAAATTTGGATTATATCGTTTCCAGTTCTTTGTAAATAGTAATGGACCTAAATGTGATCCTTGGGAACACCTGAAGTTACTATTCAGCCATCTATAACAAATAAATGACGCTTATCGTCTCAAAAATTTGTGTTTTACCTGTTTCGCTGCTTAGCGCCTACCCCACAATCATGATCAACAGAAATGTATAAAAGAATAAAAACAAAGTCGTAAAATTGTCACATTTTTTATTTTAACATGTTTACACACGCTTTAAAATAATTAGTAACCAGTACATGCTTTGTATCTTTATATACTTCATAACTGATTGTTCAGGATACTTTCGAAGTCTTTATTCGACATTTGGTGGTTTTCACAAGGAAAAATATCTCGAATTTGGGTCTGAAAAACAAAGTAATTACTACGATTCATATAATCGTGTAATAAATAAATTTTCCAAACGATTTGAAAACCGTTTAAATTTAAAAAAGGACCAGAATAATCTAATAAGCAAAAAAGCACTGCCACATTTTCCAGAGAGTTCAACAACAATATAATATAATGGACATCTATACACAATTATTTTTTATTTGTACAGTATAAAGAAAATTAGTAGTAATTTATATTGTGGATATAAATCTTGTCAAAATAAATTAATAGAATTAACGAAACTGGCACTTAATAATCATAAAGTCAGTCTGTTTATGCTAACGTTCGAAGTTTATCAAGTGTATTTCATATAGGATGATACTCACCAACAGAAAATGACAAAGTGCGTTGGTGGTCATTTTTAATTGGGAATCAGTTTCGTCATCAGTACGTTTTCCGACTTTCCAACCTTTCGAAAAAGTAAGTTGCCCGTAACTGCTGCATATATTTAACCATGCTATTAAAAAGACTATTAAAACTGGATAGAAACCATTATTTCTAAAATCAAACAAATATAAAGTTCGATCAATATTAAATTAACTAAGAAAAAAATTATTTTCAACATGACGATTTTAGATTTGGTCGAAACGTCGTTTATACAGGGTGAAACGACTCTGATTACTTCGTCAACTTCTTGCTTGCATATGATTGTACTTACATTGTTGCCAAATCTTTTGTTTGTTATTTCAAATGATTCGAGATTTTAATGATAAGCAACTGTAATTGTTTAAAAATGCGAAAAAATCGTATTTGGTTGCAGTTTTAGATCACTTATAACGCGCTGATTCCGAAAAGGTGTGATTGATTTAATAATTTGAAAGTAATTAATGGAATTAAGCTACGTTTACAAATGTAATAGTAGTTCAGTACAGTCGGCATAAGAATAGTGTGCTTTACCTCCGAAATCTTTGGGACTGTATTGATTTTTCTGAAAATTTGAATTCAAGTTGTAACGAAGTTACTTTTATTTGTTCCGATATTATGAGATTTATTTAATTTATTTGTATTTAAAACCTACTACTTCCTCCTTACTAAACAAATCAATTTAATTACAAGTTCCTTATTTATAATATTTGGGCCGTCCGGTATATATATATTTTCATTTCATTCGATTAAAACATTCAGACCGTCCGGTATACCTATAGAAACTTTGGTTCAAAGTAATTTAATGTTTGAGTTTTTTTTACTAGACTTCTTTTTAAAGCGATTAGTGAAAATATAAATTCCGAGTCCGCAGTTAAAAAGGGCTTGTTCATTCTAGTTTTGACTTTCTCTTGTCCGCTCCCGTATAAATAGTAGAAGTGCCCGTCGAAAAATAGAAAAATTGTTAAGTGCTTAAAAAGGTAAAATTTTATGTTTCTTTCCTCCGCCTGTATATTTCCGAAATAAAATTATTTTAGTGTAAAATTATAATTGATAGTTGAATTCAATATAATCCGTATAAAAGAGTAAATTGTTAGGACTCCTGTAGTTGTACAGTATTCAGTGGTTTATTCACAATATATTTCAATCTTGTATAGTTTGCCATAAAGATTAAATCGTAAACTATACGCTATTTCCCGTTGTTAGTCATTCTAAAATTTAGTTTTGACTTAATTCGTCCGAAGATATTTTCACGTTTTTATTCAGAAACAAGTTTTTTTTGTAAGCTTTCTTTATTCGATTTTTTTTTGTGTTTTTATCTTTTATTTCGTTATTAGAATATTGTACATGGGTTCCGAGAATCATATTTGGTTAGTGGGTGATTCGAACGTTTTGCTCAGGAATTAAATAGATTCTTACAGAAATTTTAACATCTCGCCGACCCTCTCGGGTTTTGATAAAATTTCTTTCCGTTATTGCCGTCCAGATTTTATTATTAGAATATTGTATTTGGGTTCAGAGAATCATATTTGGTTACTGGGTGATTCGAAAGTTTTGCTCAGGAATTAAATAGATTCTTACAGAAGTTTTAACATCTCGCCGACCCTCTCGGGTTTTGATAAAATTTCTTTCTGTAGCTGCCGTCCAGCTTTTGTTATTAGAGTATTGTATTTAGTTTCCGAGAATTATTCTTGATTACTGGGTGATTCGAAAGTATTGCTCAGAAATTAAGTAAATTCTGGTAGAGATTTCAGCTCCTCGCCGACCTTCTCGGGTTTTGTTGAAATCTCCTGCTTCTTCCGCTGTTTTGAGTTGTTATAGGGTTTTTCGTTTAGTTTCCGAGAATTATTCTTGATTACTGGGTGATTCGAAAGTATTGCTCAGAAATTAAGTAAATTCTGGTAGAGATTTCAGCTCCTCGCCGACCTTCTCGGGTTTTGTTGAAATCTCCTGTTTCTTCCGCTGTTTTGAGTTGTTATAGGGTTTTCGTTTAGTTTCCGAGAATTATTCTTGATTACTGGGTGATTCGAAAGTATTGCTCAGAAATTAAGTAAATTCTGGTAGAGATTTCAGCTCCTCGCCGACGTTCTCGGGTTTTGTTGAAATCTCCTGCTTCTTCCGCTGTTTTGAGTTGTTATAGGGTTTTTCGTTTAGTTTCCGAGAATTATTCTTGATTACTGGGTGATTCGAAAGTATTGCTCAGAAATTAAGTAAATTCTGGTAGAGATTTCAGCTCCTCGCCGACGTTCTCGGGTTTTGTTGAAATCTCCTGCTTCTTCCGCTGTTTTGAGTTGTTATAGGGTTTTCGTTTAGTTTCCGAGAATTATTCTTGATTACTGGGTGATTCGAAAGTATTGCTCAGAAATTAAGTAAATTCTGGTAGAGATTTCAGCTCCTCGCCGACCTTCTCGGGTTTTGTTGAAATCTCCTGCTTCTTCCGCTGTTTTGAGTTGTTATAGGGTTTTTCGTTTAGTTTCCGAGAATTATTGTTGATTCCTGGGCGATTCGAAAGTATTGCTCAGAAATTAAGTAAATTCTGGTAGAGATTTCAGCTCCTCGCCGACCTTCTCGGGTTTTGTTGAAATCTCCTGCTTCTTCCGCTGTTTTGAGTTGTTATAGGGTTTTTCGTTTAGTTTCCGAGAATTATTCTTGATTACTGGGTGATTCGAAAGTATTGCTCAGAAATTAAGTAAATTCTGGTAGAGATTTCAGCTCCTCGCCGACGTTCTCGGGTTTTGTTGAAATCTCCTGCTTCTTCCGCTGTTTTGAGTTGTTATAGGGTTTTCGTTTAGTTTCCGAGAATTATTCTTGATTACTGGGTGATTCGAAAGTATTGCTCAGAAATTAAGTAAATTCTGGTAGAGATTTCAGCTCCTCGCCGACCTTCTCGGGTTTTGTTGAAATCTCCTGTTTCTTCCGCTGTTTTGAGTTGTTATAGGGTTTTCGTTTAGTTTCCGAGAATTATTCTTGATTACTGGGTGATTCGAAAGTATTGCTCAGAAATTAAGTAAATTCTGGTAGAGATTTCAGCTCCTCGCCGACGTTCTCGGGTTTTGTTGAAATCTCCTGCTTCTTCCGCTGTTTTGAGTTGTTATAGGGTTTTTCGTTTAGTTTCCGAGAATTATTCTTGATTACTGGGTGATTCGAAAGTATTGCTCAGAAATTAAGTAAATTCTGGTAGAGATTTCAGCTCCTCGCCGACGTTCTCGGGTTTTGTTGAAATCTCCTGCTTCTTCCGCTGTTTTGAGTTGTTATAGGGTTTTCGTTTAGTTTCCGAGAATTATTCTTGATTACTGGGTGATTCGAAAGTATTGCTCAGAAATTAAGTAAATTCTGGTAGAGATTTCAGCTCCTCGCCGACCTTCTCGGGTTTTGTTGAAATCTCCTGCTTCTTCCGCTGTTTTGAGTTGTTATAGGGTTTTTCGTTTAGTTTCCGAGAATTATTGTTGATTCCTGGGCGATTCGAAAGTATTGCTCAGAAATTAAGTAAATTCTGGTAGAGATTTCAGCTCCTCGCCGACCTTCTCGGGTTTTGTTGAAATCTCCTGCTTCTTCCGCTGTTTTGAGTTGTTATAGGGTTTTTCGTTTAGTTTCCGAGAATTATTCTTGATTACTGGGTGATTCGAAAGTATTGCTCAGAAATTAAGTAAATTCTGGTAGAGATTTCAGCTCCTCGCCGACGTTCTCGGGTTTTGTTGAAATCTCCTGCTTCTTCCGCTGTTTTGAGTTGTTATAGGGTTTTCGTTTAGTTTCCGAGAATTATTCTTGATTACTGGGTGATTCGAAAGTATTGCTCAGAAATTAAGTAAATTCTGGTAGAGATTTCAGCTCCTCGCCGACGTTCTCGGGTTTTGTTGAAATCTCCTGCTTCTTCCGCTGTTTTGAGTTGTTATAGGGTTTTTCGTTTAGTTTCCGAGAATTATTCTTGATTACTGGGTGATTCGAAAGTATTGCTCAGAAATTAAGTAAATTCTGGTAGAGATTTCAGCTCCTCGCCGACGTTCTCGGGTTTTGTTGAAATCTCCTGCTTCTTCCGCTGTTTTGAGTTGTTATAGGGTTTTCTTTAGTTTCCGAGAATTATTCTTGATTACTGGGTGATTCGAAAGTATTGCTCAGAAATTAAGTAAATTCTGGTAGAGATTTCAGCTCCTCGCCGACCTTCTCGGGTTTTGTTGAAATCTCCTGCTTCTTCCGCTGTTTTGAGTTGTTATAGGGTTTTTCGTTTAGTTTCCGAGAATTATTCTTGATTACTGGGTGATTCGAAAGTATTGCTCAGAAATTAAGTAAATTCTGGTAGAGATTTCAGCTCCTCGCCGACCTTCTCGGGTTTTGTTGAAATCTCCTGCTTCTTCCGCTGTTTTGAGTTGTTATAGGGTTTTTCGTTTAGTTTCCGAGAATTATTCTTGATTACTGGGTGATTCGAAAGTATTGCTCAGAAATTAAGTAAATTCTGGTAGAGATTTCAGCTCCTCGCCGACGTTCTCGGGTTTTGTTGAAATCTCCTGCTTCTTCCGCTGTTTTGAGTTGTTATAGGGTTTTCGTTTAGTTTCCGAGAATTATTCTTGATTACTGGGTGATTCGAAAGTATTGCTCAGAAATTAAGTAAATTCTGGTAGAGATTTCAGCTCCTCGCCGACGTTCTCGGGTTTTGTTGAAATCTCCTGCTTCTTCCGCTGTTTTGAGTTGTTATAGGGTTTTTCGTTTAGTTTCCGAGAATTATTCTTGATTACTGGGTGATTCGAAAGTATTGCTCAGAAATTAAGTAAATTCTGGTAGAGATTTCAGCTCCTCGCCGACCTTCTCGGGTTTTGTTGAAATCTCCTGCTTCTTCCGCTGTTTTGAGTTGTTATAGGGTTTTCTTTAGTTTCCGAGAATTATTCTTGATTACTGGGTGATTCGAAAGTATTGCTCAGAAATTAAGTAAATTCTGGTAGAGATTTCAGCTCCTCGCCGACCTTCTCGGGTTTTGTTGAAATCTCCTGCTTCTTCCGCTGTTTTGAGTTGTTATAGGGTTTTTCGTTTAGTTTCCGAGAATTATTCTTGATTACTGGGTGATTCGAAAGTATTGCTCAGAAATTAAGTAAATTCTGGTAGAGATTTCAGCTCCTCGCCGACCTTCTCGGGTTTTGTTGAAATCTCCTGCTTCTTCCGCTGTTTTGAGTTGTTATAGGGTTTTTCGTTTAGTTTCCGAGAATTATTCTTGATTACTGGGTGATTCGAAAGTATTGCTCAGAAATTAAGTAAATTCTGGTAGAGATTTCAGCTCCTCGCCGACCTTCTCGGGTTTTGTTGAAATCTCCTGCTTCTTCCGCTGTTTTGAGTTGTTATAGGGTTTTTCGTTTAGTTTCCGAGAATTATTCTTGATTACTGGGTGATTCGAAAGTATTGCTCAGAAATTAAGTAAATTCTGGTAGAGATTTCAGCTCCTCGCCGACCTTCTCGGGTTTTGTTGAAATCTCCTGCTTCTTCCGCTGTTTTGAGTTGTTATAGGGTTTTCGTTTAGTTTCCGAGAATTATTCTTGATTACTGGGTGATTCGAAAGTATTGCTCAGAAATTAAGTAAATTCTGGTAGAGATTTCAGCTCCTCGCCGACGTTCTCGGGTTTTGTTGAAATCTCCTGCTTCTTCCGCTGTTTTGAGTTGTTATAGGGTTTTTCGTTTAGTTTCCGAGAATTATTCTTGATTACTGGGTGATTCGAAAGTATTGCTCAGAAATTAAGTAAATTCTGGTAGAGATTTCAGCTCCTCGCCGACCTTCTCGGGTTTTGTTGAAATCTCCTGCTTCTTCCGCTGTTTTGAGTTGTTATAGGGTTTTCGTTTAGTTTCCGAGAATTATTCTTGATTACTGGGTGATTCGAAAGTATTGCTCAGAAATTAAGTAAATTCTGGTAGAGATTTCAGCTCCTCGCCGACGTTCTCGGGTTTTGTTGAAATCTCCTGCTTCTTCCGCTGTTTTGAGTTGTTATAGGGTTTTTCGTTTAGTTTCCGAGAATTATTCTTGATTACTGGGTGATTCGAAAGTATTGCTCAGAAATTAAGTAAATTCTGGTAGAGATTTCAGCTCCTCGCCGACGTTCTCGGGTTTTGTTGAAATCTCCTGCTTCTTCCGCTGTTTTGAGTTGTTATAGGGTTTTCGTTTAGTTTCCGAGAATTATTCTTGATTACTGGGTGATTCGAAAGTATTGCTCAGAAATTAAGTAAATTCTGGTAGAGATTTCAGCTCCTCGCCGACGTTCTCGGGTTTTGTTGAAATCTCCTGCTTCTTCCGCTGTTTTGAGTTGTTATAGGGTTTTTCGTTTAGTTTCCGAGAATTATTCTTGATTACTGGGTGATTCGAAAGTATTGCTCAGAAATTAAGTAAATTCTGGTAGAGATTTCAGCTCCTCGCCGACGTTCTCGGGTTTTGTTGAAATCTCCTGCTTCTTCCGCTGTTTTGAGTTGTTATAGGGTTTTCGTTTAGTTTCCGAGAATTATTCTTGATTACTGGGTGATTCGAAAGTATTGCTCAGAAATTAAGTAAATTCTGGTAGAGATTTCAGCTCCTCGCCGACCTTCTCGGGTTTTGTTGAAATCTCCTGCTTCTTCCGCTGTTTTGAGTTGTTATAGGGTTTTTCGTTTAGTTTCCGAGAATTATTGTTGATTCCTGGGCGATTCGAAAGTATTGCTCAGAAATTAAGTAAATTCTGGTAGAGATTTCAGCTCCTCGCCGACCTTCTCGGGTTTTGTTGAAATCTCCTGCTTCTTCCGCTGTTTTGAGTTGTTATAGGGTTTTTCGTTTAGTTTCCGAGAATTATTCTTGATTACTGGGTGATTCGAAAGTATTGCTCAGAAATTAAGTAAATTCTGGTAGAGATTTCAGCTCCTCGCCGACCTTCTCGGGTTTTGTTGAAATCTCCTGCTTCTTCCGCTGTTTTGAGTTGTTATAGGGTTTTTCGTTTAGTTTCCGAGAATTATTCTTGATTACTGGGTGATTCGAAAGTATTGCTCAGAAATTAAGTAAATTCTGGTAGAGATTTCAGCTCCTCGCCGACCTTCTCGGGTTTTGTTGAAATCTCCTGCTTCTTCCGCTGTTTTGAGTTGTTATAGGGTTTTTCGTTTAGTTTCCGAGAATTATTCTTGATTACTGGGTGATTCGAAAGTATTGCTCAGAAATTAAGTAAATTCTGGTAGAGATTTCAGCTCCTCGCCGACCTTCTCGGGTTTTGTTGAAATCTCCTGTTTCTTCCGCTGTTTTGAGTTGTTATAGGGTTTTCGTTTAGTTTCCGAGAATTATTCTTGATTACTGGGTGATTCGAAAGTATTGCTCAGAAATTAAGTAAATTCTGGTAGAGATTTCAGCTCCTCGCCGACGTTCTCGGGTTTTGTTGAAATCTCCTGCTTCTTCCGCTGTTTTGAGTTGTTATAGGGTTTTTCGTTTAGTTTCCGAGAATTATTCTTGATTACTGGGTGATTCGAAAGTATTGCTCAGAAATTAAGTAAATTCTGGTAGAGATTTCAGCTCCTCGCCGACGTTCTCGGGTTTTGTTGAAATCTCCTGCTTCTTCCGCTGTTTTGAGTTGTTATAGGGTTTTCGTTTAGTTTCCGAGAATTATTCTTGATTACTGGGTGATTCGAAAGTATTGCTCAGAAATTAAGTAAATTCTGGTAGAGATTTCAGCTCCTCGCCGACCTTCTCGGGTTTTGTTGAAATCTCCTGCTTCTTCCGCTGTTTTGAGTTGTTATAGGGTTTTTCGTTTAGTTTCCGAGAATTATTGTTGATTCCTGGGCGATTCGAAAGTATTGCTCAGAAATTAAGTAAATTCTGGTAGAGATTTCAGCTCCTCGCCGACCTTCTCGGGTTTTGTTGAAATCTCCTGCTTCTTCCGCTGTTTTGAGTTGTTATAGGGTTTTTCGTTTAGTTTCCGAGAATTATTCTTGATTACTGGGTGATTCGAAAGTATTGCTCAGAAATTAAGTAAATTCTGGTAGAGATTTCAGCTCCTCGCCGACCTTCTCGGGTTTTGTTGAAATCTCCTGCTTCTTCCGCTGTTTTGAGTTGTTATAGGGTTTTTCGTTTAGTTTCCGAGAATTATTCTTGATTACTGGGTGATTCGAAAGTATTGCTCAGAAATTAAGTAAATTCTGGTAGAGATTTCAGCTCCTCGCCGACCTTCTCGGGTTTTGTTGAAATCTCCTGCTTCTTCCGCTGTTTTGAGTTGTTATAGGGTTTTTCGTTTAGTTTCCGAGAATTATTCTTGATTACTGGGTGATTCGAAAGTATTGCTCAGAAATTAAGTAAATTCTGGTAGAGATTTCAGCTCCTCGCCGACCTTCTCGGGTTTTGTTGAAATCTCCTGCTTCTTCCGCTGTTTTGAGTTGTTATAGGGTTTTTCGTTTAGTTTCCGAGAATTATTCTTGATTACTGGGTGATTCGAAAGTATTGCTCAGAAATTAAGTAAATTCTGGTAGAGATTTCAGCTCCTCGCCGACCTTCTCGGGTTTTGTTGAAATCTCCTGCTTCTTCCGCTGTTTTGAGTTGTTATAGGGTTTTTCGTTTAGTTTCCGAGAATTATTCTTGATTACTGGGTGATTCGAAAGTATTGCTCAGAAATTAAGTAAATTCTGGTAGAGATTTCAGCTCCTCGCCGACCTTCTCGGGTTTTGTTGAAATCTCCTGCTTCTTCCGCTGTTTTGAGTTGTTATAGGGTTTTTCGTTTAGTTTCCGAGAATTATTCTTGATTACTGGGTGATTCGAAAGTATTGCTCAGAAATTAAGTAAATTCTGGTAGAGATTTCAGCTCCTCGCCGACGTTCTCGGGTTTTGTTGAAATCTCCTGCTTCTTCCGCTGTTTTGAGTTGTTATAGGGTTTTCGTTTAGTTTCCGAGAATTATTCTTGATTACTGGGTGATTCGAAAGTATTGCTCAGAAATTAAGTAAATTCTGGTAGAGATTTCAGCTCCTCGCCGACCTTCTCGGGTTTTGTTGAAATCTCCTGCTTCTTCCGCTGTTTTGAGTTGTTATAGGGTTTTTCGTTTAGTTTCCGAGAATTATTGTTGATTCCTGGGCGATTCGAAAGTATTGCTCAGAAATTAAGTAAATTCTGGTAGAGATTTCAGCTCCTCGCCGACCTTCTCGGGTTTTGTTGAAATCTCCTGCTTCTTCCGCTGTTTTGAGTTGTTATAGGGTTTTTCGTTTAGTTTCCGAGAATTATTCTTGATTACTGGGTGATTCGAAAGTATTGCTCAGAAATTAAGTAAATTCTGGTAGAGATTTCAGCTCCTCGCCGACCTTCTCGGGTTTTGTTGAAATCTCCTGCTTCTTCCGCTGTTTTGAGTTGTTATAGGGTTTTTCGTTTAGTTTCCGAGAATTATTCTTGATTACTGGGTGATTCGAAAGTATTGCTCAGAAATTAAGTAAATTCTGGTAGAGATTTCAGCTCCTCGCCGACCTTCTCGGGTTTTGTTGAAATCTCCTGCTTCTTCCGCTGTTTTGAGTTGTTATAGGGTTTTTCGTTTAGTTTCCGAGAATTATTCTTGATTACTGGGTGATTCGAAAGTATTGCTCAGAAATTAAGTAAATTCTGGTAGAGATTTCAGCTCCTCGCCGACCTTCTCGGGTTTTGTTGAAATCTCCTGTTTCTTCCGCTGTTTTGAGTTGTTATAGGGTTTTCGTTTAGTTTCCGAGAATTATTCTTGATTACTGGGTGATTCGAAAGTATTGCTCAGAAATTAAGTAAATTCTGGTAGAGATTTCAGCTCCTCGCCGACGTTCTCGGGTTTTGTTGAAATCTCCTGCTTCTTCCGCTGTTTTGAGTTGTTATAGGGTTTTTCGTTTAGTTTCCGAGAATTATTCTTGATTACTGGGTGATTCGAAAGTATTGCTCAGAAATTAAGTAAATTCTGGTAGAGATTTCAGCTCCTCGCCGACGTTCTCGGGTTTTGTTGAAATCTCCTGCTTCTTCCGCTGTTTTGAGTTGTTATAGGGTTTTCGTTTAGTTTCCGAGAATTATTCTTGATTACTGGGTGATTCGAAAGTATTGCTCAGAAATTAAGTAAATTCTGGTAGAGATTTCAGCTCCTCGCCGACCTTCTCGGGTTTTGTTGAAATCTCCTGCTTCTTCCGCTGTTTTGAGTTGTTATAGGGTTTTTCGTTTAGTTTCCGAGAATTATTGTTGATTCCTGGGCGATTCGAAAGTATTGCTCAGAAATTAAGTAAATTCTGGTAGAGATTTCAGCTCCTCGCCGACCTTCTCGGGTTTTGTTGAAATCTCCTGCTTCTTCCGCTGTTTTGAGTTGTTATAGGGTTTTTCGTTTAGTTTCCGAGAATTATTCTTGATTACTGGGTGATTCGAAAGTATTGCTCAGAAATTAAGTAAATTCTGGTAGAGATTTCAGCTCCTCGCCGACCTTCTCGGGTTTTGTTGAAATCTCCTGCTTCTTCCGCTGTTTTGAGTTGTTATAGGGTTTTTCGTTTAGTTTCCGAGAATTATTCTTGATTACTGGGTGATTCGAAAGTATTGCTCAGAAATTAAGTAAATTCTGGTAGAGATTTCAGCTCCTCGCCGACCTTCTCGGGTTTTGTTGAAATCTCCTGCTTCTTCCGCTGTTTTGAGTTGTTATAGGGTTTTTCGTTTAGTTTCCGAGAATTATTCTTGATTACTGGGTGATTCGAAAGTATTGCTCAGAAATTAAGTAAATTCTGGTAGAGATTTCAGCTCCTCGCCGACCTTCTCGGGTTTTGTTGAAATCTCCTGCTTCTTCCGCTGTTTTGAGTTGTTATAGGGTTTTTCGTTTAGTTTCCGAGAATTATTCTTGATTACTGGGTGATTCGAAAGTATTGCTCAGAAATTAAGTAAATTCTGGTAGAGATTTCAGCTCCTCGCCGACCTTCTCGGGTTTTGTTGAAATCTCCTGTTTCTTCCGCTGTTTTGAGTTGTTATAGGGTTTTCGTTTAGTTTCCGAGAATTATTCTTGATTACTGGGTGATTCGAAAGTATTGCTCAGAAATTAAGTAAATTCTGGTAGAGATTTCAGCTCCTCGCCGACGTTCTCGGGTTTTGTTGAAATCTCCTGCTTCTTCCGCTGTTTTGAGTTGTTATAGGGTTTTTCGTTTAGTTTCCGAGAATTATTCTTGATTACTGGGTGATTCGAAAGTATTGCTCAGAAATTAAGTAAATTCTGGTAGAGATTTCAGCTCCTCGCCGACGTTCTCGGGTTTTGTTGAAATCTCCTGCTTCTTCCGCTGTTTTGAGTTGTTATAGGGTTTTCGTTTAGTTTCCGAGAATTATTCTTGATTACTGGGTGATTCGAAAGTATTGCTCAGAAATTAAGTAAATTCTGGTAGAGATTTCAGCTCCTCGCCGACCTTCTCGGGTTTTGTTGAAATCTCCTGCTTCTTCCGCTGTTTTGAGTTGTTATAGGGTTTTTCGTTTAGTTTCCGAGAATTATTGTTGATTCCTGGGCGATTCGAAAGTATTGCTCAGAAATTAAGTAAATTCTGGTAGAGATTTCAGCTCCTCGCCGACCTTCTCGGGTTTTGTTGAAATCTCCTGCTTCTTCCGCTGTTTTGAGTTGTTATAGGGTTTTTCGTTTAGTTTCCGAGAATTATTCTTGATTACTGGGTGATTCGAAAGTATTGCTCAGAAATTAAGTAAATTCTGGTAGAGATTTCAGCTCCTCGCCGACCTTCTCGGGTTTTGTTGAAATCTCCTGCTTCTTCCGCTGTTTTGAGTTGTTATAGGGTTTTTCGTTTAGTTTCCGAGAATTATTCTTGATTACTGGGTGATTCGAAAGTATTGCTCAGAAATTAAGTAAATTCTGGTAGAGATTTCAGCTCCTCGCCGACCTTCTCGGGTTTTGTTGAAATCTCCTGCTTCTTCCGCTGTTTTGAGTTGTTATAGGGTTTTTCGTTTAGTTTCCGAGAATTATTCTTGATTACTGGGTGATTCGAAAGTATTGCTCAGAAATTAAGTAAATTCTGGTAGAGATTTCAGCTCCTCGCCGACCTTCTCGGGTTTTGTTGAAATCTCCTGCTTCTTCCGCTGTTTTGAGTTGTTATAGGGTTTTTCGTTTAGTTTCCGAGAATTATTCTTGATTACTGGGTGATTCGAAAGTATTGCTCAGAAATTAAGTAAATTCTGGTAGAGATTTCAGCTCCTCGCCGACCTTCTCGGGTTTTGTTGAAATCTCCTGTTTCTTCCGCTGTTTTGAGTTGTTATAGGGTTTTCGTTTAGTTTCCGAGAATTATTCTTGATTACTGGGTGATTCGAAAGTATTGCTCAGAAATTAAGTAAATTCTGGTAGAGATTTCAGCTCCTCGCCGACGTTCTCGGGTTTTGTTGAAATCTCCTGCTTCTTCCGCTGTTTTGAGTTGTTATAGGGTTTTTCGTTTAGTTTCCGAGAATTATTCTTGATTACTGGGTGATTCGAAAGTATTGCTCAGAAATTAAGTAAATTCTGGTAGAGATTTCAGCTCCTCGCCGACGTTCTCGGGTTTTGTTGAAATCTCCTGCTTCTTCCGCTGTTTTGAGTTGTTATAGGGTTTTCGTTTAGTTTCCGAGAATTATTCTTGATTACTGGGTGATTCGAAAGTATTGCTCAGAAATTAAGTAAATTCTGGTAGAGATTTCAGCTCCTCGCCGACCTTCTCGGGTTTTGTTGAAATCTCCTGCTTCTTCCGCTGTTTTGAGTTGTTATAGGGTTTTTCGTTTAGTTTCCGAGAATTATTGTTGATTCCTGGGCGATTCGAAAGTATTGCTCAGAAATTAAGTAAATTCTGGTAGAGATTTCAGCTCCTCGCCGACCTTCTCGGGTTTTGTTGAAATCTCCTGCTTCTTCCGCTGTTTTGAGTTGTTATAGGGTTTTTCGTTTAGTTTCCGAGAATTATTCTTGATTACTGGGTGATTCGAAAGTATTGCTCAGAAATTAAGTAAATTCTGGTAGAGATTTCAGCTCCTCGCCGACCTTCTCGGGTTTTGTTGAAATCTCCTGCTTCTTCCGCTGTTTTGAGTTGTTATAGGGTTTTTCGTTTAGTTTCCGAGAATTATTCTTGATTACTGGGTGATTCGAAAGTATTGCTCAGAAATTAAGTAAATTCTGGTAGAGATTTCAGCTCCCCTCCGACCTTCTCGGGTTTTGTTGAAATCTCCTGCTTCTTCCGCTGTTTTGAGTTGTTATAGGGTTTTCGTTTAGTTTCCGAGAATTATTCTTGATTACTGGGTGATTCGAAAGTATTGCTCAGAAATTAAGTAAATTCTGGTAGAGATTTCAGCTCCTCGCCGACCTTCTCGGGTTTTGTTGAAATCTCCTGCTTCTTCCGCTGTTTTGAGTTGTTATAGGGTTTTTCGTTTAGTTTCCGAGAATTATTCTTGATTACTGGGTGATTCGAAAGTATTGCTCAGAAATTAAGTAAATTCTGGTAGAGATTTCAGCTCCTCGCCGACCTTCTCGGGTTTTGTTGAAATCTCCTGTTTCTTCCGCTGTTTTGAGTTGTTATAGGGTTTTCGTTTAGTTTCCGAGAATTATTCTTGATTACTGGGTGATTCGAAAGTATTGCTCAGAAATTAAGTAAATTCTGGTAGAGATTTCAGCTCCTCGCCGACGTTCTCGGGTTTTGTTGAAATCTCCTGCTTCTTCCGCTGTTTTGAGTTGTTATAGGGTTTTTCGTTTAGTTTCCGAGAATTATTCTTGATTACTGGGTGATTCGAAAGTATTGCTCAGAAATTAAGTAAATTCTGGTAGAGATTTCAGCTCCTCGCCGACGTTCTCGGGTTTTGTTGAAATCTCCTGCTTCTTCCGCTGTTTTGAGTTGTTATAGGGTTTTCGTTTAGTTTCCGAGAATTATTCTTGATTACTGGGTGATTCGAAAGTATTGCTCAGAAATTAAGTAAATTCTGGTAGAGATTTCAGCTCCTCGCCGACCTTCTCGGGTTTTGTTGAAATCTCCTGCTTCTTCCGCTGTTTTGAGTTGTTATAGGGTTTTTCGTTTAGTTTCCGAGAATTATTGTTGATTCCTGGGCGATTCGAAAGTATTGCTCAGAAATTAAGTAAATTCTGGTAGAGATTTCAGCTCCTCGCCGACCTTCTCGGGTTTTGTTGAAATCTCCTGCTTCTTCCGCTGTTTTGAGTTGTTATAGGGTTTTTCGTTTAGTTTCCGAGAATTATTCTTGATTACTGGGTGATTCGAAAGTATTGCTCAGAAATTAAGTAAATTCTGGTAGAGATTTCAGCTCCTCGCCGACCTTCTCGGGTTTTGTTGAAATCTCCTGCTTCTTCCGCTGTTTTGAGTTGTTATAGGGTTTTTCGTTTAGTTTCCGAGAATTATTCTTGATTACTGGGTGATTCGAAAGTATTGCTCAGAAATTAAGTAAATTCTGGTAGAGATTTCAGCTCCCCTCCGACCTTCTCGGGTTTTGTTGAAATCTCCTGCTTCTTCCGCTGTTTTGAGTTGTTATAGGGTTTTCGTTTAGTTTCCGAGAATTATTCTTGATTACTGGGTGATTCGAAAGTATTGCTCAGAAATTAAGTAAATTCTGGTAGAGATTTCAGCTCCTCGCCGACCTTCTCGGGTTTTGGTGAAATCTCATCGTCCTTCCGTTGTTTTCAGTTGGTTTAGTTTTTTTTCTCTTTCCAAATTTCGTCAAGCCGCCGATTAACCCCGTATGCCCTATTTGGTGTGATATTAAATACGATAGTCCGATTATAAACCACTGAGTCCGTATAAAATTAACTATTTTTCCGATTTGCATTGTACAAGAACCATTTTATATTATTTCTCGTTTATATTTTATATGGTGAATATTACTTGTTTAAAAAGGTTATCGCCCGCCTCTTAGGTTCTTTGTGCCTTTGGGTAAAAGGTCTTATTTATTGTGTTGTGTGATCGGAATTTACTTAGTGTCTTATAGAATAAATACCTTTGTTAAATTATTTGAGTTTCATTCACAACTGATTATCGTATTAGCAGTCCATTTTAAGGTAAGTCCTGCTAACCGTTGAACTATAATACTCTGTAAAGTAAGTCTATCTCTATCTAGTCTCGACCGAGAATTACAGTCCGACCCCTGGAATTTTCCGTACCTCCATCTGCTGCTATCCGGAACCCTCGAAAGGTTTTAGAGTCGAGGGGCCGTGGAGTAAACCACGTAAAATAATCTGGCGCCCGAGCATCCGCCGTTTTGGGGTGTCAATTGTGACGCGTCCGGTTGCTTAGTCGTCCACCCAAGTAAAGGAGCAGAGGGGAAGCGGCGGAGAGGCGACAACCATTCGAAACGTAGATCGAAGAAAACGCAGCGCGTCACAAAGTTTATCTTACCCCCTCTTCAAAAGTTATATATGCGTTTTTTGTATTTAAGGGGACCCCAAGAGAAAAAAATGTAAGCATTTTGTACATTAAAACCTAGTTGAATTAAATGAAATAAATATACTCGATGATAATTTCTACTGTCTACATATTTTCAACCCCTTCTGGCGAAAATAACGTTATAAATAATTTTTTACACTGTTAAATGTTTTAGTTGAGCATTTATATTACGAAAAAAATCATTCTTTACTTGTGAGCTCTTAAAATCCCCTATATCGTGCGTCTCTTATGTTAAACAGTTTGTAGCAGCCGCTAGAGTGAATAATTGGTCCGACAGAGAGAAGGCAGTAAACTGTTACGAAACAGTACACTGGTATAGTCCCTGAATCCGACTCTGTCTAAGCCATGTATGAAAGTTAAAATTATGGCGAATGCATTTCTTAGAATTGTTTACGATTGTGACTATCTTATCTAGACATTGTTTTTGTGACCAGTCTTAACTGGAAAATGCGAGAATCAATTGTTTTGTGCAAGCCGCAATCTAGAATTATCTAGTAGAAAAGGCACTAATATATATAAGAACCGACCAGGGAGAGTTCAGTTTAGTTGATAAAGTGATCTCGTGAAATAAACAAGAATACACCGAAATAGCGAACAGTGAAGTGTTGATATAAATTAATAATTAAGTTTGTGTGTATATAAATTAAGTGTTTAAATAAATTAGTAAGTAGCCATACCGTGTGTTTAAAGTTTATCTTACCCGTTTAATGTTTAAATAAATAATAAAAACATTACATTGGTGTCAGGTGTGGGGTAATATAAATTAATATCTACGTAAAAATGGCCAAGAGACTAAGGGACTTGAAAGTGACTGAGTTAAGAGTAGAATTGGAAGATCGTGAGTTGGAAACGTCCGGTAAGAAAAGTGAATTAGTAGAAAGACTTAAAGTGGCACTGGAAAATGACGGCTTTGACCCAGAGACAGTTTTATTTAATGACGAGGCTTCCACCTTAATCTCGTCAATTTCTGCTAATATTTCTGCCATGGAAGAGAACATGGACAAGAAGATTTCTGCTATGAAGAACGACATTTCTGCTAATATTAACGACAAAATTTCTGCTTTGAAGAACGATATATCTGCCGAGATTTTATGAATGAAAAACGACATTGCCACTGACGTTGAAAATGAAATTTCGTCTCTAAAATTTGAAATCGAGAATAAGATGTCAACGATGGACGAGAAAATCGAGAATAAAATGTCAACGATGGACGAGAAAATCGAGAATAAAATGTTAACGATGGACGAGAAAATCGAGAATAAGATTACAACGATGGACGAGAAGATTGAGAATAAGATTACAATGATGGACGAGAAGATTGGGAAAAAGATGACAACGATGGACTAGAAAATCAAGGAGTTAGAACAAAAGATGACAGATATAAGAACTCAAGACATGCCAGCGAAGAAAAGAAGACCGAGCAAACGAAACCTTGCAAGACAGAAACACACCCTAAGTTAGAAGACATTGACAGTTTTACCCGAGTCAAGGCTCCAACGTTCGATGGAAAAATGTCGTGGGCCAATTATGTGAAACAATTTGAAGCAGCCGCTAGAGTGAATAATTGGTCCGATAGAGAGAAAGCAGTGAATTAACTATCGCGCTTCGGGGAAATGCCTTAGATGTACTACAGACGATATCACTTGAAGAAACGGATGACTTCGAGCAGCTGAAGAAGAGGTTGGACATGCGATATGACCACGAACATTTAGAGCACTTGTACCAATCCCAGCTGAAGAACCGAAGGCAGAAACGTGATAAAGCCCTTCAAGAGTATGAAGTGGACATTGCCCGATTAGATCGATTCGCTTATCCATCAGCACCAGAGAACTTGATGGAATGTCTGGGCATCCAGGCCTTTATCGATGGCTTACGCGACCCCGATATGCAGAGGACGCCGCGATCCCGATATGCAGAGGACGCTTCGTTTAGCCCATCCCAAAACATTAGTTCGCATTCACACCTGCTCTTGAATATGAAGCAGCAACGAAGGCTTCGGGATAAAACAAGAAGAAGGCGTCGAAGACAGATTTGACCAGTTCGTCTGTTTAATAAAAAGTATGATGGACAAAAAGCCGAGAAAGATCAGATGCTGGACTCCTGCAAACCAAGAACCCCAGTCACAAGAAAACTAGAACGGGTCGGCTACAAGGGGGCAGCACCGACCCTTGATCGTTCCAAAGACCCTCTCATACTGATAGCTTCTCTCAGATGTCGCAACTACAGTGTATATGTGGATTGCGAAGTGAATGGCAAGAAATATACTTTGCTGGTTGACACTGGAGTAACTATAACTATTCTACAACCAGAGTTAATAAACTCCAAGAAGAAGCTTTTACCAACGAGACTACAACTGCCGACCACCACATGTGAGAGTGCTAACGTTCACGGGGCGACACAAATCCATTTGGGAATTGGCGCAGAAAAGTTCACGCATACGGTAATCGTAGCTGACATTGCAGAAGACGTGATTCTGAGTAATGAATCTAAATGGTTTCCAGCTGGACTTTAGAAATATAACCAATAAAGTTGGTTCCGAGGAGGTATTCCTTCATCCATGTGAAGGCAGCACGGTGTTGGCAGCTGTACAGGAAGATACCGTTCTACCTGCACGAAGCGAAACCATGATAGTAGTACGGCTACAGGGAATCATGCAAGAAGGTACACCGGTTATGATGGAGCCAAGGAACAACGACGAAGAGGTTGGCGAAGGAGTACTAATTGGATAAGGATTAGTTACGTCGGCGAAAGAGATCCCATTACGTGTGATAAACGTGAACGATCGCCCAATTGCCATCAAGAGAGAAACCAAGATTGGATCTTGCGTACCAGTGACGTCTATAGTTCGCCAAACAACGGCAACTGACAATTCCAATGCCAGATTCAAACAGATGTTATCAGTAGCTGGTCAATCTTTGAATCAGCTGAGAAAAGGATAATGAGAGAATTTATTTTACAGTATCGACATCTATTCGTACCAAAAGCAGGGAAGACTGGTAGAACATCAGCCGTCAAACACAAAATCGATTCAGCAATGGCCGCAACCAACAACAAACATCAAATTATGAGTTTCCTTGGACTTTGCACATACTAAAGAAAATGTATAAGGAAGTTTGGAGATATTGCCAAGCCTCTAACGCGACTCACAGAAGAAACAAGAGCTTTCCAATTGAACGAAGACTGTCAATTATCTTTTGAAACCTTGAAGAGGTTTATAACCACGATGCCGATATCAGGATATCTATTGCCAGAGGGAGACTTTATCCTTGACACTGACACAAGCAACGTAGGAATTGGAGGAATGCTCTCACAGATCCAAGGAGGGCAAGAGAGAGTACTGGGATATTTCAGTAAAGTCCCCTCCAAACGTAGTTGATGCAGTTCAAGAGTTCTGAGGGCCAGATTGCTAGATGGATTGAACGACTTCAAGAGTACAATTTCAACATCGAACATCGAGCTGGTGTGAGTCATCGAAATGACGACTCCCTGTCCAGACGGCCGTGCCCAACAGACTGTTCCTACTGCAACAAGGCGGAATCGAGGGAAGCTGCAGTTTCAAGAACTACATCGAAGAATTGTCATCCAGAAGGATCAGAGAAGATCAGGAGAATGATCCTCACCTAAAGAAGATTCGGCAATGGAAGGAACAAAATCGGCGACCTACCTGGCAAGAAGTTGTTACACTTTTTACGATAAGATGCATATTTTTTTAATTATTCGTAAAAAACCGTTTCAAGACAGTTTTTTTCATGAAAACACTTTTGTCATAAGAATATATTTCTCAAAGTTCTAGGACCGACGGTTTCCTAAATACGGCTGTATGAATGACCCTGTATATAGAGGAACAAGAAAAGTGATAAAGCATCTGGTACGATAAAAGTCTATCACAGATTTTGCGAAAATAAGACGGAAAGTAAAGAAACACCGTCAATAATTTTAAGGTATTACGAAATATTTCAAGAAATCTGCAAAACTTGGGATATATTAGTAATTGCATAATTAGCCTAGTCTTGAACAAAAAATTTGTTAAAACCCAAAACACCTGAAAATTTATTATCAGGTAGTATATACTAAAAAATGAAAAAAAAGTGCACTAAACATAATAATTTCATAAAATATATTTGTAAATTTGATAATAAAGTTTTTAAAAATTGAACTTGCTTAAATTGGTTAATTCGCACATTTATAACTTGAACATGTAAAAAATAAATTATATCTCTGGAGCTAATAATTTTGAAAAAACTTTTCCGACAAAATTTATAGAGAAATTTATAAGTTAAATGTTTCGTTAGGAACATTTTTCCTAAAATTATTATTTAAATAATTATTTCAAAAAAACTAAAAATACATTCACTTCTAAAATTTTCCGGAAAATCTTATCGATAGCACTATATCATTTTATAGTATATACTTTTAACTACCTGATTCTAAATTTAAATGTTTTGTGCCATAGAATATGTTCAATGACTATGCTAGATGAACCGGCAGTTTAAATTTGAATACGATTCACCTCCTCAAATATGAGATAATTTCAATTGAAAATGACATTTTTTGTTTGTAGAAAAAATTATTGTCAGGCCTGTGCTCCTATCCATCATCCACTTCCTGTTTTACCAAGCAAATTACTTAATAATCAGCCTAATAAATAAAAAGATAGACTTACCTTACATAAGAATTCATAATTTTCGAAAACGTATTTAGATAAGATACTTTCTGGATGGATGTTGAGGAAAAGATGAAATGTCTTGTATCAATTCGTTCTTTATATACTTGTAAAATTACGCTGACCCCTAGTGGCGCACTTTAGTCTTGGGATTTAGATTTTGCACATAAATAAACTTGGAACCTTTGTCGCAGAATATTTGCATGTTTCGAATATAGATGGAAAAAGAAACATTAAAAACTTCATCTCTTCATCCTTGACAATTCCTCCAAAAATAAATTTTATTATTTTTTTGGTTTTGGTAATGGCACTGTATTTTTGTTAATTTGTCGAATCAGGTTTTTATATATTTAATAAGCGATGAAAAAATGTATAAAGGATGTTCACTAACAAAGGAGATAGAACAATTAAAATAATACTAAAATAAACAACAATAAAGAGATTCATGGGTAATTCACGCAAAAAAGGGCTACTGAAACAGAGTGGTAACCGCGGACATGCATGTTTCTGGATCATTTGCTGTCATCAGCACGGTATAACCAAATAAGGTAACTTGTGTCATTGTGACGATGATATTTAGTATCGACACAATTATGTAGAAACAGTAATCAGTTAACAGTAATCAGTTAACAGTAATCAAACCATTAAACCATCATCAGATTAAAACGAAAATTTCTTTAATATATTGTAGTATAATTTTGAATTTTGTTGTAAGAATGGAGTCTTCGAAAACAAATTACAATATATTACAAACGATTTTAGATGTATTAAAGTAGTTTTCGGTTTTATCTGATGCTTTTATAATGTTTTAATTAATGATTTTATTTTCGAATATTACAATTTGTACTAAAAATATAAAAAAGCGTCTACAATTACCTACCATCGTTTGTAGTAGGTATGAGCAGAGATTGAGATTTTTTTTTATTAAGTGGGGTTCTAGGTTCATACAGTTACGATCTTTGATTAATCTTGCTTTAAGTGGCTTAGTTTTTTATTTTGATCTAGGCGGTTGGGTCTTAAATTCATTTGCATTGTGGTTTGAAGGTTTCTTAAAAACTTCCGAGTCGTATTAAGGTACAAAAGATTACTTTAGATTCGTGGAGTGACAATAGTATATTGTTTTATTAGGAGTAAAAGTATTACTTTTTGTACGATGAAATAAAACAATATAGTTTGTTTAAATCTTCATATATTTGAACTAATGTTCAATTTAAACTTGTTGACGCGTTTCACTAACACAGTAGCTTTGTCAAAACGAATGAAGGTAAAATATAAAAATGTCTTAATATATACAGTGCTAAATCTATTTACTAAGGTTCACAATGGTATTAAAAGATATTACCTGGAAATTCATTCACTACAAACATTCCTAAGCTATCTTCTAGGTAAAGAGGTTCAATAAAGGAGACTGATTGATATATATTTGGTCGTTAAGGAGATTACCTGAATATTTATTTTTGTTGATCTATAGGGCTTCTAATAAATTTAAACTAAAGGATTTACCGACTACATGGAGAATTTCAAAATTTGGGTCGAAAATGTGTTGGTTTTCTAATAAATGATTTGAATAGTTAGAATCTAATTTTTTGTTGTCATAGCTACGTTTGTGTTCCGAAATTCTAGTTTTAAAATTTCTAAAAGTTCTACCGATAAAAATTTTATCACAATTGTCATTACCACATTTTAACTTATAAACTCCTGATTTGTTTAATTTTTAAGATTTAGATTTATTATTTTTAATGAATTTGGATAAATTGTGATCAGTTTTAAAGGAAATATTCATGTCTAAAGTTTCTAAAAATGATTTAATTTTTAAGTATGGTGTTCCAAAGTATGTTAAGCTCTTAAATTGTCTATTATTTTTATCTGAAGGGAATACTTGTTCTAAAGTCTGTTTTTTTATCTTTTTATTTATGATATTGTCAATTAAATTTGGATCGTAATTATTATTAACTGCTATTTGTTTTATGATATTTAATTCTTTGGTATAATTATTAATATTTAATGGGACTGTTAAGAGTCTGTGTATCATACTATTGAAAGCTGCTAGTTTATGACTGAATGGGTGGACCGAACTATTATGAATTGTAATATCTGTATGTGATGGTTTATGAAATATAGAAAAATCATGTTTATTATTTATATTTGAAATTGTAAGGTCTAGAAAGTTTATAGACTTATTTTGTTCAAGTTCTACGGTGAATTTGATATTATTGTGAATCGAGTTTATGTAAGTAATGAAGCTCTCTAATTGTCTATTTGTACCGATGAAGCTAGCTAAAATGTCGTAAAAATATCGGTGCCAATACATAAATTTTTTACTAAGGGGGTGTTCATGAATTATTTTTTCTATATTATCCATGAA
The DNA here is from genome assembly GCA_963921935.1 of Galeruca laticollis. Taxonomy (NCBI): domain Eukaryota; kingdom Metazoa; phylum Arthropoda; class Insecta; order Coleoptera; family Chrysomelidae; genus Galeruca; species Galeruca laticollis. Next base: position 90,507,140 of record OY998184.1, read on the forward strand.
TATTTCTGCTAGTAGGGGGCTGAGAGGGTTGCCCATAATCAAACCATCTTTACTGCTATAAACCTCTCCATTGAAATGAAAATAATTTTGATTCAAACACACTTTTAATAAAGTAATGATATCAGAGTGAATTATAGGATTAACATTATTGTATGTGAGCAAGTTATCAACAAGAGTTATAGTTTCTTTAGGAGGTATACTAGGGAATAGATTTGTTACATCAAACGATATGAATTTAGAATTATGGGGTAGTATTATATCTTGAATATTATTAATTAATTCCGTTGAGTTTTTAACTGAAAATCGAGGTATGAATGAACAATATTTAGAAATGACATCTATGAGAATCTTTGAAATTTTGAATGAAGGTGCTGTGAAATAAGAACTCTATCAGGCCAGTTGTTTCTTATTTCACAGCACCTTCATTCAAAATTTCAAAGATTCTCATAGATGTCATTTCTAAATATTGTTCATTCATACCTCGATTTTCAGTTAAAAACTCAACGGAATTAATTAATAATATTCAAGATATAATACTACCCCATAATTCTAGCAGAAATATTCATGGATAATATAGAAAAAATAATTCATGAACACCCCCTTAGTAAAAAATTTATGTATTGGCACCGATATGTGGACGACATTTTAGCTAGCTTCATCGGTACAAATAGACAATTAGAGAGCTTCATTATTTACATAAACTCGATTCACAATAATATCAAATTTACCGTAGAACTTAAACAAAATAAGTCTATAAACTTTCTAGACCTTACAATTTCAAATATAAATAATAAACATGATTTTTCTATATTTCATAAACCATCACATATAGATATTACAATTCATAATAGTTCGTTCCACCCATTCAGTCATAAACTAGCAGCTTTCAATAGTATGATACACAGACTCTTAACAGTCCCATTAAATATTAATAATTATACCAAAGAATTAAATATCATAAAACAAATAGCAGTTAATAATAATTACGATCCAAATTTAATTGACAATATCATAATTAAAAAGATAAAAAAACAGACTTTAGAACAAGTATTCCCTTCAGATAAAAATAATAGACAATTTAAAAGCTTAACATACTTTGGAACACCATCCTTAAAAATTAAATCATTTTTAGAAACTTTAGACATGAATATTTCCTTTAAAACTGATCACAATTTATCCAAATTCATTAAAAATAATAAATCTAAATCTTCAAAATTAAACATATCAGGAGTTTATAAATTAAAATGTGGTAATGACAATTGTGATGAAATTTATATCGGTAGAACTTTTAGAAATTTTAAAACTAGAATTTCGGAACACAAACGTAGCTATGACAACAAAAAAATAGATTCTAACTATTCAAATCATTTATTAGAAAACCAACACATTTTCGACCCAAATTTTGAAATTCTCCATGTAGTCGGTAAATCCTTTAGTTTAAATTTATTAGAAGCCCTAGAGATTAACAAAAATAAATATTCAGGTAATCTCCTTAACGACCAAATAGATATCAATCAGTCTCCTTTATTGAACCTCTTTACCTAGAAGATAGCTTAGGAATGTTTGTAGTGAATGAATTTCCAGGTAATCTCTTTGAATACCATTGTTAACCTTAGTAAATAGATTTAGCACTGTATATATTAAGACATTTTTATATTTTACCTTCATTCGTTTTGACAAAGCTACTGTGTTAGTGAAACGCGTCAACAAGTTTAAATTGAACATTAGTTCAAATATATGAAGATTTAAACAAACTATATTGTTTTATTTCATCGTTCGGTATGGATCTTCATCAAGTAAAAGCCTCATCTATTCAATTTTTTATAACTTTTTGTAGCGAGTCTGAATGTTTGATGGCCGAACGTTAGTGAGGCCGACAATTTCAGACGAGCCACAAAAAGTGCTTTTGCTCCGAATGAAACATGCTATTTTTTCCGCAAACGGCATCCAGACTATAGAACTAATTAATATTTAAATAAAAATTCAAAACGATTGCAACGAAGTTGATAAATTCAGAGAATAATAATTATAAAACTGCGCACTACATTTCCGTGGTTACTGGTTTTGTGATTGCCAAGTCAAAAACAAATTTGACAGTTCAATAATATTTTATAATGTCAGAAATATTGTAAGTGATTTAAAGCAACAATTGGACTGTGCATTTTTAGTAAGTAGTTGAGCATCAAAATTTCGTTTGTTATAGTAAAGTGTACTGAAATTTTCTTTTAGATTATATTATGTCGGATTCAGAACCCAACTGTACACCGCCCGACGTTGTTGGTGCAATGATAAAAACATTTCAAACTATTCGGAAAATGTGCTACTAGCTTATTTTTTTGAAATGACAACTAAATTAAAAATGAAGAGTTCAACAATGTGGTCTCAGTATTCCATGATAAAATCATTACTGAATATTAAACATGAATTAGATATTAGCAAATATATGAAACTACGTGCTTATCTGAAGAAGCAGAATGAAGGGTATACTCCCAAAAAGTCAATGGTATTCACAAAAGACCAGTTTGAAGATTTTTTAAATAATGCACCTAATGAGCAATATCTAGGAATTAAGGTTAGTTATAATATTCTAACCTGCATAAATACAATCAAGTTTTTAAATACATACTACTTTTAGGTTGTTCTAATAATGGGCGTATCTGGAGCATGTAGATGCGATGAAATGGTGAACATGACAATAGACGATATAAAAGATTTAGGATCTGTTATTCATATAAAGATTCCTGATAGTAAATCTAAAAAGCCACGATAGTTCACAATTATTGGAGAAAAATATATAAATCTTTACAGAAAATATACTTCTTTACGTCCACATGCTATGGAAAGCCGACGCTTTTTTTTTGAAATTTCAAAAGGGAAAATGTTATCGCATGTTCATGGGAATTCATACAATTAGTAACGTACCCAAAACAGCAGCAACTTATTTAAAACTACCGAATTCAAAAGATTACACCCGCCATGCGTTAAGAAGAACTTCAGCTACTTTGCTTGTGGATGGAGGAGCTGATATTACTTGTTTGAAACGGCATAGAGGTTGGAGGTCGAGCACTGTTGCTGAAGGATACATTGAAGACTCTTTGTCTAATAAAAAACAAACTGCAGAAAAAATCTTAATGTCGAATTCTTCTTCACTGTACCTGAATGCAGCTTCTCATGAGCGAAATTATGTCGACGTTGATGTAATAGAAGCAACAACAAGTAAGGAATCACGGGAAATTTTGTCGATGAACTCTTTCAACTCTGCACAAAATTCGCTTGAATTGGAAGTGAATAAATCAGGTAGTGCATTAAATATGTGCGGTGCAACCTTAAATAACTGTAATTTTACTATTAATAATTATTATCGTTAATAAAGTTTAAAAGTTCAACTAATAATTATTTTCCCTGTTAAAAATTCTACTTTTTTGTACGGCCGTCAGCGTACAAAAAAGTACTTTTTTGTCCGCTCACGGCCGTACAAAAAAGTGGCGTCTGTGAAATCATACTTCAACATCATGAATTGACGTTAATAATGTCTACTTTTTTTGACGTTCGCGGAAAAACTATTTTATTAATAATAACAGTGTATTATGTTTGGAGGTATATTTAAGTTAAAAATATAACTGAACCTTTCATACTTATACATTTTCTTTTACAACGAATCTTTTTTTGGATTATACACCACGAAATACAAAGATATCGGCCAATACATTTTGTTATCCGTAAAATGTGAAGACGATCTCACGGGAATTAAAAGTTTTCAAAGACATTTTCTCAGACAGTATATAAATAACCAATTTTATGATAATTCGCAAAAAAGTATCAACGACAAAAGAAATTTCACAGATTTGGATGGAAATTTTAGGAATGTCACTACTATAAAATATAAGCTCCGTTTTATAGAGAACCTGAAACAAAAAACTCTAGATTAGCAAGCAATAAGTGCATAAAGTTTTTCCCAATCTTACATCTAAGGCAGTGAATATACAATCGAGAAGCAGTTTTCTTGAAATCCCTTAGTAACTAGTCATGCCCTTTCAACATCGTTTGCTTTGGTCTTAAATATCAATTTTATGTCAATTGCTTTTATCCCTTCTGGTATCCATGTTCGAAGTTTTCTGTATACTTCAAGCTCTTGTTTAAACGACTCATTCCAGCATGGTTCTTTTATAGCTACACTAGATGTTTGGGGTTATTAGTGAATAAACAGTAATGGATTAAGTTAATTTGGTCGACATTTTTCGAGTACTATTCTTGATTCAATTTCATCATTTTCATGTATTTCATGGTGTCCTTTTCAAAATTTTCAAATAAATTTCCTTCTGATATCAATTGTCTGCGGTTCGGGCCTATTTGGTTTTTTTAGTCACGAGAGGGTTAGGGTTCAGGTGCCCTAATGGTTGCCTTCTGTACAAGGCAGGACAATAAAAGATAACGTGCTTTGCGGTTTACTCTACCTTTCCACACATCCTACAATGGGGTTTGTTGCGTCAATCCCCATCTTCGCTAGGTGTGCATTGAATAGCCTGTGGCCAGTTAGGAATCCTACCACTTTTCGCAGTTCTTTCCTGACCAGTCTAAGAACATCTGCTGCATTGGAACTCGATAGTCCTTTGAGCATTCTTTTGGACTGAGCGTGTCCCACAACTCTCTTCCAGCGCTTTTGGTGATCATGCGACAACCAGTTGGAGGAAGATTTTCCTACGACGCTATATGAGACTCCGTATGCTGGTTCTGGTCCCATGAGGGTGATATCAACTCCTTTCTTGGCACACTTATCAGTATTTCCAATGCTGCGGTTGGAGTGCCTTTCATGGCACCTGTAATGCTCAGACACACAGCTCGCTGCACTTTAGAAAGCGTTTTAGCGGCTGTGCTTTGCTGGAACCACACAATTGCACCGTACACCATCATTGGTCTGATTACTCTGGTGTACCATTCACGGAGTTGGACCCCAGGTGCACCCAACTACGCATCTCATAGTTATTAGTGTGATCTGAGAACGGCTTGTGATGCTCGCTAGGTGGCTGTTCCATGTTATCTTATCATCTAACCGGATTCCTAGATATTTTGCTTCCCTGGCAACCTTTATCTGATTTGGCACATTAGTGATCTGCACAATTCGCTGTTTTGTGAATGGTTTTTGAGGGGTTGACAGACAATCCCTCCGCATCACACCATCTCTCCACTACGGGCAGTGCCCTCTGCATTAGTTCCAGGCAGATGCCCACGTGTTTTCCCCGTATTAGAATAACAATGACGTCAGCATATCCTTGAGCATACCATCCCGTTCGCTTAGTGCAACAAGGAGGTCGTCACTACCAGATTCTACAGCTTTGGTAACAAAATACTTCCCCTTGGACATCCTCTTTCTGTCTTCACCACACAGGGATGCTGGTGCTCTTCTGCTGCTTAGCATGTTCTCTATCCATCGGGTGATTGTCCTGTCTGTGCCCCTGGATTCCAGCTTTGACACTATTGAGTGAGTGCTCGTGTTGTCAAATGCTCCTTCGATATCCAGGAACATACTTAGTACAACTTCTTAGTGAGTAATGGCTTGCTCTATCTTACCCACCAAGCTATGCAAGGCTGTTTCGCAAGATTTACCATTTTGGTTGAAATGTTGGTTAGGGTGTAGCGGCTTGTTACCTAGCACTGTGACTCTTAGATGCCTACCTATCATCTTCTCTGTTGCCTTGAGAAGAAATGACGAGAGACTTATCGGGCGATGAGCCTTCGCAGCATCGTACGAAGGTCTTCCAGGTTTCGTTATAAATAACACCTTGGAGATTTCCCAAACCGTAAGTGGCTAAGCTTAGTATAAACAGTCTTGGATTTATTATATCGGCTCTTTTTTTGGAGTAGCACTGGAAGATTCCATCCATTCCAGACGCCTTGAAGGGATCAAAGGATTGGATAGCCCATGTCACAGACCGATTGTTACTGTTGGAAACAACCTCCAACACATTTATTTATTATTTTTATAATTGAAGTTGACAATTTGTCGCTTAAAAATATATGTTGGTTAATCTGATTGACAGCTTATACTGCTGTGTCAGAAATAGCAATGATCTGATGCACAGACAAATGATAGAGGTAAGATGGGCAACTCTCTGACAAAAAATGCCTTGGCAGTTGTGCTGCCATCTTTATTTGTCACCAAAAACTAAAAGAAGGGTTCTGTCGTCCCGTTCGTTTTTACTATACCCCCAAATTAGGTTTAGGTTTTTTTGTTGAATTGCAAAAATTCATTTTTTGTTTTGAAGCGGCCTCAATTTTTCGTTATTAACTAGTTTTATACAAAACAATTATTTAATTTTGACCTAGTAAAATGTTTTATTTGTTTCAAAGTTGTTATGGTTCTGTATCATTTTTCTTAACAAAAAGTGGGTCGCATTCCACTTTTTAATTATATTTGAAATAAAATATGTTTTACCGTGTGTTCTGAAAGTTACTAATTTAAATTTTTCTATTTAGTATTCGCGAAACTGTTTAGAGGCCAGAAGACTTTATGCAGAACGTTTTGCAAATAGAGCATTGCCAGACAGACGAATGTTTGAGCGTATTGATCTCAGGTTACGACAGGTATGAATAAGTAAATGTAATTTTCCATGTATACAAAACAAAATTCCAAATGTTAGGAAGTTTTTTTCCAAAAAAGGTTGAGAAGTTCCAATACAAGCGTACGTACTGTGGCAGTTGAACAAGACTTGTTAAATGCAGTTGATAATGAACCATCAACGAGTTTACAAAAATTATTAAGAGAACATAACGTCTCGAAATTAGTTGTTCATCGTGCCCTAAAAGAACAGCTGTTATATCCTTGTCACATGAAAAATGTACACAGTATGACAGTGGCTGATTATCCTGCACGAATTGAGTATAGCCAGTGGTTTCTGCGACATCAACAAGCAGACAATACATTTATTAGTAACGTACTCATTACGGACGAATGCGGTTTCACCAGAGATGAAGTCATTAATTCTCATAACATGCATTTATGGGATGAGGTGAATCCACATGGCATTATCCAAACTAGGAACCACCATAGATTCATGGTTATTGTTTGGGCAGGAATAGTTGGCAATCATTTGTTAGGGCCATACTTTATTGACGGTACTTTGACCGATCAGAGATATTTGAAGTTTTTGCATATTGAACATTTATTAGACTAACGTTAGGTTTTGTTGTTGTTTAGGAATTAGTTTTAGTCTAATGTTTTATAACTTGGTGTTTTTTTATGTTTACTTAATGGTTTAATAATGTTGTGTTCGTAATTTTGATTAAAAGCAACTAATTACGTTGTTTGCGTACCTATTTAATTACCATTAAATATGTTTTTATCATCTGCTATCATCAAATTATTTTTTTTGTAGTACTGTAGGTAAATCTTGGTCATCGTATTAATAAGTTAGGTAAATTGGTACGTAGTGCATTAATAAAACTGTAAATATTAGCCAAACGGCTCATTTTATCGAATTCCAGCAACAGTACCTTTTCGTTAGCTTAATGTGTGGGGAAGTCAATTTCGATAATTTCATATAGGGTGTGCCATCCCTGTAAATTTTTTGGATCACTAACCATTGCGAGTAGTCCGTCCCTGGCTTCAAGGCACTACTGTAAATCTATTTACCTTTCCAAAATAAACATACACGTACATTATAGCTTTGCCGTAAATTTTATAAATATCTATACTCCGTTTTTAAAAGGCATGGAGTAATAAATCACTCATTTTGGCCGGAACCATAGGCGTACCACATTTAGTCATTTAAAAAAAGTTAAGGCTTCTAAAATTATCTCATTTCCGAAAATAACCGTTTTGTAATAGTATTTAAAATGAAATTTCAAAATATCAATAATATAATAAACTGTGGATTATATCACTGACATCAATTTTCCAGAAAATTTATTATTATGTATAAAAGGGCGTAGACGAGTCCCTCCACTAATCTCTAGGTAGTTATAACCCTACATACAATAAATAATAAAATAAATGTTAATAACAATTTTATACAAATACATATATATATATATCCAAACCAACCCCATTTGCCAATTATTTCACCCAATTAGCAGGTAATTGAAGAAACTTGACAAACAGGTAGCTCAAAAATGGTTTTATTATTGTGAAATATAGTCTTTTCAGTTCTAAGAAAATGCCCCCATAATACAATGTACTTACTAGAACTTTTCAACTATAAAAGTAGCGGAAAGGTTGAATATTTTCAATTTACAGTTCATCTGTTCTGGAGAAACTGCTGTGTTGATTGATTTCCCCATTATTACTGTTATTTGTTATTATTTTTTACCGTTATTGTTAACTGGTGTTTATTTTTGTTCATCTATACAAGTTCTCTTCTCATCACACGAGACAAACGCCTAACTACACCTTCCAACTATATAGTGTTCCAACCAAATTCGACCAGATATGGAGGATTTATTACCATCTAAGCGACCTAAAGTTGGCCCATTGTCGCTGAACGAAAAAAATCTGATATTAAATTGCTATTCCTCGTTGAAGAACGAAAAAATTTGAAGAAAAATCATGAATTTGACAGGAAGTGTTGATGAAACTGTGGAGATTACTGCAACAATGATGGGTGTTTCAAAAACAACAATTTATAATTTAATGAAGGAGAAAAAAAATGGAAACATCACAGCCCCAGCAAAGTTTCTAGGCCGACCCAAACTTGAAATGGATGACGACTTGAAGAATGGAATAAGGCGTAAGGTGCATGCTTTTTTCTTTAGAAAAGAGATCCCAACTCTCTCCAAAATTATGGCTTCGGTTTAAGAAGATTCAGATTTTCCGAAAATGTCTCGAAGTACATTATGGAAAATTTTGAAGGAACTTGGATTTCAATATAAAAAAAATTATCGGAACGCAATGTTGATTGATAGAGACGACATTGTCATTTGGAGGAGGAGTTAATTGCACAATATTCGGCTAGATTAAAAACGAATTTATTATTTGGATGAGACTTGGTTAAATGAAGGTCATACTGTTTCAATGTTTTGGCAAGACACGAATGTCAAAAGTCGGAGGCAGGCAGCTCTTGAAGGGTGGTCAACAGGCCTCAATCCACCAGCAGGAAAAGGACGTCGACTCATCATTACTCATATCGGAAGTGCCGAAGGTTTTGTTAAAGGTGGATTGTTGTGCTTTGAGTCGAAGCAAACCGGAGATTATCATGAAGATATGGATGCAGACGTTTTCGAAGAATATTTCTCACAAATGTTAGATCTAATTCCAACGGGCTCAGTCATTGTTATGGATAACGCAAGTTATCACTCCAGGTTAGAGGAGAAATTACCTTCAACTGCATGGCGTAAACAAGATATCCACGATTGGCTAACCTCGAAAAATATTGAATGCCCAGATAACCCGCTGAAAAATGAGCTCTTGCAACTGGCCAATTCACATAAACACAAATATAGTAGATACGTTGTAGATCAAATAGCATCAGCGCGTGGTATAACGGTGCTGAGGCTTCCTCCTTATTACTGTCAACTGAATCCGATAAAATTAATATGGGCCCAAGTGAAAGGGGTAGTTTCAAGAAAGAATACGACATTTAAAATGAGTGACGTAAAAGTTTTATTCGAAGACGCGTTAGGTAACGTAACCAAAGAAAACTGGAAGAAATGTGTTGAACACGTGATACAAGAAGAACTAAATATGTGGGAAATGGATCACATAAGTGAACACATGATTGAACCATTTATAATCAATGTTAATAATGGAAGCTCAACAGAATCGTCTGATTCTGATATATAGACTAGTTTTTGTGTTAGTTATTACTATTATTTGTTTGACTTTTTTTTATAAATATTATATTAATTCGTACTTTATTCCTGCATTTTTCTTTTTTCCTCTCCTATTGTAAACGGTATATTAGTAGTAAAGTTGATACCTACTGCAAAAAAACTTGCTATTTTTTATATAATATTTTATGTTTATTGTTTATTCATAGGAACACAAAAAAATGTGTTTTTATTGAATCGATATTGTGAACTCTTTTGAATAGTTTTCGTAATTATAATTTCATAGTGCCTTCATATACCAAGTTTGTTTTGTCCTGATTGCACGCCTCTGAGGATTAAATTGTTTATTTGTTCATTCAAATACAATAGAGCGACCCTTTCGATACAATAGGCGACCCAACCGAATACAGAGTTACGGGGGGTGTCTACCTGAAATTCGTAACAAATGAGAAATTTTAGTACAAAATTAGATAAACTTCGGAGATATTTTATTATACACCCTGTATCGGTTTTGCATACCTAAAGAGCTTTTATTACTCCATGCCTTTTAAAAACGGAGTATTGTAAAAAAAATAAAAAAAAACCAAATTAAAAATTAGAACTTTGAAGGCCTATAACTCGAAAACGAGGGCCTGCATAGAAAAAGTTTATATGAAGTACTAATACTATTTTGGCTCAGATTACGCTCCTGACTTTTTTCCCATTATTCCCGGGACACCCTGTATATTACATGTACCACCGGAATTACCACGGAAATGCTGTAGAGACGATTATAATGGTCAGATATTTGACAGAGGATTACATCCTACTATAGATTTCTGCTGTAAAAAATCCGTTAAAAAAACTTTATTCCATCCGGTATAATAAACACGAAATTTCGTTTCAATCTCACCTTAATACGTTTAAGGCACGCCTTAAAGCCCCCCACCAACAGAATATACGCATTTTGATTAAGTTAATACTCCTAATTTCCTTTTGTAACAAAATAAATTTCACCGAATTTCCCCATCTAAAAATACTCATGCCAGACATGGACTCTTGTGAGAAATTCAACTTTTATTTAAGGCATGACAATAAATTTATCGGCAGCAATAAATTTTAAAAAGTGGAAAGTCCGACCCTGATTTTATATACGTATACTCCCTGCTGAAGGGGTGGCCTGCTGCAGTAATCAGCGCCGTTCTGACATCGCGATTTTTTCCTACCCTAACCGTTCACTTTTCTAATCGAAAAATTTCTGTGAAAACTGTTAGTTGGTGGTTTCAGAGCTTAAGTAGAAGTGCTGTGACTATTTAAACAACAGTATAGTGGTTAGAAGCTTCAAATTTTCAGGTAACTTTATATTTGATTCAATGTAGAATGTAGGTCAGAAGGACGCGCCATATTTTACTGAATATTTTCTTGAAATAATAACCAAATCTAAGAAGATTTGTTATTGGATAAATGCTTATGAAATATTTTAAATCTTCAACAGTGAATAAGCATTAATTATAATTATCAAACCGTGCGGTTTGATTTCTCAACGGACGTACTAAATTATTTGGAATTATGTAACTTGTTTAATCAACACTACAGTTTTCATGGTTTGTTTGTTTTGATTACTTAGAAATGTGGATAATTTTGAAAAATACTTTTTGAAAAAACTTATTATTTTGACAAATTAAAAGTTGTACAATGAATGTCAATCTTAAAACATAAAACTAACTATATAAAAATCTGTTTTTATACAAGGTGTCGCGTAAGTAAGCACCGTAAATTAGAAGCATTATAGATCGTTAAGAAATATTTAAAATACCCCAATGCAACTTTCCTCTAACCTTCTTAGTTTGTGAGATACAGGCTATTAAGGGATGCAGAAGAAATACACTTTTGATTTCATATTTTTTCGGGGGATGAAAGTACAAATTAAAATTTGTTTATACGTTATTGTCTCTTTAAAACACATCAACAATATTAATTCTGTCAAATTCTAATAATCCAGAAACGTTGTACGAGGGGTTCGTAAATTTTTATTGTACCATATTTTTGAAATACCCTGTATTTAGAGCTAAGGATTTTTGTCTACAATTCTTTATGTTCTACATAAAAGTTACTCTTTGTTCAACTCGGTACAACACTCCATTTTCAAGATTTTTAATTTCTTATTATTTTTGAATCTAATTTCAGTAATATAATTGATTTTCCTTTTCAAATCGGCATATTAATTGAAACTGTTTCTTTACCTAATTGAATTTTACAATCTTCTGGAATTCTTATAATAAGTGCATTTGGACAATATCGTTATTACTGAACTTTGGATGATCAAAACTTCATTATTAGTTACTTGTTATATAATGGTTTCTTGATTTGCATCATTGATGTCGTAGCAGTACTTGGGAGAATGACCGTCTAGATTCCATAGTACAATTATCTCTTAACTTCAATTTTTGTTGGCAATAATATTCGTTTTTTAATATTGGACATTCTTCTTTTATTAATGTAACTTCTTCTGTTGCTTCGACCAAATAGACTTGTAAAGGAATGAATTGAATTGTTATAATAAAGAATTAAATATTTCATATTATTTCTTTGAAAATTAGTATCATATCTATTTCTATGTCTAGTTCTATGGTTATAACGGAATAATAATTATTTAAATTCTCATTATTATCATTATAATCCTTAGAAATTTTGAAATCCGATACAGTGAACACTTAAGAGCATACATATTAAAACAACCAGATAATTCCCACTACGCAAAATATCTACTTGACACCAAACATTCATTGACACCTAAACACAGAACTGGAAGTACTACATATTTGTGATAAGAAACACGAACTGGATTTCATTGAAGAGTTAAAAATTAGAAGAAACTTAAGATACCCACAATATAAAATTGTCAATGAATAGATAAATCTAGGGAGTTCTCCACTTTTAAATTTTTTAAGTGATAATTGTAAAGATCAGCAGATATAGTTTTCCTGGTTTTCTATATCATTGCACAGTTATACTGATCCTAATTGGGAAAAATATATCCAGGATATAATTTTGTCTAATGCTCTAATACAGTGCTCCGCAACCGGTGTGCCGCTCTTTCAGACAATACGAATCAGATTCGTATTGTAGCGAGACCCGCGAAAAATAAAGCAATCTGACAACAGCGCCGATGGTAAACGTCTATGCGTCTATCGGCGCGGCGCGGCGCGGCGGCTTGATTCTCGAAGGCGACTAAACTAGAAAGATCCGTGCCGTTCGAGGTGCGACTCGATGTTTTCCTGAACATCGCCGCTGCCTATATAAGCGCGCCTGTCGTCGCTCAGAGACTCAGAGAGAGTCGAATAGTCAAGTGAATCAGATAAATACGCGGGCAAACAAATAAATCGTAGAGTGAAATAAATAGTGAATTGCTATATAAATAAATTCTTGTGCCTTATAAATAAGTGAATATAAATTAGTTATAATTAGTTAAGTGTTATTTTTAGAGTTCCTGTTTTCTTTTTTACGTTGTTGGCCATATTGTGTCTAAATAAATTAAATTAAACTGGACTAAGTTTTGTTGCAGTATCTACTTATAAATAACTATAGTGCTTCAAATATGGATAAATTTTTGCTGAAATCACGAGCAGATGACGAAGAACCTAGCACAAGCTCCAGCATAAGTGCTGCAAAAAGAGCAAAAAAGGTGCTGAAAAGGAAGTACAATCAAGACTACCTTCGATATGGTTTCACTTGGTGTGGCGACGAAGCGGCTCCAAAGCCTGAATGCGTCATTTGCGGTGAACAGTTGTCAAATGAAGCAAACTAAACCGTCATTTGATCACAAATCATCCCAGTTGCGTCAAAAAAGACATTCAATTTTTCCAACGGCGCTTGGATCAAAATAAGAAACAAAAGCAGTTTATGAAATCGGCGGTTACGGTTTGTGAAAAGGCATTAGAAGCAAGCTACCTTGTTGCAAAATTAATTGCACAACAAAAAAAACCGCACACTATCGGTGAAACGCTTATTAAACCAGCATGCATGCTTGGGCCAAACGAAGTTAAGGACGTGAGTAAAGTTTCTTTGTCGGCCGATACTGTTAAAATACGTATCCAAGATATGTCAAGTGATATTTTGGGAACACTAATTAAAAAAATCATTTCGGCTGGAATTTTTGCGCTTCAAATCGACGAATCAACCGATATTAAAAATAAAGCACAACTGATGGCTCTTGTACGTTTCGTTGACGAGGACTCTATTAAAGAACATTATTTATTTTGTAAGGAGGTTCCAGAGAGAACTACCGGTGAACAAATTTTCCAAGTAACTGATAATTTTTTTAAAATACATAATATTCAGTGGACCAATTGCGTTGCTATTTGTACAGATGGTGCTGCTGCAATGATGGGCAGTAAGAAAGGTTTTGTATCTTGTGTAAAACAAAGAAATCCGTCAATACAAATTACACATTGCTGCATACATCGAGAAGCATTGATGGTCAAAAATTTGCCCGAACAGCTTTCGATCACAATGAATGAATGTATTAAGATCATAAACATAATTAAATCGAGAGCCTTAAATTCGCGAATCTTTGGAATACTCTGTGAAGAAATGGAAAGCGAACATGAATCCTTACTGTTTTATACAGAAGTTCGTTGGTTATCCCGGGGAAAAGTTTTAGCTCGACTGTTTGAACTTCGCTACGAAGTGCGTGAGTTTCTTTCAAGTCAAGATATGTACGATCTATGCCAGCACCTTCATGATGAATACTGGATAGCCAATCTTGCATACATGGCTGATATATTCGAACATCTGAATGAACTTAATAAAAAAATGCAAGGACGGAATGAAAATATATTGACGTGCTCCGATAAATTACAAGGGTTCAAAAAGAAACTTGAACTTTGGCAGGAACAATTGCAAAAAGGATGTCTAGAAATGTATCACAGGACCAACCACAGTACGATCGAAAACAAGCAGTTGATTGTGGATTTGGCCCAACAACATTTAAGTATGCTTCAACAAAAATTTGAATACTATTTCCATTCTATCAACACGGAACAATACAATTGGATTCGAAACCCTTTCGCAACCAATGCAATAAGTTCCACGGAAGCACTGCCATTGCAAACTCGAGAGGAGTTCACAGAATTAAGTAATGATATGACCCTAAAACTTAAATTCGACGAAGTTTCGTTAGATGATTTCTGGATTTCCATCAAGACAGAATATCCACGCATCTCCGACAAGGCCATCTTCACACTACTTCCGTTTTCCACAACATATTTATGTGAGCAAAGTTTTTCAACGCTTGTATTAATTAAAAATGATAAACGGTCATGCTTAAAAGATCTTGACCAAGAAATAAGAGTTGCGCTGTCTAAAATTGAGCCGAATATAAAACTTTTGTGTTCAACGAAGCAAGCGCAGGTATCACATTAATCAGTCATCATCATGTCAAAATATTTATTACTATTGACGTGTCAACAGAAGTAAATTTAGTATACCTACCTGTCCTACCTAGTATTTAGTATAGTTCTCATGTATGTACCTATTTGTATTTTTCATTCTATCTGAATAATAAAAAAAATTAAAAAAAAATATGTATTATGTCCTGAGTGAAAATTTTGATGCCCCAAATCTGAAAGGGGCTTCTTCACATTTTAAAACAATAAAAAAAACTAAGGTAGTTTGGACATCCATAAATAATTAGTATACATGGAGTGAACTGACCCCCGACCTAGCTACGCCACTGCTATAAATATATTTTAGATTTTGGTGTGCCACGAAATTCTAGGGAGCAGTTTGGTGTGCCTCAGATGAGGAAAGGTTGCGGATCACTGCTCTAATAGGTTGAATTATGTAAAGGTATTGAAAAAGAAATACACGAAAAACCACTTTATAGTATTTACATATATCAAATAAATAATTAATTAATATAAATTACCGTATAACTATTATCCAGAGTCGAGATAATTTCCAAAAAATAAACTGCAATATTTATTTTTATTTCAGAAGTTAAACGACACCCGTGAAAGGTCATCGTTCAAGGAAAAATGTATCAGGTCTGGAAAATTTGAAACCTTACATAGACCCCGCGCTCCTAAATGTGTAAGTATACAAATTTTAAAATAAAATTATATCCAAAAACTTTGAATGATTGAAAAAAAAGATTAATGAGAATTAATTTTGAAACGGAAATTATATATACAGTATGCAAAAGCCCATTATTTCAGTTACTCAATTTTCGAAAGACAACTATATTTAGAAAAAATTAATAACATCTTCTAGCTTGTTACTGATTACAAGTTCAGTTTAATTGCGGAAACCACCATTAACCCGTGCTTTCAGTTGACCATACAAGTGTTTTTAGATGATACAACCTTAGTAAATATCAGTATATGCATCTATTTTCCATTAAAGATGTCCAACAGTATACAACCACCGCCCTATAAAAAGATATTTTCTTAGCTGTAATTTAAAAGAGACACACTATTCATTTTTATGCTGTTTGGAACATTATTTTTCAACAACTGCTATGAAAAGCAGCGTATTTAACATAGCTTATTTAATTTCAAAACTAATACTATGAGAAATATGTTTTCTCACGCCACGTTGCCCACACCACATACATTTATATGGAGAATCCAGTAAGGGGCTCCTCAATGGCTAAACTTTTTCAGCAGGGAAGCTTGGTGCCTAAACTTTTTCTTCTGCGAATACCAAAAATAATACGCAGACAACCGTTTTAAACTTTTTTTATTCTTCTAGTCAGTATACTGGTTGGTTAAATATGGACCATAGAAAACATCGGCAAAATTAAATATCGATAAAAGTAAGCTCTCACATAATATCTTCTTTAAGTTAATTGTTAGTAGGTGTTTACTTCTATATATAATTTTAAGAGCTAAATATGCTCTTGTTATCAGCTGATTTATGGGTTTAAAATAACACCAAATCTTTTAGCTTCTCGTACCTAATATAGTCTTATATATTATAATACAGTTACGTTAAATTTGGCACAGTTGATTTTTTAAAAGGGACCAGAGGATGCTGCGTTGATAAAATGTTGTGAATCCTATTCACATGCTCCTTCCACCGTATCCGGAGGAAAACTTTAGTAGAGTTGGGTGTCGTCAGCATATAAGTGTATCTTATAGTAAAGAAGGCCCTTTTCTAATCTAGAAGTATATATATATAGCAAACAACAAAGGCCCCAGAATAGAACCCTGAGGCACCCCACAATGTAGATCCATATATTGAGATGATTCTTCATCAATAGTAGTTATCAGTTGTTGACGACCAGAAAGATTTCTCAGAAAATTGAATGTAGAGATTTTTTATTTTTAAGTGTTCGTGGAGTCGTTATTATATGAGTTATAAATTTGAGTTTTTGACATTAGGACTATAATATTGTGTATTTTATAGCCTTGTTTTTAAATGTATGATTATATAACCAATTTAAGGTTATAGTGCCATAATGTCCTTTAATTCGATATTACTTTTTTTTAAAATTAAGCCAGTATTTAAATTTTCGAAAATTTTTAACCAACAAATTTGTCGCATGATTCTTTATTACATAACTAAAAATACACCGTAAGATGTTGTTTTCATTCAGGAAAAAAATACGAAAAATGGAAAAATACAAGAAAACGTAATATCACAACCTATTGCTATTCTAACAGTTTTTTAAGGTAACTCAAAAATATAATTCTAGTACATAGAGTAACAAATTATAACTTTACAATAACAGTAGGTACATCAACAAAAATAGCGTATTTCTCGTTCTCGGTATAAAAATCTAACGATCCATCAAATCAACATCATCGGAGATCCGTTCGTCACCTACAATGTTTTCATAGAACCGTTTGGCATCTGAAGGAATAAGATCCAACAAAGATTAGCAGGTGATACTGATTTTCCTTCAGGCTAGACGAAAAAGTGAAGGTGGAAGAAGTTCCTCTTCTTAAAAGCTGCTTTTTGGAAACGTCTACTTCTTGCTTGATCCCTTGTTGCTTTGTACTGAAAAAAGCATAAATGGTTTTTCTTTCAACATCGATATTTCTCTAGTTCCGAGCCAATTAACGGAATCGCCATTTATATCTTTTTTTCTGTTTACTATATTTTTTAAAATCTTGTTAACACCCACAAAATCATGTTTTTCCAAAATACATGTTTTTAGTTTGTTACGTTTTCGGCAGCTTTTCATGACTTCGGTGTAAAAAGTCTCTTTTGATACTTCAACGCTGACTCAATATCTCCAAATTCTGAGTCGTTTGGCATAAAGCTATGCCCTGAGACCAAAAATCAATCTTTGGAATTTCTTTCATGATAGCCTTATATTTCGATTTTGGCCGCCATCGGACCACAAAATTAGTTTAGTTACAACTGGACTAAGACTGTATTTCAAATGCTTTCTTAAAACAGAGACAACTTCTTGACCACCTTTGCCTGCTACACCTTCAATCCACACATACCTAACAAAAGCCCTGGCCAGTTTTACCAGAATGGACACCACCATTGTATAAGCGCAGTTGATGCTTGTAGTATACTATATTGGTAGGTATTCGGGGCAATGGCAAAGTTTGCTCTAAATCAAAAGTCAATACTTCTAATGATTCAGTAGTCTTTGCACTTTCTAGATCAGAATTAATAAGATATCGGGCTTTTTCAGTCTGTTTTTGATGCATATCCATTTTGTTTTTTTCTTCTAATGATTTACAATCTCAAATCTTTACATCTAAATTATTACATCTATTACATGTTGGGTTTTTTTTCTTTGAAGCTTGAAATCATCATAAAATATGCGCTGTATGTTGACAAATAAACGGGGGTATGCTCTATTACTTTCTGTTTTCGTTCTTGCGACAATCTCTTAGGATTGTTTCCCCTACCTCTGTTATCTGTTATAATATATTGTGAAGATACATTCTTTAGGTGTCTGTTAATCCTTGCTGAGGAAATTTTCAATGTTTCTATAAACATCTTTGAACAAACTACTTTATCTGACAGTTTATACATTCTTGTATACGATCTTTTTGTTTCTTTTTCTTTTCACTGATACAAGCTTCAAACAAGATTTCACATAAATGCATTTCGCTGAAAAATCAGCCAAACTCCAAATATGCTTGATTGGTTTGACAGTTCCTTTTTCGTGTTTCTCACGATTGATATGGATACCTTCTTTTGCGACCTTTTTTAAGTCTTCCGCTCCTTTCGTTCTCCATTGGTTCTTCGCTTCTGTTTTCATCGTTATTTTCATCACTTCACTCTATTAGGTCTCATTCAGAATTGCCTTGCTTTTCTTAACTACTAGTTCCTTGTAGTTTATCTTGAGTAGCTTCATCTTGTTCTTCATTAATCTCTTCACGTACCTTCGATTCTTTTATTGTCTTGTATAACAAAAACGTTTGAAAGATTAATGAAACTTCGACATGAATATTTTCTTGAAAGTAATTCTATTCTTCCTAGGACGCAGTTCGGTTTCCGAAGGGGACTGGGCACAGTGGATGCTGTAGGTGCATTAGTTGCAGATATTCAAATATGTTTTTCGAACAATCAGTACACATTATGTTTATTTATCGATTTGACAGGTGTATATGATGTAGTAGATTTAAATATTTTATTTGAAGAAATGGTAGATGCTGGTATTAGGAAAAAGGTTACTGCTAATGTAGTTAATTTATTCACAAATAGAAATTTTTTTATCCGCGACCATAATAACGTGTTACATGGTACACGCACAGTCTTCAACGGTTTACCACAGGGATCTCTTGCTTTTTAACATCTATACTGCAGAGCTGCACAGGTTAGGCGGTGAAACAATTAACCGAATTCAATACGCTGATGATTTATGTTTCTATGTTACTCGTAATTCATATGAAGAATGTGTTAAAGACTTACGAGCATTCTTTCAAGTACTCAAACCATGGCTGGTAAATATGGGCTTTACTGTTTCTTCGGAGAAGTCTGCTCTGGTATGTTTTACTCGCCATCGACTGGAAACGTCCAGGGCTCTTTCACATTCCCATTTGTCGACGAATACAAATATCTGGGTATTGTCCTGGACATAAAATTATTATGGACTAGCCATATCAAGTACACTAAACAAAAATGTGAAAAAGGTATGAATCTTCTCAGAGTAGTTTCCAAACAAAAATGGGGAGCTGACTCAAACATTTCCTTTATTTT
Source organism: Galeruca laticollis (assembly GCA_963921935.1). Taxonomy (NCBI): domain Eukaryota; kingdom Metazoa; phylum Arthropoda; class Insecta; order Coleoptera; family Chrysomelidae; genus Galeruca; species Galeruca laticollis. Next base: position 90,527,054 of record OY998184.1, read on the forward strand.
TTATAAGTCTTATATCCGTTCAATATTGGATTACGGGTGTACATTTTATGGTTCCTCATCAAAAACCAATTTAATAGCTGTTGACCGAATTCAATACAAATAATTAAAAATATGCCTAGGAGTTATGATGTCATCACCTAATCAACCTGTTTTAGCAGAAATGCAAGGGGTCCCGTTGCATATTAGAAGGCAATACCTAGCCGAAAAGCTTCTTATTAAATACCGAACATCTAACACGTACATGGTTCAAAAGATTTCAGCAATAAACACTAACAATCTGACTATGCCATACTGGAGAATAAAAACCAGTCCCCCATTAGCTGAGGCTTTTCTTAATACCAACAGCAAAGAAAATCATATCGTAAAGCAAGATAAGTTCCCTATTTTTCAATGCAATTATGAATCTTTAGTGACTGTTCCTAACATCATGTACCCCTCCTTTTACGAAGTTACTAGTATCAACCAAGCAGAGGTGTAACTAGAATGAAGCTCTGGAGGGGGATGAACTACCGGGAGATCTGCGTATCAGAATTTTTTTCAAATTTTGAGCCCCAAAAACTGTATTTTAGCTTTGTTTTTCTTATAAAATTGTAGCCTACAGTTCCTAAGCTTTTATTACGTTTCAATAAAGCATAGGTTTGCTGTGATTATGTATTAGATTTTTTCATTTTTGGGGTTCTGGGAGGGGGGTGTTCTATCCCCCTCATCCCCCCCCCGTAGTTACGCCACTGCAACCAAGTAATTTTGAAAATTGAACTTAACAATATAGGCGACAATGTTACCACAATATACACTGATGGATCGAAATGTGATGAAGGAACTGGGGCAGCATTTCTTGTTTCATATACTAATTACGTGGAAAGATTTAGAATTCCCAACTATTGTTCTGTTTTTTCTGCAGAAGCTTTCGCCATATCAAAAGCGTTAATTTGGTGTACTTTAAATCCGATTCAAAGAGCTGTTATTATGTGTGATTCCAAGTCAGTATTACAGGCTATAGAAGGTTGTCCATTCAAGTGTTACAGACAAAATATAATTTTAGAAATTAAAAAATTAACAAGCGAATTAAAAACCTTGAACAAAAGTATTGTATTCATGTGGGTAGAAGGGCACTGCGGTTTAGAAGGAAATGAGTACGTGGACTTGGAAGCCAAGAGAGCCTGCAAAATGACTTCTTATACCAATCTTTATGTCTTCTCAGACCTTTTAAATTATTACATATTAGAACTAATTGGGAGCGGTCTTACGCCGACTCCGCTAAAACATCTAATAATCATTATTTACATTTGCATCCTACTTTACCAACTAAGATTCCTCATATTTCTAATTTTGATTATAGAAATTGACTGTCTCGACCCTTACTTCGTGGAATATGCTCATATTAGTGTTTTTAAATGAAACTCAAGGTCTCTAGTTAATTCCACAATATAATACAAGTTATTGAAAATTCTAAAAAATTGACAATTGTTTCGATAAATCAATATCATCGTCAGAATGACAGAAGTTACATTTCATTTTATGCCTACCTGATGTTTAGTAGTTATTTTTGGCTAGACCAAGAAGTAACCTAACTTGTGATTGGCTTAATATATGTTTATAGAAAGAAGAAGAAGATGTGATATTACAAATATTGAAGCTTAGATATTATTAGCCCTATGGTGATATCCTGGATATCATTTTTCCCAATTAAGATCAGTATAACTGTGCAATGATATAGAAAACCAGGAAAACTATATCTGCCGATCTTTACAATTATCACTTAAGAAGACAGTTTATTAGTGGAGAATTCCCTAGATTTAACTGTTCATTGACAACTTCATATTGTGGGTTTCTTAAATGTCTTCTAATTTCCAGTTCTTCAAGAAAATCCAGTTCTTGTTTCTTTTCACAAATATGCAGTACTTCTAGTTCTGTGTTAGGTGTCAATGAATGATTGGTGTCAAGTAGATGTTTTGCGTAGTGGGATTTATCTGGTTGTTTTAATCTGTATGCTCGTAAGTGCTCACTGTATCGTATTTCAAAATTCCTAAGGGTCTGACCCAAATAGACAGCATTACATTCTGGACATTTGAGTTTATATATACCTAACTTCTTTAATAGTGGTATTTTTGTTTTTACATTTAACAATTTTGTACTAACGTTACTTTCTGTTTTAAAAGAAATTGTTGTATTCGTTGCTGAAGATATTATCTTTGAAATATTATTAGAAATATTTCCTGCATATGTGATGGTTTTATAAGTTTTAATTTCATCAGCTTGTTTAGGATATATTAGTTGTAATGCCACTTTTTCCTCTTTTTTACTAATTAGCTTATTTATCATATCTAATGGATAACCGTTAGATGTTGCTATTTGTCTAATTGTATTAATCTCTCTATCAAAATTAAATCTGTTCATAGGAACTGAAAAAGCTCTATGTATCATTGAATTATATGCTGCTAGTCTGTGTGACACAGGGTGGTTAGAATTGAATGGAATTGTTACATCAGTTTGTGTTGGTTTTCGGTAAATTGAATAATCAAGTACATTATTAACTCTTTGAATTTTTAAATCAAGAAAATTGATTGAGCTATTTTCTTCAATTTCTAATGTAAATTTAATTTTCGGGTGTAAATTATTGATGTGGTTGAAAAATACATCTAATTGTCGTTCACTACCCATAAAACAAGCTAATATGTCATCTACATATCTATACCAAAATAAAATATTTTTCGAAATATTACTTTCAAAGATCTTTCTTTCTAAATTGTCCATAAAAATGTTTGCTAAAATAGGTGATATAGGGCTTCCCATTGGTAAACCTTCATTTTGAATATATATCTTATTGTCAAAAGTGAAATAATTCTGATTAATGCATACATCAAATAAATTAAGTATATCTGATATTATTCCTGGATTAATATTTTTATCTTCTAGTAATTTTCTTACAAGTATTAGACATTCTTTAGGAGGAATTTTAGTAAACATGTTAGTTACATCGAACGATATGAGTTTATAGTTATCTTGTAAGTGGATTGCTTTCAACTTTTTGATTAGTTCTATTAAATTTCTAATTGAGTACTGAGATTCATATCCGTAAGTATTGAGTATATCGTTGAGCTTCTTTGCCAATATATTATTAGGAACATTAACATAAGAGACTACAGGTCTAATTGGTTTCGTTATTTTATGTAATTTAACTGTTCCATATAATTGTGGACAATGAGGATTCTTATGTATGATAAATCTCTTTTCGTAATCATTTAAAAGATAATTTGAATTATTAACAATATCCCTTACATTATTAGAAAACTTCTTTGTTGGGTCTGCTTTAAGAACTTTTACATCGCTGGATTCTATAAAGTTATATACTTTGGAATTGTAATTTTCAGTCGTCAAAATGACAGTAGCGTTCCCCTTATCAGATTTTGTAACTGTTAGGTCATTATTCTCTATCTTCTTTTTTATTGCGTTTAAAACTGAAATGTCATTTTTTGTTTGACGTTTAACTTTTGAAGGTTCAATATTTTTGATTAAATTGGCAATTTTTAATTTCTCATAAAGAAAATTATTTGAATTAGATTTTAAAGCTATTTCTGACTCTGTAGCTATAATTTGTTTAATATTATTCGTAAATTTAGGTGGTATGCTGTACTTTAAATTATATTTCACTATTTGTAAAATTAGTGTCTGAAAGGTTTTCAAATCGTGGTGCAAAGTGTGTTGGTATGTAGGTACTTACAGTTTCATGATGTTTTGAGTATTGAATTTTATGTTGTGTGTGTTCAAGATTCTGTAGCTTCTTTTCTTGTTTCTTAAATTTCTTATGCTTCATCGTGCTGATATTTTCTCTAATATTGTCAACCAAACAGTCAAATTCTACTGGATGTAATTGGAATGTGAGTTCTGAATGTACAACTTTTATCTAGTTGTCTAAGGAGTCTCTAACTTTGAACCATTTCTTACATTCTGATTTTATCCAAACTCGTTGAGCACATTTTATACGAGTAGCTTTTTGTGCTTGTGGTGTTTTAGTGTGACATTTTATATTCACATAATTCTAAGACAATATACCTCCATCATATCACGTTTAAGAATGAATCATGGTCGTTTCCCAGCTCATCTTTTTAAAATAGGTATTGTCAATTCTCCAGCTTGCTCCTGTAACAAGGCATCAGTAGGAGATCTGAATCATATTTTCTTTGAATGCACTGAAAACAAAATAGCAACTACTGAACTTTACAATTTTCTGATCAATTTCAACGTTCTTCTTCCCACAAATATAACCACTCTTTTGGCAAATACTGAGAAGTCTGTACTTGATTCCATAGTGGATTTCATAAATAAGTCTAAATTGTCTATTTAGATATACGCTCCATCAGTAATCAGCAATTTTATATCTCTATTCCGTTACAGTCATTTAAATATTTCAACTTTTTACTCACTTTTAATTTTCTGTGGCTAATAGACTATGTCTGAGGCCGTTCTCCCACACACACACACACACACACACACACACCTTCGATTCTTTGCTCATATTATCATCCTTTTCCTCAGTAGTAAAACGTTCCCGTGCAGAAAACGACGCCTGAATGAATTTTGTTGCAGCATATTTGATACAGACTTAATAAAATACTTATTTATTTCACTAAGGTTTTTTCAACTATCTAGTAGCACGTGTGTTCATCGGGAACAACTTTGAACGTTTTTAAAGTTTTCCAAAAAGTTTTTTATCCTCGTGTTGTCCCATTTTCCCTTATGAATTTAATATTATTTTATTCAGTGGAAACGTTCAGCTTCAATTTACCCGTAATTTCACAAATCATCAGGTAGTTTATAATCAACAGATCATATTTTAAGTCGTACGGACACACCCTGTATTCTTGAATTATTTAGCGACGTTATCCTAATTAACCATTCATTCGGTACGGTCTTGAATAATTTTTTGTGGTCGCCAACATTTTACTCATAAAAATTGTTTATATTATCGTTTGAAAACATTATCATGGTATATTGTCATTGAAAATTTCTCAGTAGGTATTTGGTGTCGTTTCGGTAAATATGATACGCGATATAAATACTTGAGTGATTATGTTAGTTTGTATAGTTTCACGACATTGTTATCAGTGTTTTAATCTTAAAATTAATCTACAGTCAAGGAAAATCAATTTAATTTGACTAAATTTATAAAACATATGTTAACAGACGCTACAGTCAGAAAGCCGGTGCCCTTTTTTCCAAAACGTTAATAATAAGCTTCTTTAAAAGCAGCTTCGATTTACCGAGACGCCCAACTTTGTACTCTGCGAAAATAGGAAGCGCAGGTGTAAAACATGTTGATTTGGTGATTATGCAAATGTCATTAGTAATAATTAAATTTTTAGCTAAATGTTGAGATAATTCTATAAATAACTTGAAACAATATTTATATCCGCCAAAACACATGGTTTGGTCCCCCTCTGAAACATGTAGTAATTACTGGATCATAAAAACTGATTAATAACCGGCTGATTTTTTTTATTGCAGCTTCGTAAATTTTAGTATAATGGCCCGAATGAATAAAAACTTAGCTTTTGCTTTTAGTATGAAGTATAAGCTTTAGCTTTTAATAGGTAGATTTAGCTTTTGCTAATAGCATTTGCTTAAATTTACTTACCAGTAAAAGCTAGATATTTTAAGTATTTACTTGAAGTTCTTATTTGGTAAATCATCCAAAAAAAATATGTTTTTATACTGATAAGGCCTATATTTATATTTTTATGACTAATCAATCGGCCGTGAAATTCGATAGACTGTATGTGTATGGACAAATTTTAACTGCCGATGTGCAAATCATTGACATACAATACTAGTGGACTGGCCTACGGTAAAATAAACGCTGTAGGATAAAATGCGGAAGAGACTAGAAAGAGATGGAGCTAGGTGTGGCAGAAAGCACGGAGAAAGCATATAATGGGTGCTTATAAAATTATTTTCTTATTAGTAAAAGTTGTTGTAACTGCATTAAATGCTTCAAAGTATATTTTAATTTTATAAACAAATAACAGACTATGTTTTATTAATATCTTTAATATTATTTTAAACCCAAATAACACAAAAAAATAATTAAACAACCATTAAAAAAATCATTTTATTACGTATAAAAAGAAAATATACAATTATTATTGTTATACATTACGAAAAAGACAATGCATTTTCATAAAAATATATTGTTACGTGTCTATTTATACAGTGTGGTCATATAAGTGTGCAACGTGTAATTCTTTTTATTGCTCAGTAAAAATTCAAATATTGCTAAAAGTTGGTGCATGTTCGATAATCAAATTAGATGCATTCAGAATGGTTGCAAGTCAAACAGGGTAGGTCAAAAAATAGTCCAAGATAAACTAAATGGATTTTTGTGTAATATTTATTCATTTTTTTATATTTGCAAAACAGTTGGGTTGGTAATTTTCAAAAATTTCTTTCTCGTTTCTGGAAATTCTAAATCACTCTCCTCAAAATCTCCAAAGACTATTGGATCTCATTTTTTTCTAAAAATAGAAAAAATGCATAATTGAAAGTATTTTTTTAAATGGTCAACTACTTAAGAATCAGTAGGTCTTCTTACCTTGCAACTTTTTTTTCCACACTCAAACATGTTTTTATTTCATTGGATAATATGTTATTGTTTACTGGATCTTCTGGCTTATTAACTTCTGGTATATATAAATCGACTTCCATATATTCCACTTCAGGAATTATATCAGTACTGCATCCTGCAACAGAATCCCCCCCCCCCCTAAAAATGTACACTTAAGTATTGAATAGATGAGGCTTTTACTTGATGAAGATCCATACTGAACGATGAAATAAAACAATATAGTTTGTTTAAATCTTCATATATTTGAACTAATGTTCAATTTAAATTTGTTGACGCGTTTCACTAACACAGTAGCTTTGTCAAAACGAATGAAGGTAAAATATAAAAATGTCTTAATATATACAGTGCTAAATCTATTTACTAAGGTTAACAATGGTATTAAAAGATATTACCTGGAAATTCATTCACTACAAACATTCCTAAGATATCATCTAGGTAAAGAGGTTCAATAAAGGAGACTGATTGATATCTATTTGGTCGTTAAGGAGATTACCTGAATATTTATTTTTGTTAATCTCTAGGGCTTCTAATAAATTTAAACTAAAGGATTTACCGACTACATGGAGAATTTCAAAATTTGGGTCGAAAATGTGTTGGTTTTCTAATAAATGATTTGAATAGTTAGAATCTAATTTTTTGTTGTCATAGCTACGTTTGTGTTCCGAAATTCTAGTTTTGAAATTTCTAAAAGTTCTACCGATATAAATTTTATCACAATTGTCATTACCACATTTTAATTTATAAACCTCTGATTTGTTTAATTTTGAAGATTTAGATTTATTATTTTTAATGAATTTGGATAAATTGTGATCAGTTTTAAAGGAAATATTCATGTCTAAAGTTTCTAAAAATGATTTAATTTTTAAGGATGGTGTTCCAAAGTATGTTAAGCTTTTAAATTGTCTATTATTTTTATCTGAAGGGAATACTTGTTCTAAAGTCTGTTTTTTTATCTTTTTATTTATGATATTGTCAATTAAATTTGGATCGTAATTATTATTAACTGCTATTTGTTTGATGATATTTAATTCTTTGGTATAATTATTAATATTTAATGGGACTGTTAAGAGTCTGTGTATCATACTATTGAAAGCTGCTAGTTTATGACTGAATGGGTGGACCGAACTATTATGAATTATAATATCTGTATGTGATGGTTTATGAAATATAGAAAAATCATGTTTATTATTTATATTTGAAATTGTAAGGTCTAGAAAGTTTATAGACTTATTTTCTTCAAGTTCTACGGTAAATTTGATATTATTGTGAATCGAGTTTATGTAAGTAATGAAGCTCTCTAATTGTCTATTTGTACCGATGAAGCTAGCTAAAATGTCGTCCACATATCGGTGCCAGTACATAAATTTTTTACTAAGGGGGTGTTCATGAATTGTTTTTTCTATATTATCCATGAATATTTCTGCTAGTAGGGGGCTGAGAGGGTTGCCCATAATCAAACCATCTTTACTGCTATAAACCTCTCCATTGAAATGAAAATAATTTTGATTCAAACACACTTTTAATAAAGTAATGATATCAGAGTGAATTATAGGATTAACATTATTGTATGTGAGCAAGTTATCAACAAGAGTTATAGTTTCTTTAGGAGGTATACTAGGGAATAGATTTGTTACATCGAACGATATGAATTTAGAATTATGGGGTAGTATTATATCTTGAATATTATTAATTAATTCCGTTGAGTTTTTAACTGAAAATCGAGGTATGAATGAACAATATTTAGAAATGACATCTATGAGAATCTTTGAAATTTTGAATGAAGGTGCTGTGAAATAAGAAACAACTGGCCTGATAGGGTACCCTTCTTTATGGAGTTTAATTAATGAATAAAGTTCAGGGTGTTGCGGATTGGGTATAAATAATTTATATTTTTCTTTATCGTTAATTATTGATTTTACGTTATCTACTGCTAATTTTATTTCTCTCTGAAATTTATTAGTTGGGTCTTTTTTAAGGGTCTCAAAATTGCTTGCCTGAATAAAATTGTTGGTTTTTAATAAATAATCTTCTTTAGGTAATGCTATTACCGTATTTCCTTTATCTGCTTTTGTGAAAATAAGACTATCTGACTTTGATTTTTGTTGAATTGATTTGGCGGCTGATAATTCAAAATTGGGTTTGTTAAACTCGACGAATTCTTTTTTAATAATTTCTGAAGCTTTGTGTTTTAGATTAGAATTATTTGGAATATTATACAAGTTAATTTCTGTTTCTATACCTAGTTTGTTGAAGTTATCCAATGAACATGTGGGTTGAATATTATGTTTCAAACCTTTTTGTAATAATTGAATTTCTTTATCTGAAAAAATTGTATTTGGAAGATTGACGAATCTATTAAAAAATTTATGTTCTGAGAATTTGGTTTGTGGGTTTCTTGATACTGGTTTGTTGGTTAATAATGACTTTAATTTACGTTTTTGTCCTTGGTACTTTTTGTGAATAATTACTTTAATCTTATCTCTTATGTCCCTATCTAGTCGGTAAATCCTTTAGTTTAAATTTATTAGAAGCCCTAGAGATTAACAAAAATAAATATTCAGGTAATCTCCTTAACGACCAAATAGATATCAATCAGCCTCCTTTATTGAACCTCTTTACCTAGAAGATATCTTAGGAATGTTTGTAGTGAATGAATTTCCAGGTAATATCTTTTAATACCATTGTTAACCTTAGTAAATAGATTTAGCACTGTATATATTAAGACATTTTTATATTTTACCTTCATTCGTTTTGACAAAGCTACTGTGTTAGTGAAACGCGTCAACAAGTTTAAATTGAACATTAGTTCAAATATATGAAGATTTAAACAAACTATATTGTTTTATTTCATCGTACACTTAAGTATATTAAAATTGTAATATAAAAAGTATTCGAATGTCATTAACTAGTGCTATCGGTTTACGTTCAAAATGAGTAGTGATTCAGAAAATTCGACAAGTGATTTTTTGACGGAGGAACTTCCTGCAAAAATTTCGTCCAACCTGAAATTGATGGAAACCTATAATATTATATTTAATAAATCGCAAGTTCCTGAAATAAAAGAGAAAAAAGAACAAGCATCCTACAAAGACATCCACCAAAAAGATATTTAATGAAATTAACTGTCTCGACCCTTACTTCGTAGAATCTACTCATATTAGTGTTTTAAACGAAACTCACTGTTTCTAACTAATTCTACAATATAATGAAAAATGTTGAAAATTCTAAAAAATTGACAATTGTTTCGATAACTAAATATCATCGTCAGAATGACAGAAGTTACATTTCATTTGATGCCTACCTGATGTTTAGTAGTTATTTTTGGCTAAACCAAGAAGTGACCTACCTTTTGATTGACTTAATATATGCCGAAAATTGTGTACAACAATAATCTATGTTTGCCTACTCCAAAAAGTGCTTGCTAAATGCTGCAGAGCAACAAATGTACCGAAATATAGAAAAATAACCCATTTTTCGATACATTTGTGTCTAAAACTTTGAAACAAAGCCTTAAATCAAAATATTTACTCTTTCTTTTTTGTTTATTTGACGATTTCCTAGAAGGTTATGAGAATCGCGAATCGAAAAACTTCAATTTTCCATGAATAATATGCGAAAATTAGTAAAAAATCATACTTAAGCTTTGAGAAAGTTTTTCGGTAAGTAAAAGTTGATAAATATTTATCAAATTTTCAGAAAAGATAGTTAAAGATATTACAATTACGCACAAAAATTTTTGTAACGATCGACCGCATAGTTTTTCACTGCCACAATTATTAATTAACAGATTATAAAAAAGTTGATCGCGCGTACCTTGTTTAAACAACGCTGAAAAAGGAGTACGCAATTTATAACAGTTACTTAGTGTCATAACAAACAATAAGCGATTTTACGTTTTAATAATTTTTTACAATTTTTTAAAATTTTGTCAAATTTTTTCCATTATAAATAAGGACTGTTAGTTATGATAAACAAAGACCTTTTAAGAAAGAAAATATACTTTTTAGCAATATTTATTATTGAAACGTTTAATTAGTTGCATGATTTGATGAACATTAAGCACTGCGCCGCAAAATTAACGCATAATTTAAAAATAATCTCAAAACTATCTTTAACTAAGATATTTTCACAATTTTTTAAAGAGCAGTTATTATTTTGGTTATACTAAATATGTTTTTTACAATTTATTCAATTACCGAAGCGTATAAATAAAAATACGGGAATAATAAAAAAAGTAACCAAATCTTTATTTTTTTATTTGTATTGTATTTGCCTCCCCTTGCCCGGCTTCACATCTCCGAGGCATGCTTAAAATTAGATTTTGAATTTCAACTTGATCAATCTGCTCCCATATTTCAGTGAGCCTTAACGGCAGGTAATTTAGGTTCTCAGGTGGAGGCATTAAGGCTCTAACACTTCGACCCATGTTGTCCCATAAGTGATCTATGGAGTCAAGGTCAGGACTTCTAGGTGGCCACGGCAAAGTTGCAATTTCGACTTCCTGGAGGTAATTTTGTACCACTCTTGCCACATGCGGACGTGCATTATCGTGCATTAATAAAAAATATTCTCCAACAAATGGGGCGTATGTTACCACATAGATTTATTGCTAGTTCAAGCTCTGCTATTTTGAAGAAGGTGTCAAATCTTCCTATGCATATGTTATTGTTGCCCAGCCATTGACGGCTGGTTTTCCTTCAGGTAAAAAGGTAAAAAAAATATAAGTCATTATTCGCTTTCACAGTTTACACAAACAAAGAAGACGCCAGGTTCCCCAGCACAAGCTTCATGTGCCCACATTTCGCAACTAGTGCACCGGATCCATTTTTCGGATGAGGCACTATTTTTATAGCAATAAAGGCAAAAGCATTCCCCTTCATCGGACTCATCATCGTCTTTGACTATTTTCCTTTTTTCTCTTTTGCATCGGACTTCTTATTTGAGCAAATATTTCTTTTAACAGACTTTACATTTTTCTCTTGTTCTTCAAGAGCATCTTTTATTGGCGTGTCAGTTAGAATTGCTGTCACACGCTTTCTTCTATTAGGTTTAGCGTCCTGCTTTCTAGGTCCGGCTTTTGGTAGCGGTTTCAACTGAAATGGACTTACAGTAGGAGGCGAGCTCTAATTTTTTTCTTGAATAGAACTGTTAGTTGAAATGTTGTTTTCTTTCCCAGGCAGTGGACTTTTTGCTAACACTAAATCTTTGGAGCATCCTGGCTGGTTAAGATTATCAGGTTCCTGTGAATACCCCGGTCGTGGTTTTAAAATCGAGTTTAGCTGAACTGGAACCACGTCCTTGTCAGCATTAGTTTCTGCGGGATCGGGACGGTCAGTTGCATATCCTGGTAAAAACTCTTGATCGTCAAAAACGTCTCTATTGAAAGGGCTAATTCCAGACACCTTGAATCCCGCCATAATATTTTTCGGTGTTGCTGCCAGTGGCAGTGAGTCTCGATCTATTAGAGGGACATCGTGCGTCCGGGATTGCTAGTGATCCAGGAGTCACTGGCTGAATTAACGTAATGTTTTAATGGTCCATAGACCGACCGATCGAGAGGCTGGAGCTTATGTGAGCAATGGGCTGGAAATGACAACGCCGTTACACCTTTACTTTTTAGATAATCAAAGGCAGCTACAGACAAATGCGAATCATGATTGTCTAGCAAAAGTAGTACCGGTCTCTCTTTAGAACAACCAACGTGCTTGACAAAATGCTTAGCAAACTCAAAAAAGTGCTCTTTTTCCATCCAACCTGAAGGATTTGCGGTTCCAGCTGCTCCAGAAGGGCCATTAGCGAGAAAATGTTCTCTGAAGTTAACCCTTGGAAAAACAAAGAACGGCGGGACAGAATTTCCCGTTGCAGAAACCGCCAAAGCCATAGTAACTAAGGTGCCACGTTCCTGGGAGGTTACGCGTCCCACCTGCTTATATCGACAATATCAACAATTCGGTTAGGCTTTTGTACAGTCGTAATCCCAGTTTCATCCATGTTCCATATTTGTGCTGCTTCTAATTTTAGGCGGTTGAGGACCGTTTTTAAGTTGTCAAAGAACATTGAAACATTTTCTCTGTTGAAACTAGAAGCTCGAGCTAAGCTGGTTGCTTCTGGAGTTCTTACCGAAAGAGCACGATGTCGTTTCATGTAGTATGTAAACCAATCCTCTCCAGCCATTTTCGTCACATTCCAGGATTCAAGGTATTTATTGCGCAAAGCAGTGGCATAATCATACGCGAATTTTCTTACTTCTCTGACAGACAATCCAAAATATATGTCGCTTGCCGTTTTAAGGTATTCCTTCAAATGATTTTCTTGTTGATCTGTGAACACCTAAAAATTATAAAAGACGTAAGGCATTTTCTGAAGCTTTAATATTTTTTAAAATAATTTAAAATATAATATACCTGGCGATTCCTGTAATATCCAACTTTTGTCGTTATTGCGGCATCACCATTAATTTCTTCCTCAGTAAATTTTTTGCAAAAACGTCTCAAAGTTGCCTCCGGGATTTCAAAGTCTTTTGCAGTTGCCCTAATGGATTTGTTGTTCATTTTAACCTCTCTAACTGCCCTTAGCATGATATCTGGTGGAGTGATACCTCTTTCTGATGTTCGTTTACGAGAACGCATCTCGCTAAAATATAAAACAAAAATTTAAATATTTTATTTTAAACTCGGGGTTGGTTGACGCATGCGTCAACTAGCCCTTTGTTGTGTGCGTCAACCAGCCCCTGACCACGTTTTTGTATGTGTGATGGAACTGCACCTATACTATTTTATTCTTAGAAAATCTATTTAACAGTTCTTGTTTGGGATGGTTGAAGCTTTATGTAGCATCAAACCGATCTCAATTATCTTTAAAAATAAAGTTTCTAGAACAAAAACTGTAAAAAAGTAAAAAATTACTTACCACTGCCAAAAAACAACAAATCGCACTGTACACAACACCACTGATGCAATCAAACTGAAACGAACGTTCGGGAGTGGTTTTTAATGCCGGCTTTAAGACAAACCGGTCGGCGACGTTGCCAAGTGTACTGTTGTAAAAAAATGGAGGTGCGTCAACCAGCCCCAGGCTCCCCTACCTTCACTGTGATACACTGTTGAATTTGAAATAAAAAGCTCTTTCATTTGAGCTAAATTGGATCCCCCCCTTCCATTGAATTTTTTTCATTGCGATGATGTCCCTGCTTCTATGATCACGTCACAGATACCCTTGGGACACTCTGTATAAACTTAAATGTCCAGAATGTAACGCTGTATATTTGGGTCAAACCCTTACAAATTTTGGAATTAGATACAAGCAGGGTTGGAAAAAACCTAAGAACTAAAGATATATATTTGGGTTTTTAGGTTTTCAAGGTTTTTTAGGTTTAAAAAAATCACATTTTAAGCAAAACATGATATTATATATGTAAATCAACATGAATTGGCGAATCCCCGGCTCTACAGCATTCTCAGTCTGTGTCTGCACCTTTAATATTTATGATTTGAATGAAATTTAAACTAGGAAGAAAAGCTTCCTTTTTGGGTGGGTAATTTTAGATTTTAGTAAAAGATGACTGTAACAGAAAGCTTTTATTCAATATCTTAAAAGAAAATAGAGAAAAACCTAAAAACCTACAATGGCCATATTTTAATAAGTAGGTTTGTTAACCTGAGCAAGAAAATAGTAAGTAATTTCCTCACCGTCTGCGGGCCAACTGCCTAACGACGAATTAAACGATTCTCCTATCGCACATTAAGTCGATAATTTGTAGACAATTGACGTGCCCCACGGTTTTATTTTAGTCTAGTCTATGCATATGTTTATAATTCCCACGACTGTATCTATTTTATTATTTTTTGGTTTTTAGTACATTTATTTTAAACATTGCAATGTATGTTTACCATAAAACCGTTTAACTTAAAACGTTTTTTTACCTATTTTTATTTTTTGGTTTTTAATTTTTATTTCGCATTCTGTTCAAATTAATTTAGTGCTTCATTATTGCAAGGTTTCTTGCCCGTTAGTTTATTGCAGTCCAACTCCTCTATACGTAGTCCCTGCAAAGATCTTACTCTACTAAGAGCCACGTAGGCTTGACCTTCTTCAAACAGTTTCGCACCTAAGTATACGACTGCGTGATCCACAGTGCTGCCCTGCATTTTATGTATTGTAGAAGCCCATGATAGTATTAAAGGCAACATTCTTCTTTCAGCCGTCCCGTAATTGTACTTAGCTGGAAACTGTATGGCTTTCGGGTGTATAAGATGTACTCCGTCTCTTGCGAAATCAATTCGGACGGAAGGTACATCTGTTGCCCTAATGCCACACAGTCCTCAACACGATACAAAATCTTGACTTGGGTGGTGGATTCAGGCTGGACTAATCAGATACCTAAATTACAGATTCAATTTCTAAATTTAAATATTATTATACGCCATTTAGTGGCTGCGCCCATCTTAAATATTGATGTTGTATAGTGCACTGTATTCTTCTTGTCAAGCCCTTTTATTTGTTGATACCCATATTGGTGGGATTGATAAAAAATTGTTATCAGCCATTTGGTAGCGGCGGCTGTCTTAGATTTCAATTTTGCATAGTAAATTGTATTCTACTTGTTGAGACCTTTCATTTGATACCCATGTTGATGGGATTGATAAAACCTACGTTATCCGCCATTTTGTAGAGGCCGTTATCTTGGATTTTAATTTTATATAGTATATTGTATTCTACTGGTTGAGCACTTTCATTTGATACCCATATTGATGGGATTGATAAAACCTACGTTATCCGCCATTTTGTAGCGGCCGCCATCTTGGATTTAAATTTTTTATAGTATATTGTATTCTGCTTGTTGAGCCCTTTCATTTGATACCCATGTTGATGGGATTGATAAAACCTACGTTATCCGCCATTTTGTAGCGGCCGCCATCTTGGATTTCAATTTTTTATAGTATATTGTATTCTGCTTGTTGAGCCCTTTCATTTGATACCCATATTGATGGGATTAATAAAACATAAATTATCCGCCATTTTGTAGCGGCGGCCATCTTGAATTTATAATGATAATGAATAAACATAATTGTATTGTCACCAAAATCCAAAGTGTATACAAAATTTCAGATTAATCGGTTGACAGGAAGAGGGTGAAATTTGAATTACTAAATTTGACCCAAGAATAAATAAAACAAACGGGGTGAGCTAAATAAAACCGTTTAAAAAACCTGTAGTTGCCAACCCTGGATACAAGCAAACAGATTAAAATTAATTGTTATTAATGACGTTTGCATAATTACCAAAACGACATGTTTTACACGTGTGCATTTTGTTATCTACCTGTTTTCGCAATTTTTGAAGGTAAAAAAGGTGGGGTCTTGGTAAAATGAAGCTGCTCTCAAACATTTAGAGTGTTATTATTGATTTGGAGAAAAGAGCCTTGGTTCCCGGACGCGATTTTAAAATTCCTATACTGATATGGTCAGGGGGCGACTGAACTCGTATAATTTTTGTTTGCAGAATATCAGCTCATAACCTATTCTATTACGATTCAAAAATGAACGATATTGGTATAAAATCTGCAAGACAAATTTAAGATCAAATAATGAATAACTAATTGTTTCAGTCATTTGAGTACTTATAATATTGACCCTCCTCTATATCCTTCGTTTAGAGTTATTAAATGATGTTACATACAAAATTACAGTTTTTTTGCAATTTTTTATAATCTATTGTTAAACAGAACATTTGAACACTGGAACGAAAATATCTGACTAGGTGGGTGGGTATTTATTTTTTGGATAGAAAAGTCTTTATACAACTCATTATTTCGA
The DNA here is from genome assembly GCA_963921935.1 of Galeruca laticollis. NCBI lineage: Eukaryota > Metazoa > Arthropoda > Insecta > Coleoptera > Chrysomelidae > Galeruca > Galeruca laticollis. The sequence goes on from OY998184.1 coordinate 90,543,491, forward strand.
AAATGCATAAGTATTTTGCTTAATTTAAAAAATATTAAATAATATGTCTACAGATAATTCAGCAAGTTTTGAAATATCAAGCTCTAAAGATTATAAAATAAATCACAGTGAATCCACGAATATCCCTGGATACCTGAAATATGGTTTAAATGGTTTTTAATAGAATTCTTACATAAAAAAAATCTAAACACCCATATTTTCATAAAAATGAAACTCAATAAGTAGGAACAAAAATTGTTTATTGTTAACAAAATCAAAAGCCACATATTTGCATAAAACTGAAACCAAATGAGTACATAATAATATAACTAAAAACTTATCTTTTCATATTTTATTGGACGTTGTCACAAGCTGTTGAGTTAATGTTTTTTTGCACTGGACTCGTTTCTTTCCATGCTTAGGCTAATATTGTGAGATTTTCGTTTTTTTTCTTTTCTTCGAGTTAGGATGGCCTTCCAGACTGTATGCGATTATTACCTCTAAGTCTCCTATCTTTTCTTCGGGATACAGCGGTTGGTTGTACATGAATTTTTCGGTTCCTGTTAAATCGAGTTGTGTGGGAAAAAATGGACACAATTTGAGACGTCGTCTGAAGTTTTTCCAATGTAGTCACCATTTTTCTTAATACTGCGATATTGGAAGGGCATTGGTCTTTCTTCAATATCTCTGAAACTCGTGTAAATTCGGCTTGAATTCTATCAATGGCTGTGTTTTAGTCTTGACTGATTGTTTCGGTAATTGGCAAATCAAAGGAGCTGTCAACAGTTTCAGGTTGATCTGACTGAACAGTGTTATTATTTTCTGTGTAACACTTTTCACTGGATATGTATCCCCTAAGGCAATTTTAGCAAAATCTTGCCGATCAGTTTTATTCAAAAACAAGGAATTTTTTAAAGAAAGTCCGTACTTTTGTGCAACTGCACATAAATGCTTACAATATTGTCCTCCCTGGCCAAAATAACAATTACAACACTCGGTTTCTATATTTACTTCGAAATAGTCACTTTTGTGTTTAACATGGTAATTAAGATGGCTGATATGTGTTATTATCTTAATATCGCTTATTTTACGAGAAAACTTATCATACGCTAGAGTTAAATTTCGTCCTCTTGCGTTTGCAAATTTTAGAAGTCTATTTTTGTGATAGTTTTCGAAAATCGCGGTGATGAAGTCGATAAGGATGTTGAATGCTTTGCATCGCTGCAATATAATATCCTTGAAAATCCTGATGGAAGCTTCACAGTAGTTGTTAGTATTGTTACCCCTGTGCAAAACATCACTACGAAAGGGAAACACCATTCTTCTCGACAACTCCAGGTATGTTCTAGATATGCCTTGGCATTTTAATAGTTGTTCAAAGTTGGGTCGTTGAATAATTGAAACATGAAGTTCTCAGCAAACAAAACATGACGAAATAACGTCATTATGGTCTTTTGGTCATCTTTCTGAATCTTGTTGTTCGAATCCCATAGCCAGCGCCAAAAAGCTTGCGTTACATGAAAAATGCAGAGTAGCAAACGAGATGTTGAAAATACTACTTTAAGTGCATTTCTTTCTGCAGTGTCATCGTCGGTCATAATAACTTGTGGCTCAAATCATTTATTACAAGTGGCTCCTTAGCCATTTTTAGAGCGTATAAATAATCATTTTCTGATTTATTTTTATGAAGAATAACAGCTATTGGCAATGCTCCAATTTTTGTAGCTGCAAAAATAAAAGTGACTGAGGTGCTACTCTGGTCACAAGAACCACTGGTGTCAATAAAGATCATCTCATCTGCATGATTTGCTTTAAGAGCTCTTTTCATATAACGGCAGTTATTAGAACAACAAGAAATGGATTTTCGTTAAGACACAAAAGGATATTCTGTTTTTGTAAGTCTTCCATTTTAATCTTGATTTTTTCAATAACACTTTGGTCATGCCTTCCTTCATATTTTTCAGACCTCCATTGTTGATAGAAGTAGGTCACTTGTCTTTATGTTGGATTCACTTGCGCATTTGCTAGAAGCACATTGAAGTTATCATCACAATTTTCAGATAAAAAGAGTTCATGATAAGTCTTGGCTGCGAAAACTGTCATACCAGATTCAAAATATCGGTGAAAAGTTTCTTTTGTATCTTCATTGCATCGTAATAAGCTAAATGCTTGAGCAACCTGTATTCGGTGAGAATGTACATAGTTTATATTGATAACTACATTCAAACCTTTTTTCAATAGGTTAGACCTTCTCAAAGTGACTTCAGTAATTTTTAGGAATTTTATGTTTATACTTGCCAAACACTCCCAATTTCTTGTACAACCTTTTTTCTTTGATACACGTTTATTCTTCTTGGCTAAATGACACACATAGAATTTGCGAAATTCATAACGAACACAATTATTGAACACTTTGTTTACAATTCAGTTAGTGTTTGTGCTACGCGGAAAGTCTTTGATGAAGGTTTCACATTTTTCCGTGCAATTTTCTCCTGTTGTTAACTTGCACTGAAATTTAGTCATCTTGATTTTTCTCCTGAAATTAAAAATAATGAATTCAGTACCCACCATATTTATTACTGTTTTGGCCATTTCAGTGCACTAAAAATCGTTAAACAAAAGATATTGAGGAAGAACAGTTTTATAACCTCAAATTAAACTATGTGCCGACACAGAATAATAAGAAGAGAGAGGGCAATCTTTTACCGCCAAACTGCTTACTGACAACTGAAATGGGCTAGATTTTGTGCCCATAATAGCTAACCTGTTCCAGTATGGTCAATTTTAGCACTGTAATAGACTAGAATGTGTAACTATTTTTTTGCAAACAAAAGCTACTCGAGTTCAGTCACCAACTTAATCGATATAGACTTGTAAAATCGCTTCCCGGACTATTAACATTGGATAAGATAGGCCTATCTTTATACAATAAATATTACTGAAACTCGCTTAACAGTTATGTATTAAAGGAAACTGTATAATTTTTAAAGAGACTGGTTTTAAAATCTTTTAAGTCCGTAGTTTTTCGCTAGGTGGAACAATTTACCATTCACAGGTGAAACTATAAGAATACTAGTTTTTAAGAGATTTGTGATAAAATTTTAATTATAGAAAACTTTTTTTACATTTTCTAAATTTCTTAATAGTAATTTTTGTTTAATTGGCGATATTATTAAAATGTTATTATCTCGTCACAAATAATTAGATATACCATAGCGCCATCTAGATCTTAGTAGATAAAGTGTTTGTAAACGACATATTTAAAGCTATTTTGATTGAACCTAATTTTGTGAAAAACAATTACGCCATAAAATATGGTGTTATATTAATATTTCTTTACAATTATTTCAAAATATATTTAATACGTGATAGAATGCGACATCTAGCGGGAAATTATATAATTAGAAATATTTTCAACCATTTTTAGGCCAACATCTGTTCTAAATTACCTTTTTCTTGTACTTTTGTTTCTTATACCAAAGAATGTGCTTTCTTTGCTTATACTTTCTACATAAAAATATATCTTATCATTCCAATGGAAAAAACTGTCTTACAGCATTTGACAAGCTTATTAACAGGTTTTATTAATAAAATATTTAGAATCAAATAATTCCAATTAAAAATATACTTCTAGTTATTTTATGTTCATTAAGAAAAAGTAAATTTAAAACTGACACTAATTCAAGAGAATCATTTTATTCGCTTAATTTAACACGTGTGTTTTTTTTAATATCAACATCTGGTAATTCATTTTATGTTTATATGACACGTACATTCACATATTTTGTTTAAAATTCACGATTTTTTTATACATTCCAACTTCTGAGCACGTTGTTGCATCGATAACGAGGATCGAATTACATTTTTTTATTGAACATGCTGCAGTTGATCAAAAATATGTGAAAATTATGTACACTATTAATGACGGTAAAAATGCTAAATGAGTTGTTAAAGATGTTAGTAGAGAGGTTAAAAATACAAAAAACGAATAGCAAAAGGTAAGAAGAAAAAACATTTAACCGTTTAAATCTTTTTACCACATTTATGGTGTCGGCTAACACTGTGTTTATTGTTTTATTTTTTCTAATCTTTGCTCGTTTGCAAAAACCTCAAACGCAAAAATGTATTTGTGGAAATGAAACTTATTTACTTCCATTCCTACTCAGTATTCCCGCTATCGCTTTGTCCTATGTTTGCTTTGGTCTTTACAATTTTTTATTCTTATATTTTTCTTGTTATTTGCCTCTTTTGTAATAAGTGTCCTCATCATTCCAGCTGCCTTTCTTATATATATATATTCTAATATTGGTTGTATTCCCTTTTCTTATTTTTTCGTTCCTTATTTTATCTATCTTCGTGACTTCAAATACTCTTCTTAGCTACTTCGTCTCCATTGCGTATTGTCTTTTGTTTAATATCCAAGATTTACATCCAAATGTCAAAATTGATATATATGTTGAATGATAATTTTCAACTTTTTCTAGCAAATAATTTATTTTTTGTTAACAAAGGCGTTATTCTTGGTGTAATAGTCTCTTTTGAATCGGAATATGTTAACTTTGATAATTTATAATTCGGTTTGTATTATCGGTAAAAAGTCGTTGAATTTTTTTTATAATAATAGGTGCGTTCTTTTTGACTGAGATCTCAGATCACTTCAGTTAAGGTGATCTGAGATAAAGTGATGTGAGTAAGCACCAAAAAGAACGACATTTCACTTGAAGCGCGCGATCTGTCGACGCATGCGTGAATATGAAACAAAACATATAATAATAATAATGTTATTGTATCCATAATTTGTAACAAAAGAAAAATAGATTATGTGTGTTTATATGTCAATGGTCGAAACTATAGATAACCTTGGTTAAAACTACAAATAACCCAAGCAAATCAAATATTTGTTCATCCCCTCCACTTTATTTCCGACTCAAGTCCAACTGAATCCCCCTTACAACACATTCAGCATCGGTGAAGTGGGAGGAAAAATCTCAGCTCACTTAAAGTAAGTAAAACAAAAAGAACGCTCACATTACTGATGTGAGCTGAGATTAACCATTGTCTTTTCTTTAGACAATGGATTAACTTAGATCTGAGTCAAAAAGAACGCACCTAATAACACCAAAGAGAAATCAGAACTAAATCATATCTTGGGAGATAAAAGTGAATATATCTCATATTCAACACCCTGTATCTCGAAAACTAGTCATAGGAACGTGTCGCGCCCATTGAAACATTTCACCAGAATAACTAATTCTACAGCATATCAAAAATTCAAGAAATTTGACGGGGAGACATTTTCCTATATAAGGAGTGCGAGATCCTTTAACCCATTTTTCAAGATGATGGCGAAAGGCCATAGAAAATTTTGGTCAAAATTTTAAGTAACGCTTTTTTAACCCCCTCTGCAATATAATCCAAAATCAGCTTTCTCGGTTCACTTGCATTTATATGCCCTTTTTTCCATGATTGTATAAACCAGTATTTTGTTTTTGTATCTTAAGCGGTGACAAAGGTATCTTCATGTATATTCATATAGAGCTAGTGGTTCTTAACCTTTTCTGGACCACCGCCCCCTATAGAAGAGAACAAAAATTTCAACGCCCCCCCCCCCAGTCGCTGGTTAGTCCAAAGTAGTTAATTTTAATTGAATATCATCTGTACCGTCCCAATTGATTTGTATTTAGCATTAATATTTCAGTTAATGTCTAAATTTTATTTTAGAGGAATGATGAAGTAGAAATTTATTAAACGACTACCAAATGTACAATAAAGTTGTTTATTAAACTTTTAAATATAAACACAGAATTAATAATAAATACAATCACAATAGAAATAAAAAATGCAATACAATAAGAAATACAAAATTAATAATAAAGAAAAAATCAATGATACGGTTGAGGCTGGTGGAGTGTTACCAGTTTCTTAATATCGGGTTCCAATTTCGTTAACATCAATCGCAGATCGCCACGTTCAGTGATGTGTAGTCTGTTCCTCTTCTTTGACAGCAAATCAGTTACTGCACTGAATGCACGCTCAGCCATATAGGTCGAAGGAAATGCAATTAACAACTTCTGTACTATTGTCCACAATCCAGGATAGAGAACTGGTATTGGTTTTTGAAGCCAGAACTCTTGATATCCACGTTTGAATTTTACTTTCAGTTCTTCGTTAGTTGTGAGTTCTTATAGCTCCTCTTCCAAATTTGATGAGCCTTCAGTATCTGTGTTTGCGAAAGGATCTATAACCCAACTTGGTATTTCCATGTTTAAAATATCTTGGAAACGCTCTGTAAAATCAATATGAAGAACTTCCAAGTGGTGGCAGTAGGTGAGTAAATCTTCCGGTTTTGCAGACACTGTTGATAATGTGGGAAAATGGTTGTACTCACCTCTTCCAAGATTTCTTTTGAATATAAGAAGTTTTCCTGCAAAAGCAGCTATGACGTTTTTAGTTTTAATTAAATTCAAATCATCACCTTGCAATTGTAGATTAACTTGATTAAATACTTTAAACAGGTCCGTCAAATAAGCGATGTCATTTTTTGACGTAATCAGGTTTTCGCGCAATTGTTCGTTTTCTTCAAGAAATTCCAACATTGAGTCAAATAGATTGAAAAAACAATTCAGACAAACACCTTTAGAGAGCCAACGTACTTCTATGTGCAGCAGCAAGCGATTGTAATCTTCATCATTTTCATTGCAAAGCTTATGAAACAAACGCTCATTCAATGAATTGCTTCTAATGATATTGATTGCTTTAATAACGTTATTGAGGGACGCATGCAGACGTTCATTTAATTTTTTGCAACCAAATGCTGACGGTGAATAATACAATGTACAGCGAGTACATTTGGCACTGCTTTTCTCAAATGTGCTATAAAACCCTTATGACGCCCGGTCTTGCATGTTATTAAATATAGAATGTCCCTTTGTATCAGATTCCAAATTCTTAGCAAACAATAACTCTTGATGAATTTTTTCTTCTTACTTGGTAGAGTTGATTCATCGAGTTGAATGGAAAATTTGCAAGTCTTTAGGTAATGATATTTCAACGTCATTTGCCATTTCATCTATTCTTCTTTGCACTGAATTATTACTAAGAGGAATTTTTTTAATGATATCAAATGGTGTCTTATGATGGAGAACAGTATTTAATATCTCTTCGACTGCCGGCAAAATTAATTCCTCGCCAATGGTGTGTGGTTTTCCTGACTTTGCGATTAACAATGAAACGTTATATGAGGCTCGTAGCCCCCATCATCGTCTCGTTTAGAAGACGATGCAAAAAGGTTTGATATAGTTGGCTGTTTTAAATATTGTGTTTCGAGTTCTTGAAAATATAGTATATATTTGTTCTTCTTATCAGGATGCAGTTTATGTAAATGCTCTTGTAGCCTAGAAGGTTACATAGCTTCATTTGAAAAAAACTTTTCGGCAAATTAAACACATAGGTAATGATTTGTTTGTAGAAGATTCCGCAAATCCATAGTTTAAATATTCAATACTGTATTGCCGGCATTTCTTTTTTAATTTAGAAGTAGATTCAGCCATTTTCATAGAAAAATTAAATTCTCAATAGATTTATAAATAGTAATGTTTATAAAATGACACACCACTCACGATTATTTACTACGGCAGAGCTTATGCTTCACGATCGCGGCTAAGCACATACAACTAACTAACAAAAAATTCGAAGAGCTGTTGCTTTTATACGTTTCATTTCGTGCATGATTCAACTTGTCTGTGTGCGAACATGTCGAAACATGTTATTTTGTATGAACATCGCGCGTTCGCTTATCAACGTGCGAGGACAAGTCATATACTTCTATTCTGAACTAAAAGAAATTATTATTATTAATGCTAATTTAAAACTGCTTACTAACCCTTATTAAATCATTTTTATTTCACCATTCCTCTTGACTTCTTATTATTTGCTTCTGAATCCGCTACCGCCCCCCTAAAAGGCTGCAGCGCCCACAAGGGGGCGGTATCGCCCCCGTTGGGAACCAATGAATAGATATAACATGATTTAAGTACATCTGTAATTCTACGCTAAATGCCGCATAGTTTCAAAAAATTTAAAATAGAATCTCCTATTATAACAAATTCATTCCAAGTAGATACTGTAGTTTTTAATTACGGTGTCACCTCCGGGGATATCGATGAAGGTTGCACATAATTTAATTCAACATTATAAAAATATTAAGCAAACATCAGAAGTTTTGTCAAGGATCAAAAAACAAGTTATGTGTGAATAGAATCGTATTCCTAAGTGTTTGATTGTGTTGAATAATTACTTATTAATGTGAGCAAACGTATTTTTTTCGAGAGAGTGAGATTTGATAACGTTTGAAAACAATTCACAATGATAACAACATCGCAGTTTAGAAAATGAACGTTTACTATGATATATTATTATGTCATTTCGACACGATTTTATTTTCGTAAATAGTGTTAAATAAATATGGATAAACCATCGGATAATATATCGATACCGTTGAACCAAGTGATTAGAGAAAACAGAACATTAGTTCAAATAAGGAGATTGAGTTTGCCCGTCCAAAAAGTGTTGAGAAGAACCCGCAGTTTGAGAATCAAGGATGTTACTTGGTAAGATTTTCTTTATATCAATTATTACGTCTAGTGGTCGATTTCTAGAAATAAGGGTGCCGGAACTGCCAAGAGGTGTCCGGGGGTGGGTTTTGAAAAATAAAGGTATTGCAAATAGCGTTTTTAAGGTCTTAAATTTGTAGAATTGTAGTGGGCTTTTTCTAATGAAATTTTTGAAAAATAAAGGTCTTAAAAAAGACGTTTTAAGGTGTTAAATTTGACTCGAAAAGTAGTCGAATCGTATTTATTAATTAATTTGGCGGTTTTGCTAATTTGATTGTAAAATATTTTATTGAACTCAAACTTTCTAATGTACTGTAATGCTTTTCTTATTTATTAAAAGTTTTTATTACGGGTGGGATAAATTTCAAACACTCGGTATGGCTACTTACTAATTTATTCAAACACTAACTCACTAACACTCAATTTATATATACTTAACTAATCACTTAAATTTAATTTATATGCACACAAACTTGATTATTAATTAGCACTTTACTGTTCGGTGTATTTTTGTTTATTTATTTCACGAGATCACTTTATCAACTAACTCCTCCGCTGATCGGTCCTTATTTATATTAATGCCTTTCTTACTAGAAAATTCCGGGCTGCAGCTTACACACACAAATAATTGATTCTGGCCTTTTCTAGATAAGTCTGGTCACAAAAACAATGTTTAGATAAGATAGTCCCAAACAGTTATAAAAACACTGCGTATCCGCCATAATTTTAATTTTCATACCAGGCTTAGGCAGGGTCGGATTTCGGGTCTATACCAGAGTGCTGTTTCGTAATATTATGGAAGTTCCTCCTGGAACTTTTGTGTAGCCGAGACTGGATGTTTGAATCGGCAACTTGTCCCATTTCTACACTTTCCCATCTTATGGAAATAGCAGGGCACCGTCTTCATCGGATACTGATAACGGGGGTTGTAGCTGCAAATTAATATCTGTACACCGGTATCTCTAAAGATAACCTCTACCATGTTGCTGATAACTCGCCAATCCAACTGGTTACTCGCTATCTTAGGCATAGCTAGTTTCTTCGCGCTGGATTCTAACACATGGTCTCGGAGGTTACGAAGTGCTTCCCACACATCGCGGTAGGTAGATCGATCTTTAAATTCATCTTTAGTTACCACGTAGAAGACGTACCGCGAATTATGTTTCAGTTTCAGTGTCTTGCCAGGGGTTGGAATCTGGTCTTCAAGTTTTTCTAATTGCCTGAACTTCTTTCGAAAGACGGTTGCCAACCCTCGTGCGTTCTTGATACGGGCGGGGATGTTGTATACCAGTGAATAATATTCCGGGAGAGTGAACAAATCTTGTTGTTGTTCCGAAGTGACTCAATATCTAGCTTTCCCGGTACCTCCTCCATACGCGCCCATAAATTCATCGAAGGTGGGATCAGACACATCTCGAATAAGGTTTACTCCTTCCTCTATGTCATGGTCTCCTTAGAACGGCACTAGTCGGTTTTGGTGAACTACTTTTGGTTTTCCGTAGGGTTTTTGCTTATGCGATATAAAACATCATTGATCCTTTTCTTGATTAAGTATGGACCTTCCCAGGATTTTTGTAATTTTGGAGAAAATCCTTTTCTCCTCGCCGGGTTGTGTAACCATACTTTGTCCCCTTCTGTAAAACCGCCTTCTGTGGCCTGCGTGTCGTACCGACTTTTCATTCTGTCGCTGGCAACTTAAAGATTTGTTCGAACTAATTCATAAATATCGTCCAGCCTTCTTCTCAATTGGATCGCGTAGTCTTCGCCTGCTAGATCTTCTCCAGGCCGGCAGCCAAATTCCAGGTCACAAGGAAGCCTCAATTCACGTCCAAACAGGATTTTCGCCGGTGTTTCATCCGTGGACTCATTGACGGCAGATCGATAAGCCAATGCGAATAGGGAAAGACACTGGTCCCAATCTCTCTGATGGCTGGATACTACTTTGGCCAGGTATTTTCCAATAGTCCTGTTCACTCTCTCGACCATTCGATATGACTGTGGATGTAAAGCTGTTGTCCTGGTCTTCTTCATTCCCAGCTTGTCGCAAATCTCCTGGAATAGATGGCTTTCGAAATTTCTTCCCTGGTCAATGTGGACTTCCATGGGCACTCCATATCGGCTGATGATTTCTTTCACCAATACATCCGCGACAGTTGTGGCCTCTTGGTTCGGGATAGCGTAAATTTCCACCCACTTTGTGGGCGTGGGTTCGAATCCCACTTCTGACACCAATGTAATGTTTTTCTTATTGGTTAAAAGTTTTTATTACGGGTGGGATAAATTTCAAACACTCGGTATGGCTACTTACTAATTTATTTAAACACTAACTCACTAACACTTAATTTATATATACTTAACTAATCACTTAAATTTAATTTATATGCACACAAACTTGATTATTAATTAGTACTTTACTGTTCGGTGTACTTTTGTTTATTATTTCACGAGATCACTTTATCAACTAACTCCTCCGCTGATCGGTCCTTATTTATATTAATGCCTTTCTTACTAGAAAATTCCGGGCTGCAGCTTACACACACAAATAATTGATTCTGGCCTTTTCTAGATAAGTCTGGTCACAAAAACAATGCTTAGATAAGATAGTCCCAAACAGTTTTCATGTCCTCTCTTGATCTCTCCTTAATGTTACCGTTTTAGACAATAGTATATTTAGTATTTCTTAAAAATATAATTGTATCTTCATTTCGCGGTATCAACAAATTACTGTCATACCAAAAAAATGCCGAAAGGAAACTACAGAAATGATAAAAACAAGGTTTGGTTCGAGCAGCACAAATTGTACATCAGGAGTGTGTGTCTATATTCAAAACATCGAAGGACGTATTTAAGTAAGACTAGAAATGCAGAAGTTAAACATATGATCCACGATTTACCATAGTTGGGAAGAGACTTTGCTTTACCGGCAGACCTAGAAGTACGTATATTTAATAATATTATAGCCATGCAAGAATTAGGGTTCGGTCTTACCGGTTGGTCGTGAAAACTTTTTTATGGAAGATAATGAAATAGCTAGTAGGTGGTGGGGGACAAACTCCAAAAAAATATACAAAATTTAGCTGCTTATCGAGCCTGCATGGCAAATCCAACTATGCTTGCTGATTTATATACAAAATTAGAAGCTCTTATTACAAAATTAGACATTAAAAATACGCCAGGCAGAATTTGGAACTGTGATGAAACGGGATTGTATTTTGTAGTAGAACAGAGAAAACATCTACCTTGAGTTCCTACAGGTCTTGTTGAAGGGATATTTTGCTACAATTCTGGAACAACTTTAAGAATATTTTCTTTTATGCTTGCTTGCAAACCATTAGTATTTCTAAATTTATAAATCATATTTTCCTTGGCCATATCCTTTCCCAACTGAAGAAGATATTTTCTTCTTGCATCTAAGTGCCCAGACCCGTAATTTGGATTTTTAATTTTCCATATTTTATAGGCATTTTTAGCTCCAATATCGTTAATATGGTAAAAAAGTACCATGGGCCATATTAGAGTTTTTCTTTGAGTGGTATATTTTGCTGCCTTTTGGTCTGTTGCATCTACAGCTCCTTTAGTACTATTATAATGCAAGACAATATCTGATTTGTAGTCTGACTCCTTATTACTTACTTTGTCATCGTCATGCTCGGTTGATAACAAAATAACGGCATTGTTCTTTTTCGGCACATAAGACACTAATGTACAATGTTTTGTAAAAGCAAACATTGAAGAATATTCGTTTTTTGAAGATGATGGAAGTAGTTCCTTTGGTATAAACGTCTTATTTTTGCGCAGAGTGCCACATAATGTAAGCTTCTTATCCAACAATTTTTGAGACAGCTGAAGACTAGTTAAGAAGTTATCAGTTGTGATACCATATCCTTGACCAGATGATCCACGATTTACTAAAGTTGGGAAGAGACTTTGCTTTACCGGCAGACCTAGAAGTACGTATATTCAATAATATTATAGCCATGCAAGGATTAGGGTTCGGTCTTACCGGTTGGTCGTGAAAACTGTTTTATGGAGGATAATGAAATAGCTAGTAGGTGGTGGTGGACAAACTCCAAGAAAATATACAAAACTTAGCTGCATATCGAGCCTGAATGGCAAATACAACTATGCTTGCTGATTTCTATACAAAATTAGAAGGTCTTGTTACAAAATTAGGCATTAAAAATACCTCAGGCACAATTTGGAACTGTGATGAAACGGGATTGTCTTTTGTAGTAAAACCCAACAAAGTTGTGAAGGCTTCAGGCAAGCGTTATGTTTACAAAAGGACTTACGCAGACAGGGGAGAAACAACTACAGTTCTTGATTGTATTTGTGACAATGGCTCGTCTATACTACCGTTAGTAATTTTCAAAGGTGTGCGTTGGAATCCCGATTTAGCTCATTAGAAAAACTGTCACCGAAGGGTTAGATAAACTCCGACGTTTTTTTGGAATAGCTCCAATTTTTTATTAATTCCGTACCAAAAGAATTATTTTGATACTCTCATGCTTCACATTTGTCTTTGGCTATCTTTGAACTAGCGAAGCAAAATAATATTCATTTCTTCCTCTTTCCAGCACACACAAGCTTTTGCAGCCACTTGATGTAGACGTTTATCGTCTCTTAAAATCCACTTGGATCAACTGTTTAAATGATTACGTGAAAGAAAAAGTGGTGAAAAACCCAGCCGTTACAGTTTTTCCTGTAGCAATGATCAAAAGTTTTAGCCCCGTTAATATCGAACGCGCCTTCCGGAAAAGTGGAATCCGTCCTTTCAATAAATATGCTATATCGCCAGAAAGCTATAGCTAACTGATCCTGACTTACCAACACAGCCACAACCAGTACATTCAGGAGTAGTGAGCTCTAGAGCTTCTAACACGAAAAAATGTGTTTCGAAAGGAAAGTCCAAAACAAAGGGAAATAATAAAGACGACGATGACGATTGGCATTGTGGTGTCTGCGGAATCTGCTACCCAGAAGATGAAAAAACAAAAAATTGTGCGTTATGAGTTCAGTGCTCCTTTTGCAGCGTTCCGTATCAATCAAACTGTCAAACGCGACCTGACGACGAAGACGTCTTTATGTGCGGTTGTGATGACCATGCTTCAGATGACTCAGAATAATGATTTTAATGGCTTCGAATAAGTAAAATATTTGTTTTGTAATATACTTACAAGTTTCTAATTGCTACTAATCCCATATATCACCAAAATAAATCTCCACTACCACCTATAAACAAACTACCAGCCCAGCGTGAGTTTTCGGTTCAGCCTTCTTCGTTGGCGATGTCCCATACTTCTGTGCAGGGCGGAATTATATCGACACTAGTCTCATCGAAAGTGTCACTTGTAGCAGGTATTTCGGTAGCTGGCATTACCAAACTTCTTACACAAGTTGAATTACCTGAAGTCGATTGTTCAAGTGCTGTAGACGAAGATGGTGTTATCGCTTCATCGGGCTCTACATCAGTAGAAAATGTTTTGCTGCTACAACCGCTCTAGTCTTGGCGTTGGGGTCTCACATCAGGATTCCTTGATTGCCGTCTGGAAGGAAGACTTCTACATCTTCTTCGTGGGGGATGTCTCCAGATCTCTTGTAGGCTGAAACGATCCGTATTTCGCCGACACCTGTTTGGGCCTCAATGATGGTGGTTTCCATAGCCAGCAGTTAGGAGGTCCACTGTGGCTATTCTGTGGTGGTCTAGTCCGGTCTTCACTAGGAGCCATTGCAGTGTTTTTTGTAGATCTATAAAAGAGGAATATCCCACCATGCATTGTTTTGTTATAGCTCAAAGAGATTAGTCAACATTTTCAATGAAAGCTATTAAACGGCTTGACTTCTTCCATAACAATTATGAAATTTACTGTTTCCACCTGTGGAATCGACACATGAAATGGAACTAACTAGTATAGCTGACGCTCTGTTTCAAATTACAAACTTTCTCATTTCCACGTAAAACAGTTGAGATTTTTCTTGATTTAAGTGAAAAAATTATTAGTTTAGACAATTTCCGCTAGATGGCATCACTTTTAAATTTTTCACATATGCTTGGTACCAAGTTATTTAAGTAAGTGTCTAGATAATGGGAGAGTGGTAGGGCGGGGCTAGTATAGCTGACGCTCTGTTTCAAATTACAAACTTTCTCATTTCCACGTAAAACAGTTGAGATTTTTCTTGATTTAAGTGAAAAAATAATTAGTTCAGACAATTTCCGCTAGATGGCATCACTTTTAAATTTTTCACATATGCTTGGTACCAAGTTATTTAAGTAAGTGTCTAGATAATGGGAGAGTGGTAGGGCGGGGCTAGTATAGCTGACGCTCTGTTTCAAATTACAAACTTTTACAAATGATATACCTAAACCTTCCTCCTGAATCATTCTATCTAGGAGGACTTATAGACCAGGATAGAAGCCTTTAAAAATAATAAAAAGTGAAAAAAAAATAATAGTAGGATGAAACCCATTGGAAAAGGAGGGGAATATTATAAAAATGAAAGGAAAAATAATTAACGGACGATCTGAGGTCGGGAAAAATTCAAAAAACCAGGTCTTTGGTTTTTTATTTTTATCTTTTACAAAAATTTTTTTTTTCACGAAATTTGGTGAATACTTACATTTTTATGTCCCAAATACGCTGTAATTTATTTGATTAAAAATATTTATTTTTTCACCTTATTTTGAATTAATATCGAAAAAACACCCTAATTTTCAATCGAAAACTCACCCGTCAAATATCAGCTTTTTTCAAAAAATTGGTATGTTTTCTGTTCGTTGAAATCTCTACTTTCCGATGGTGAAAAAAAATATATGTTACTATAGTAAATCTTCTCAGAAAATGCAAAAAATCGAAAAAAACTCGAATTCAATTTTTTTTTTAATTATTATAAATAATTTCATCTAAAAAATGTGATTGCTGCAATTTGTTTCAATTAAAAAGTTGATTTATTTAATACTAATTACATTTATGTAATAGAAAATCTCATTAGATTAAATATAAATCGTACAATTAAATGTAGATACTTTATTCTGATTACGTTATTCATTACAATATTTTTAAACACATTAATCTTATCATTCATAAATACCTTATATTCAATTCTAATCACTTATCCATTAGTTTCTGTCTTTTTGATGGCATTTCTTCATCGTTAGATTCGTCAAACATCTCCGATTCTAGTAGATCTTCGAAATCTTCATGACTATCACCTTCTTCATCTCCAACATTATTTCCAGACTGCGTTGGTTCTTCATCCACAATTTCTTCTGAATCATTAACTTCCTCGTAGGTTTCTTTTTCAATATTGGAGCAATTTTCAGAAACATGACAGTTTGAACATAAATTTGTGCATTTTAAACCATGTTTTCGGCAACCACATTTTAAACTGTTACATCCAGTTTCACAGCTGCAGCAAATGGTTTTGAGCAATATTTCCGGAATTAATTCTTTTTGTGTAAATTTGGGCATAATTCCACGTTAATATTGCTTCCAGCCCCAATCTGTTGCTGTTAGTTCGTTACCCAACCAAGTTTGAAGCTGATAATATGCCCTGTAACATTGTTGTTCTGCTGCTCCTTCTGTGGGTGGGAGGTTTGCCAAAACGAAAGATGATTTAATTTTTGGAAATGTAAAAGACCTATTTTACACGTCTAATAGTTTCAAACATGAATCATTAAGAAACATTGTTGCATTTCTGCATTGTTTTTCTGGTTGCGATACAACATCTGGATTTGCCGCAAAAGGAAAGAAAAGTATCGTCAATTCATTATTAGACGTTAAAAATTTGTCAAATTTGGCCAATGTTTTTTATAAGAAAGATGCGAGTAAAGAAGAAATAAAAAAAATGGATTACAACTAATCAAATCTATTTATAAATGTAAAAAGTAAAAAATTACACTGAATCAATTAAGGTTTCAAAAATATCAATTGGCAAAAATTAAATCATCTTTCGTTTTGGCAAACCTCCCACCCACAGAAGGAGCAGCAGAACAACATTGTTACAGGGCATATTATCAGCTTCAAACTTGGTTGGGTAACGAACTAACAGCAACAGATTGGGGCTGGAAGCAATATTAACGTGGAATTATGCCCAAATTTACACAAAAAGAATTAATTCCGGAAATATTGCTCAAAACTATTTGCTGCAGCTGTGAAACTGGATGTAACAGTTTAAAATGTGGTTGCCGAAAACATGGTTTAAAATGCACAAATTTATGTTCAAACTGTCATGGTTCTGAAAATTGCTCCAATATTGAAAAAGAAACCTACGAGGAAGTTAATTATTCAGAAGAAATTGTGGATGAAGAACCAACGCAGTCTGGAAATAATGTTGGAGAGGAAGAAGGTGATAGTCATGAAGATTTCGAAGATCTACTAGAATCGGAGATGTTTGACGAATCTAACGATGAAGAAATGCCATCAAAAAGACAGAAACTAATGGATAAGTGATTAGAATTGAATATAAGGTATTTATGAATGATAAGATTAATGTGCTTAAAAATATTGTAATGAATAACGTAATCAGAATAAAGTATCTACATTTAATTGTACGATTTACATTTATATTTATATCTAATGAGATTTTCTATGACGTAAATGTAATTAGTATTAAATAAATCAACTTTAATTGAAACAAATTGCAGCAATCACATTTTTTAGATGAAATTATTTATAATAATTAAAAAAAAAATTGAATTCGAGTTTTTTTCGATTTTTTGCATTTTCTGAGAAGATTTACTGTAGTAACATATATTTTTTTTAACCATCGGAAAGTAGAGATTTCAACGAACAGAAAACATACCAACTTTTTGAAAAAAGCTGATATTTTGACGGGTGAGTTTTCGATTGAAAATTTTCCGATATTAATTCAAAATAAGGTGAAAAATAAATATTTTTAATCAAATAAATTACAGCGTATTTGGGACATAAAAAGGTAAGTTTTCACCAAATTTCGTTAAAAATTTTTTTGTAAAAGATGAAAATAAAAAATGTTTTCACATAAATTTTGAGGTTATGTGAAAAAAGTGTAAATACAAAAGTTTTAGATCTTTTTATTACCTACAACTTTGCCATTTGACTTTTTTCGATAGGACTTTTAGTTTTGCCGAAAATCCAGAAAAGCCGTTTTTTACCCTTAAAAACTCACCCCCTCCCCTTCCCGACCTCAGATCGCCCGTAAATTATTTTTCCTTTCATTTTTATAATATTCCCCTCCTTTTCTAATGGGTTTCATCCTACTATCATTTTTTTTGGTTTTAAAAATTATCGACCCTGGTCTATTATAATTTATAGTGAAATTGATAATAATAAGAAAAATTGCTCCATATCGTATCTTTCCATTTTCCACGAATTTGTACAAAAGTGCTTCTATTTAATCCTAGTCCAACGTTGAATACTATTAAAACATATTATTTTTATTCTCAGTTGGTATAGTTTTGAAAAGTGTAGATTACAAGGTAGTATTCAAATGAATTTGAAATTAAGACAGATAAACGCAATTTTATTGCACCACGTAATGTTTATTATTTATTCAAAAGGATTTCAACAAGAATACTTTCCCACGATACCCCATCTATTTTTAATCATAAATGTTCCACTCTTCTATCGGAATTATCAATAATACAATCAAGACATTATTCAGAGATTGGAAAAAAATACACATTAGCGTCACTTTTATCACAATTTTCGAAAATTGAGTTACATAGTTACATTGCTATATTGCCACACACTAGTGTCAAGCATGATAAGATAATTAAAAAAAAGCGATATTCGGAAACAAACACAATATATTTGCAACCATATTCAGGAAATGAGTTCTAGACTCTCCTAGTATCTTAGAATTTTCTAAGGAAAATAAAATGTAAATTTATACCAACGAATGGAAAAAGATCGATTATCCTAACACACACTCGAAGTGTATTTCTTAATTTCCAACTAAATCTGATCTATTCATTTTTCAAGAAACTTGTGCGTCATGTTACAAAATAAGTGGCAACTTAAAATTTGGCAAATTTAATGGAAAACCTGTAAACCTACACATTTGTGGAAACCCTGTTTAACGAAAATAAATTTCTGAATGAATTTTACGTAGTTAGAGTTTGGCAATGGGGAAAAATAAATGAAAGTTAAGTGAACGTCACATAGTTATAGTTGGAGATATATTTTTATTACTTACGTGGGTAGATGTCCAGACGTTCGAAACTTACATAATATTAATACAATACAATTACAATTATTACTAAATATTTTTTAAAGTGTAAAAGTATAGTTTTTAAAAATGTGCGTGGTGTCTATATACTTGAGGTAAGATATTAAGCGTCTACAACTTTATTTACATAACGAAATTCTTTAATCAGCACATTCAAACTATTCTTTGAATACCCGTTGCCAATCTAAGTTTATTATATATATATATATATATATATATATATATATATATATATATATATATATATATATATATAATAACATAACCATAGATATAGAAATAAAAATAGTAACAAAGCCTTGTTGATATAGTTTTTAGTTTGTCGGCCAGTGATTCTCAACCACAGTTCCGCAGCACCTATGTGTGCCGCGAAATTCTTAAAATGTGCCGCCACATTTTAGAAATATAAAATATGGATTTTAAAATTTTCTTAAAAATCAAATCGTTCATGCTTCCGTCAAATGTAAAATACAAACGTCAGTATACAGTGTTAGGAAAATTACGAGGGAACATACGTTTTACCGTTAATGTGTTACAAAGAGACAAATACATATAAATTTTGTGTATTACTCTTTTTCGCTAACAGGATATCATAAAGTCGAAAACGTGCAACAACTGTATGTGTAAAGGCATGATGGGAGTACACTCACACCACGTGTAAAGGTATGTCTGGTAGACACCGCTTTCGAGAGACGTGTAATGTGGACAGTTTAGTTTATTAATTGAGAAATAATAAGATTGTACGAAACTGATAGCTTAATGCAATGAACAATAAAAAAAATCAACATTACTTTCGTTTATCCCTTCATGATTAATATAAAAAAATAATTCAGTAGTAATACTCTAATTCACTATATTAGTTCGGCAATACTAACAGTATTGCCAATTTTCATTGTATATTTTTATATTTATATTAATTGTAGAATGCATTCAAGATATAATTAATTCCATCTATTCGTTGAATATTTTATTGTAATGCTGGAAATTGTTTTTTAGTTTTCAATTTGAAAGCGGTTAAAACCTTTACTTTTTTTCAGATTTGGCAACGTGAAATTGGTCTCGAAATTTCTGCTGAGGTTCGAATATGTTAGTAAAAAAAATTTCGTATCTTTATCGTTTGTATGCAAATGAGAACGAATTCTCTGTGTAAACACGCACACAGTACAAATTAAAAAAAAACGAAAATAAAACTAAAATCGAATTATAATGAAAGTGCCTACAATTTTCAAATTAAAGTAATCTTATGATATGTGATAAATTAAAAAATAAAACCTCTTAATTCTTCAAAGAGCTTAAATCAAATGTTCGAATAAACCTCCGTTTTGAGCTAAGCAGTAACCGAGACGGTTATAAAATTCTTGACGAACCGTATGAGCATTTCAGGTGTTATTTGCAGACAAATTTGTTCCCTTAGTTCATTTATAGAAGTGGCTCTGGTTTCTTGGAATCCATAAATTCTTGATTTTACATAACCCCAGAAAAAGAAATTGTTGGGAGCCAGATGTTGAGATCTCGCAGGCCATCTAATGTTACCATTCGTGGAGATTATCCAATTGGGAAATTGTGTATTTAAAAAATTTATTGCTAGTCGATAATTATGTGATGCACAACCATGGTACCAGATATCATTGAAGTTGACACCTAATTGTATAAGGGCAGAAGTAATTTGATTTTCCAGCATGTCCAAATATTTTTTTCCGGTTAAATCGCCGTTAATAAAAAATGGTCCTATTAAATGTTCACCTAATATTCCAGCCCAAACATTTAACTTTTGGGGATATTGAGTTCTACTATTGTAATGTTTGTGTAGATTTGTCCTTGACCAATATCGAATAACGGATGAATTATGTGCACCGTGTATGGGAAAAGTCGATTCATTTGTGAACAAAATAATTTTCAAAAAGTTTGCGTCCAATTGTATTCTTTCCATAACTATTTCACAAAATTCCATTCTACGAAATTGATCGTCTGGAAAAATTTCATGGCTCTTTTTCAGTTTGAAACTAACCATTTTTTTAATACAGTCCGAATCGTTTTCGGATCAACATCAAAATCCTTTGCTAAATGAGTGGACGATTGTAGGGGATTATTTTCCACACTGGTACAAATTAAAATATCTCTTTCTTCTTTTTAGGGTTTTGTTTGACGTTTTTGTGTACGCGGTCCATGTTTAGTAGGATTGACACATCCATGCTTTTCAAAAATTTTTATAACCGTTCTCCCTTGTTTTTTGCTAATTGGTTGGGCATTTTCAAATGCCGCTATAAACAAATTTTCTGCTATTCCTCGATATGAATGACCCTGGTAGTACCATTTTACAATTTGCACTTTATGGTGTACTTGCATACTCATTTTAATAAGATTTGCAAAAGATCGTTACTCATTCGCAAACAAACGTTTAGTGAAGTACCCAGATTGTACAGTTAAACATCTTCAAGAGGCGCACGCGCGATTCGTATTCGTCTGGTATAATAATCTACGCTGGCTTTTAATTCTCTGTCTCATGATTGTCCTTCTCTAACACACTGGTAACGCCATGTGACCGTTATAATTTCCCGTTGGCCGTGAGAAGTTATCGTTTTACGTTGAAATTAAATGTGACTGATTTCTCTCACAAATAAGAAGGAAAGTTTTAAGGGCACGTACAATCTAACGTGTAGATTGAAAATAAAGAGAGGGGATAGATAAAAGTAGAAGAATTAGAGCTGTAAGCGAAATCGTTTTATCAGGAGCGTAGGAAACAGGCGGTTTATATTGAGATATTTTTGTACATACAAGACAGTAAATAAATATTAGCATACGTCTTATTTATGTTATGATACCCTGTTAAATAAAATGGTGATACACTCAAAACACTTGTTTTATTACAACATATTGTCGCTTTTGGACTCTGTATTGTTGCCATAGATTATTCCTTATGATGTTAATGAAAATTATTATGCTTATATTCATTAATTGTACCCTCAATATCGATGAATGTAATTTTTTTAGCTATCTTCTAGTGATTTTTTAGTGGTACTTATTTCAAATACCTATTAGATAGATTTTAATTTATTGTTCAAATCATATTAGCGTGTACTACCCGAACTGATATAGTGAATTAGTTTATTACTACTGAATTATTTCTTTGTAAAGTAATCATGAAGAGATAAACGAAAGTAATGTTGATTTTTTTTATTGTTCATTGCATTAAGCTATCAGTATAGTACAATCGTATTATTTCTCAATTAATAAACTAAACTCTTCCTTTACCCTTCCTTTACCCATCCCCCCTTTCCCCTATATGATATTATTGCAGTTTCAGAAACATGGCTTAAATCTGATATTGATAATTATGTGACTAGATTACCTGGATATAATCTCTTCTGACGCGATCGACGTGGAAACGGGGGAGGGGGTTAGTAGCTATCTACATTAAGTCGGAACAACTACGGATTTCTTTTGATAACAAAGAACAAACACACCAAATATGAGGAAGGGATAAAAGCTCAACCATGCATCGAGCCACTGCGCAAATGCTAAATCTGAGGTCACGATTTCAAAAATATAATAGATTAGACGTGCGATTTTATGAAAGTTGGTAATAAGATCATTTAAAATTAAATAATTCATTTAATTGTAGTCCGATTGTCTAGGTAGATCATAAACGTTTATTATCAAATAATAAAGAGACATCATTAATGTATTTTTTTATTTGTATTGGAATATTTGAATACATAAAATTAATCTAGACAATTTTTCTACCAGAAATATTAATTGAAATGCATTAATTTTAAATAAAGGTTTATTGATATTTTCACAATGTTATTACAATTACTATAAAAACGAAATACTTATTTCCACCTATTATTTGATTACAGATACATATGGTCATTTTGTTTGTTACATGAGATATAAGGTTTCTCTTAACATTTTCAGTTTCATCATAATTGGGTTTTGATACTCTCAGTTTCTGGGACTGCTTATTTTTAGTACTGTGGAAGGATTTTTGTTTAGCTATTTTTTTATTTGGTGGTTCATTTAACTGATTATTATCAGATATGGAAAACTTTCATTTGGATTTTTAATTGAATCACTGGTAGTTAAAAAGTTAAAACAATGTCTTTTTCACATGTAATAAGACATCTTTATTTGCATGTTCATAATCAAAATTTGCCAGCCAAATTTTTAATTTCAGAAATTACTGCTGAATTCGTTATTTCGGCAACATTTCCGATACTTTTCATATGGACAAATATTTCTTGGGTGTTATTTTGATTCCTATTGACAATACTATAATTTTCTCTCTTATTTTCGAACAAAACTACAGAGTGTATGTGCACACATATTGAATATTTGATACAATAATCAACACATGTGCATTGATAAGTATGTATACATATATTGCATTCTTTACAAACTAACTTACAGCATGATGTGGTTGGCATTGGTATTTTTGAAATTAAATATATTTGTTTCTTATCAGCAACTTCCCAAATATCATTTTTAAATTCAATTTTAAAATTTAAAGATGTGCAATTTTTATGCCTTTTAGTAATTTCACTAATGTGGTTTGAGCTTAGACCTTTTGTGTTTTTAATAATTCTCTCTATTATTTTATTTCTAATATATGAAACTAATGCATTAATGCCCTTATCCAATCTTTTAACTTTCTTACCTTCTACGTAAAAATACTCTATTGTTTTGTGCATAGATTCAATGTGCATATTGGTATTGATGCCAGCATTTTTCCTTAGACAGTATGCCCATTTTTCACAATTACTAAAATATTTACCAAATTCTGTTGTATCTTCATCATTACAGAGTAATGTGATAGTTGAATTTAAGTCATGCAAAAAGTCACTTTCATTCAACATATACTGTAAATATTTTAAAGTCTTATGCACAATTGTTCCCTTCTTTTGAGTTCTAATTTTTGTAAGATTACTTTTCCAAGCATGGTCAACATGCCAACTACAATATAATTTATAGTTTGGTTCACCCATTACTTTTTCCCATGTATTTATGTAAGTGGTAGTAATATCGGTTATAAATGTTTGAGGTGATATGACTCCTACACGATTTTTAATTGCATCAAAGAATATATTTCATTTGAAATTGACTGTCTCGACCCTTACTTCGTGGAATATGCTCATATTAGTGTTTTTAAATGAAACTCACGGTCTCTAGTTAATGCCACAATATAATACAAGTTACATTTCATTTTATACCTACCAGGTAGGCATAAAATGAAATGTAACTCCTGTCATTCTGACGATGATATTGATTTATCGAAACAATTGTCAATTTTTTAGAAGTTTCAATAACTTGTATTATATTGTGGCATTAACTAGAGACCGTGAGTTTCATTTAAAAACACTTATATTTCATTTGTTAGAGTATCAACTCTATTGCTGAACATACACGCAACAGGGAAACCTTCTCCGTAGTCATCAATGACTATAATGGTAGTTAACTGAAAATGATACTTGTTGAGACCATGTGTACTGTCAACACAAAAATCTGATAGCGAAATGCAAAATTTATGTTATCATTACAATGGTTAATTAACCATCCACTTCGGCAATAAATATTCTGGCAAATTTAAATATAAAGTTTGAGTGTTTCTTTTAAATAAGGACTACAGTGAACCACGATCAGTCTAAAACATGTATTCTCAATATATTGGAACATTTTTAGGGATCTCAGCCGCCCCTTCCCAGATTGCACAACTTTGTCCAAAGTATATATCCAACACGGCTTCGCTTTTTTAGACATTTATTTATCCAACATGTCTGTACGCAAACGTTTGTCGTTGCCTTTTTTATAATGTGACGTAATTTGCAACTTATTCGTGCACGGATTGTTTCTGATTCCGTGACTAATTGGTTGATTTTAATTATTTTGTTTTATTAAAATTACTATTATTTTAACAAAATTATTTTTAAAAGTGAAGATCTTTTGTATTCTTTCGCTTTTTAGCATTAATTGAAAATAAATAGATAATTATTAATTAATCTAATACCCTGCTAGATGGGAAAATATAGATATCACGCACAATCTGGCAACATCTGTTTAGGGGCCATTTTTTATAGGAAAAAGATGTTTAGGGACAAATACATCCAACATTTACATTCATTCGTGTAACCATAGCATTATTTTGCAGACGCCCCCCACCCCCTGAATTCAAAAGCATTGTTGATGTACTAGCTATTAAAAATTTTGTGCTAATTTGTGCTAGGTGTCTTTTCTTTGTGCTAGCATTTTGACGAAAAAATTCCAACCGGAGTGGGCTAGCGTTAACCTGGCCCTACCCGAATTCCAAAGCATTTTTATTATAAGCTGTTGGTGTGCTAACTATAAAAAATGGTGTGCTAGGTTGTGCTAGGTGTCCCTTATCTGTGCTAGCATTTTGGCGACAAAATTCCAACCGGGGGGGGGGGGCTAGCGTTACCTGGCCCCACCCGAATTAATTCAAAAACATTTTTATTGTGAGCTCTTGGTGTGCTAGCTATAAAAATTGTTGTGCTAGGTGTCCTTTACGTGTGCTAGCATTTTGGTAACCAAAATCTAACCGGGGGGGGGGCAGCTTGACGGAGCTTTAATCAAGTACTACCTGAACGATTGCAATAGTAATACGATGTTTGGAAGTTTTCTCAAGGTTATTTAGAATTCGTCTGTAGATATTGCACGCAATCCTTGTTTAAATTCATCAACCAGCAAGTAAATTCTATAAAAGACGAAGTATTTTGTTGCAGATATTTTAAAAACTATTTAAAAAATTACTTACCTTCATTAGTTGAGAATTTCACAATCTCATGTTCTAAAACAAAGTTGAGCTTTTTTTTAAATGTTGTCTTAATTTTTTTATATTGATAAACGACACATTAGGTACATCCTTCCAAGCATTTGTGATAATATTTATTAAATTCAAAATGCATGTTCTTTTCTCATATGCGCATTTAATGTTCTTTGGTAACTATACACTTTCTCACATAGTAAGCACATTACAGCCATCTTTGAACACTTCAATAATTTAAATTTTCAAAAATGATAGAAGTCTTAAAATGTCAATAACATCAAGAAATAACATAACCCCACATTACACTTATACAAGATATGAAAGTTTCACACGTTTGCGCACTAGGTTGATGCATGGTTCAGTTTTTATCCCTTGCTCCAAATATGCTGTTTGTGCATTATACCGACCGGACGATTTCTCATTTTAGCAGCTTGCAAATTTAAAAAAGTCGAATTTCAACGCCCTGTATCTCTAAATCTAGCCATAGGATGAGGTTGGGCCCATAGAGACTTTTGGTCAGGGCATCAAATACTATACTCCGTTTTTAAAAGGCATGGAGTAATAAATCACTCATTTTGGCCGGAACCATAGGCGTACCACATTTAGTCATTTAAAAAAAGTTAAGGCTTCTAAAATTATCTCATTTCTGAAAATAACCGTTTTTTAATATTATTTATAATGAAATTTCAAATTATCAATAATATAATAAACTGTGGATTATATCACTGACATCAATTTTCCAGAAAATTTATTATTATGTATAAAAGGGCGTAGACGAGTCCCTCCACTAAGCTCCAGGTCGTTATAATCCTACATACAATAAATAATAAAATAAATGTTAATAACAATTTTATACAAATACATATATATATATATATATATATATATATATATATATATATATATATATATATATCTAAGCCAACCCCATTTGCCGATTATTTCACCCAATTAGCAAGAAATTGTAGAAACTTGACAAACAGGTAGCTCAAAAATTGTTTTATTATTGTGAAATATAGTCTTTTCAGTTCTAAGAAAATGCCCCCATAATACAATGTACTTACTAGAACTTTTCAACTATAAAAGTAGCGGAAAGGTTGAACATTTTCAATTTACAGTTCATCTGTTCTGGAGAAACAGCTGTGTTGATTGATTTCCTCATTATTACTGTTATTTGTTATTATTTTTTACCGTTATTGTTAACTGGTGTTTATTTTTGTTCATCTATACAAGTTCTCTTCTCATCACACAAGACAAACACCTAACTACACCTTCCAACTATATAGTGTTCCAACCAAATTCGACCAGATATGGAGGATTTATCACCATCTAAGCGACCTAAAGTTGGCCTATTGTCGCTGAACGAAAAAAATCTGATATTAAATTGCTATTCCTCGTTGAAGAACGAAGAAATTAGAAGAAAAATCATGAATTTGACAGGAAGTGTTGATGAAACTGTGGAGATTACTGCAACAATGATGGGTGTTTCAAAAACAACAATTTATAATTTAATGAAGGAGAAAAAAAATGAAAACATCACAGCCCCAGCAGAGTCCCCAGGCCGACCCAAACTTGAAATGGATGACGACTTGAAGAATGGAATAAGGCGTAAGGTGCATGCTTTTTTCTTTAGAAAAGAGATCCCAACTCTCTCCAAAATTATGGCTTCGGTTCAAGAAGATTCAGATTTTCCGAAAATGTCTCGAAGTACATTATGGAAAATTTTGAAGGAACTTGGATTTGAATATAAAAAAAATTATCGGAACGCAATGTTGATTGATAGAGAGTTATTTGCGCAATATTCGGAAAGCAAGACTAGATCAAAAACGAATTTATTATTTGGATGAGACTTGGTTAAATGAAGGTCATACTGTTTCAATGTTTTGGCAAGACACAAATGTCAAAAGTCTGAGGCAGGCAGCTCTTGAAGGGTGGTCAACAGGCCTTAATCCACCAGCAGGAAAAGGACGTCGACTCATCATTACTCATATCGGAAGTGCCGAAGGTTTTGTTAAAGGTGGATTGTTGTGTTTTGAGTCGAAGCAAACCGGAGATTATCATGAAGATATGGATGCAGACGTTTCCGAAGAATATTTCTCACAAATGTTAGATCTAATTCCAACGGGCTCAGTCATTGTTATGGATAACGCAAGTTATCACTCCAGGTTAGTGGAGAAATTACCTTCAACTGCATGGCGTAAACAAGATATCCACGATTGGCTAACCTCGAAAAATATTGAATGCCCAGATAACCCGCTGAAAAATGAGCTCTTGCAACTGGCCAATTCACATAAACACAAATATAGTAGATACGTTGTAGATCAAATGGCATCAGCGCGTGGTATAACGGTGCTGAGGCTTCCTCCTTATCACTGTCAACTCAATCCCATAGAATTAATATGGGCCCAAGTGAAAGGGGAAGTTTCAAGAAAGAATACGACATTCAAAATGAGTGACGTAAAAGTTTTATTCGAAGACGCGTTAGGTAACGTAACCAAAGAAAACTGGAAGAAATGTGTTGAACACGTGATACAAGAAGAACTAAATATGTGGGAAATGGATCATATAAGTGAACACATGATTGAACCATTTATAATCAATGTTAATAATGGAAGCTCAACAGAATCGTCTGATTCTGATATATAGACTAGTTTTTGTGTTAGTTATTACTATTATTTGTTGATATATAGACTAGTTTTTGTGTTAGTTATTACTATTATTTGTTACTTTTTTTTATAAATATTACATTAATTCGTACTTTATTCCTGAATTTTTATTTTTTCCTCTCCTATTGTAAACGGTATATTAGTAGTAAAGTTGATACCTACTGCAAAAAAATTTGCTATATTTTATGTTTATTGTTTATTCATAGGAACACAAAAAAATGTGTTTTTATTGAATCGATATTGTGAACTCTTTTGAATAGTTTTCGTAATTATAATTTCATAGTGCCTTCATATTCATATACCAAGTTTGTTTTGTCCTGATTGCACGCCTCTGAGGATTAAATTATTTATTTGTTCATTCAAATACAATAGAGCGACCCTTTCAATACAATAGGCGACCCAACCGAATACAGAGTTACGGGGTGTCTACCTGAAATTCGTAACAAATGATAAATTTTAGTACAAAATTAGATAAACTTCGGAGATATTTTATTATACACCCTGTATCGGTTTTGCATACCTAATGAGCTTTTATTACTCCATGCCTTTTAAAAACGGACTATAGTACATATCAAATTTGACGGTGCTCCCGTTTCCCCCAAGAGATGTGCGAGATACTTTCATACAATACTATTAATTATCTACTAGATATCACATATATTTTCAATTCAAAGTAAATCGATTTTTTCCCACAAATAATCAATTTATTTTGAATGGAAATTCTTTTATAAAAAGTATATCTATCCTTCACGTCGTTTTGTTCCGCCAATGCAGTCAGCTGGTTATAACGCTATGCTGGCGAGTCAGGTGGCGACTGGAGACGGAGGAAGGGCAATAGAAACGTGGTTGCCTAGTGAGTGTCAAGTAGATGTGTCCGTAGTGTAGAACAGTCGCCGCGCTTTTCGATCAATATACTTATACGGCCGTTTTGTACATTTCTTATATGTTAAATGTTGTAGTAGTTATTAAAACAATGCCATCCGGTGCAATTCAATTAATGAGGTCATTCAGCAATCACTGATGATGACGGTCATGCGGTTATTAATCGGCCTAGTAAATCTTAAACAGCACGTGTATTTCGCTATAAATATATTTGATTTCGAACAGTGTATTCCTTATTATGTTTGTTAATGAATCGGAAGGTCATTAACTTAAATATATCAAAAATGCACGACCTAAATATACTGTGATATAAATTTTTTTATTTAAGAGTGCCTTTTCTTCAATTTTATAACCCGCACGTTTTTCTTTTCCGTGAATTTGTACAAAAAGAGCTGATGATTGTCGTTTTAATGGAAATGATTCATCGGAAAAATTAGTAACGTTGTCTAAAAATGCCGGTGGTCGATTTTCGCCGCTCAGACATCGCAGTGTTTCTTGTATGGCGGTATCAGTGATGTTGTGCTTCATACAAGGTTTAGATGAAAAATATGATAATAAAGGAGCCGGTATTAAGGATAATAAATTGTATACGGTCAAAAAGAGATTTATGTTGCGAAAATCCAGGTAGGTAATAATTTATTATGCGAGATTTTTTTATCTGCTTTACAAAATATTCACTATTTATGTATTTTATTTAATTAATTACTTTTCCTAATAGTTACTACTTCTATTAATTCACTTTAACGAATTAATCTCCTATTTAAGACTAGTTTTTTTTAACGTCAGCCTCTTAGAATCCTTATTACTAAATTGTGACCATAATTTCCCGGGACAATTTTCATTCGTTGTAAACCCATCAAATCATCACAGCAGCTAGTTTTCCTTTCTATATATTATAGGTATTTTAGGCTGCTTCAGAAACCTTCTATTTGAACCAGTGGCGGATTTACACTTGCTGTGGCCCTAAACCCCTTTTGATGCACCGCCCTTTTTGATGAAATGCATTACATTAATTTTAATCCAAAATTTCTATTTGAAAATATTACTTTATTTTATTGTAATATATAATTATTTCACCTTATGTTTAATATATGTATATTAGGGAAGATATATTATATATTATGCTAGCGTAGCCATTTTACAGGGCACCCTTGATTTTGTTGCTAATGTCGTTTCCAAGAAAACGCAAGATATGCTAGCGTAATATTAAGCTAGCGTAGCCGTACGCTATAATTATAAAAATAAGTAATATTGAAAAAAAACTAAATGCACAGGAATTTGTTGCTAAAAGATGACACTTTTCCAGACAATTATAGTTAAAGTAATAGGACATTGGTTTATACAAAGGATTTAATATAAAATGGAATGTGAGGTAAAATAATGTTTCCATATAATGGGAATTAGGAAAATTGTGAGCTATTATAAGGAAGAATTTAAAGCAGATAATACTTAAAATATTATTAAAGAAGTGCTAAAAAATAAATTTACTATAATTAGTAAGTTATTAAGAAATATTAAGACCATTTATACAATTAACAAGACGAAATTTCTGCAACATTTATAAATTGAATAGCAAAATCGGAAAAATTTCATGACATCTCATCGTATACATGAGTCTAGCAAATTATAGGGATAAGCAAACAAAATGAAACCTATATTAAAAGAAAAAAACAAGGAACACGCTTTTTAATTACATGAATGAATAAAAGACCAGTAACTATATTAAAATAAAATCAGCATGCTAACTTAAAGTTTAATGAAAATTTGATATTTTGGTAACTAACGACACTAATAAATAAAGACGATGGTGACATCAAGTTAATAGAATGAAATTACAAAAAAATGGTTGTCAAAAAAGAGAGTTTTTGGAGAAAAAATGTATTGAAAAGAAGCCTTTTGTCGACAACGTAATAAAAAAGTCATAAAAAGGTGTAAGGTTAATAATGACAAAAACAAAAGAAAAAAAAATATTTGGAAGTTACTCAAAATAAAATCATTAACATGGTTAAAATAAATAGAAGTGATAATTGAAAGAAGTATGGTTTATAATTTATCAACCTGGATCCAAGTAAATTTCATCTGTATGCAATCAAATTCCTGTATCCCGTTGAGATAATACGAGTGAACGATATCCTGTTCCAATTCCCAGTAGAATCAAATGTATAAATCGCTTTTGTGGTAAAACTTTCTTGATTAATATGCATATTAACAACTTTTGAGATCTAACCGCGAAATATCGTTTTATTTAGGTTAAAATTATGATTTGACAGTTATAACGAAATATCTTAACTCATAATCCATAATCATTAGAAATAATTACAAAGTTTTGTTACGATAAGTCGTTAATTTTTAATAATTCTGGTTGAAAGTTTATAATTTATATTAATTGAAGATTTACTCAAAAAAAAACATATATTAAATTATTTCAAGAGCAAATGTGTCAACTGTCAATGCCAAGTTTAATAAATATTAAGCTCCGCATTTGAATAATTATATTTTACAATCAAGAAGCAACTGTAGCTTGCCTACAGAAAATTTCACAAGGCGCCCAAGTTTATTTAAATAATTTTTGAAATTCAATACTAATATAATAATAATAATAATAAATAATACACCATTCATTCACCCAGTATTTGAACGCACATCTGGGAAAAAGATAATCTACTTGCTCATTCACGTTCAAGGCCAATTAACTTTGGCTACTGTTAGTCCGGAGGTTAAATCTGCCCAACTAAGAAAAAGTGCCAAATGTCACATAGATAAGCCTTTTAGAAATCAAAGCCTAAAGTTGAATGATTAGCCCTGAGTGATAAAACTCAATAAATTGGTAACAGTTGACACTATTGTCTCACTGATAAATTCAAAAACATTTTTATTTACAACCATATATGTAATGCTGTCTTACTAACGTCATTGAAGGTTGAGAAGTGTCACATTACACACCTCTACTAACCGCACTCATTTCCCGCCCTTATTTCATCTATTTTAGATAAATATTTGTTATATTTAAAAAAATAACATACTTTTTTTTTACAAATTTTATTATACCTATTTAATGGCAAACAATAAAAAACAACAATGAACTATAATACAACAAACTACTTATTGATATTAATCGTTAAATTTGAATTATTGTAAGCGTTTATTGAAATACTTAGGTCTGTACCAGCGCTGGACCCTCCAACAGTTGTCTCTTTGGGCGACAAATTAATTTCATGTTAAATGACTGAGGTTTGTGAACTACTTGCAATAGCTACAGAAGACATGGCACATTGGGGTTTTCGTTTTATTCTCTATTGAGCCATCCACATAACCTTCTGCCACAATACTAGATTTCCATCATCCCAGGCTTTTTAATTGGAGTACACTTGCACCACTGTTGGCAAGTAACGTAGCGGCGGTTCTTCTGAGTGCCTGTCCTGTGTCCAGTTCTTTAAATTCAAAGAAGTAGCAATTTTTTGGGGAAAATTAGCTATTGTATTGTGTCCAATTGGTTGATTTCTTGCTATTCCTCCTCTGAACTGAACAAAAAATCTATCGTTTTCTATGTTTTTTCTCATATTTATGTAGCCTCGAATGATCTTCGAACATACTGGATCAGTAATGAGAAATGATCTATTTGTATGTGTTTTAGAATCTGGAATCTCAACCGAAATTTTTTCTTCAAAAAAAGCCACATCCAACATTTTCATTTTCACTAATTCATCCGCCCGACAAGCTCCAGATACACCTATTATTATTGCTACCTAAAACAATAAGAAAAATTAATACCATAATACCAGTATACTTGTATTAACTCAAACACGTTTGTTTTTTTTTAAATACTTATTTAAAGAATCACAAATAATAACTTACCTTCATCGGCAGAAGATTATTTGGAGCTTTATTTAAAAAATCGGGTCCGGTGCACTTCGCGACCCTCCGAATTTTGGAGCGATTTTTTTTTTACTAGAAAGCCCTATTGTTATAGAACATTTTAAGAGAAAAAAATGCTTGGATTATGCACTTTTGAAAGAGAAAATCGCAATTGAAAGTACTAAAAAACCGCCATTTTTTAAAAAAATTTGACATTTATGTCTAGATTTCAGATAGTCACAAATTTTAGGAGGAGAAGGAAATGTACAACGTTGCCAGTTCTCAATTCCGTGACTCGTGACGGCTTGGAAATAATTTACACAAGATTTAATTATCTTCATGATCTAAAATATATTGAAACTGTACTTTATTGGACGTTTTATGTATGCTCCACAGGTACTAACTTAGTTCGTATATTTTATGTGGTTGGGATAAATATAAAAACTATGTATATGTTTGTGATTGTTAAAAATTAACGTTAAATGTTCCGATAAGTATAAATATTCTTTTTATAACGAAGGTATTGTTGATACTTAAAGGTGGATTGTTTTATTCAATTTTAGTCAGATTTTATATTTATATTGGTATTATTTTATATTTGACAAATGTTCAATTGAATAAATTGACAAATATAATTTGATTTGTGCTATAGAGCACTCAAGCGAACTGTCATTTAATTTTAAACAAGACATATGTGGGTCATACCATAGACAAACCAAATATGGTTATTTCTTTATGGGTCGTACACAGCTGTAGAGTGCATTGTACACAACGCTTGTTCAAAACCCTTTAACACGAATTGTAATCATTTTTACAATAGCTAATCGTGAAAATGCCTGCTTTTTGTTGTGTTGAGGGATGTGGAAAACGTGGGGAAAAAGACAACGTGAAGTTTTTTCGAATACCCTCGGTTACAAACGCGCATTTTCAAAATCTGTCGATAGCTGTTCACTCAATTGGGTATATATTCGTAATAGTATACCTATTTGAGCACGTATTATTTCATAATAATGTGGATAATCATTTGAGTTATTGAAGATCGGATTTCCGTTTGAGATAGTAAAGCAGATTGATATCGCGAGCGAAGCGAGCGCGCCGGTTCGACGTTTCGCAATTCGCGCGCGCGAATTGCGAAACGTCGAACTGGCGCGCATTTTCAAAATCTGTCGATAGCTGTTCACTCAATTGGGTATATATTCGTAATAGTATACCTATTTGAACACGTATTATTTCATAACAATGTGGATAATCATTTGAGTTATTGAAGATCGGATTTCTGTTTGAAATAGTAAAGTAGATTGATATTCATATATCTATTGCTACACAAAATTAATTCAACTGAAAGAAAATAAATACCATTTGACAACGCCGCTAAAAATCACATGATGACAGAAAAGTCTCCTAATTTGTGACCCTGGCTGCCTAGACATAAAATGTCAGTGTCTAATTTATAACCTATAAGTGTCAAGTGAAAATAATGATGCCTAAGAATATTTTTTTAAAATTGGCAAAATTAAAGTGTTTTCTTCCGGTTTTTTTTGTGAAACAGACTTATATTTAGTTCAAGATAATAACCTTAACAATTTAAATTGAAAATATTTATCGTCAAACAGCATTAACTAGTGTTGAAAAAGTACCATTTTTCGAACTAAATTCGTGATTTTTAAAGTAATTACTGAATGATCCAGCGAAATGTTTGTTCTAATCTACTTTATTTAAGGTAAGCTATCAAACAAAATTAAAATTAACATAAAATTCGGAGGGTCGCGAAGTGCACCGGAACCAAAAAATCCTCTATATTCTTCCTCGAAAATACGTTCGATTTCTTGGGCCTAAAGCCCACATTTTGTTGTTTTAGGAAGGCTAGCAGTTTCCCATGTTTCGAAATATCAGTTTTTTCTTCAATTTCTAGCATCGTTCGAATCATACTGTACATTGCCCACAAAATAGACGGCTTCTTTTGTTTGGTATGTTCTCCAAAATATGCCAGGAGTACACTTTCGAAACCGATATTTTTAACCTTTTTTTCTTCGCACCACTTCCTATATAATTCAATGGCTTTTAGATACCGATGCTTACTTTTCTCTGGCACCAAGCCCTGGGCTTCTGCGTGAGCAGTCTGTCGTACTTCTGGTGGGGTACAATCCATAAATTCTTCGTCGGAAGACATGGTTTTCAATTTATAATTGGCGAATTTAATATCCAACTTTATCTGACATTTATTGAGTTTATCTGACATTTACTCATATTGGTGACAATTGTATACCCCGTAGTCACGGTAACAATATATCTACTTGATTATTCTGAGAAACCGCGTTCTTGGTAATTTGTCGTTAAATGTAATATTTTAGGAATGTTCAGAACGAAACAGAAGTTTATAAATTTTGATCGAAATATGATGGTTGTAAATAAAATAGTATACAAACCTCGGTATGAAGTTTCATTCCTGTCTCGAGATCATAGCTAACCTCGACGCTTTGCGTCTCGGTTAACTAACTGATCTCACGACAGGAATGAATCACTTACCACCTTACTTTAGTACAAAACCTTTAAATTGTCATATTTAATAGAGTTTTGGTCAGTCCTGCATAATTTTAAACACACCTCACACTTTAGCGGATTAATAAGTCTTTTCAGAATGTTTTCCTGTTTTCGGGAAGAACTTCATCGAGTGCTTCTAGAATATTTCCCTCTTTTCTTGAGGAAATCCACATGGACACTCATGGGACTTGGGCATCTTGATTTCCTTTATATTCTTTTTCTGAAGAAAATCCAATTCTTGGTATGGACACATAGGACCGTAGTCGGATTTATAATATAATACATAATCTCCTCTTCTTGCACTCACATGGACAATGTCACTCAAATACAATCTACAAGGAAATTTATTCAATTTATGTTGCGATGTTAAATCAGGCCAGTCAAAGAAACATTTCCTGAGTTTGCGGTTGACAATGCAAGCACAAAGTCTTCAAAATCGTACGTTTTTATTTGTTTTGTCAATGATAATTCCACCTAGTGGTGGAACGAATGACCTGTTTGAAAATAATTCAAAACAATTTCTTCTGCAGAAATATCAGATGAGTTAATAACATACACGAGAAATGTGAAAAGACCCAAGTTTTTGTTCTGAGACGAATGGTTGTCAAGCCAAAGGATTATTTTCTTAACATCTCTATTTTTAGAAACATATAGAGAGCATTTACATTATCCTCACCTCTGTGAAGGTTGCAGAACCATTTCGGCAGAATCAAATAAAACCTATTACTACTCATTTTGTACTAATTTGTACCACAAAAAATAATTTTGTACCTTTACCCATTAACGAAAAAAACATGGTGCTGCTAGCTTCATGTTAAACTAGAAAACCCAAATTAAAAAAATTTGAAAAAAATTAAAATTATTACAGGAAATTAAAGAACTGAATTTGTACTAATTTGTACCACAAAAAAAATTAACATCAACCCCCTCAAACAACCCTTGTTACGACAAATTGAATAGCAAGCTCATACTGCTCCAATATTTTCAATATTTCTTTAAAAACAAAATATTAAAGTCGATTCTATTAGTACTAAATTTGTACCACGAAGAAAATTTCAAAATATTAAATTCAACCCACTTAAACAACCCCTGCTTTTATAAATTCAATAGCAAGCCCATTATCCCCGAACTTTTCAAAATTTCCTGAAAAAGGTAATATAAAAGTCGACTTCATTAAAACTGAATTTGTACCACAAAAAAATTAACGTCAACCCCCTCAAACAACCCCTGTTGCGATAAATTGAATAGCAAGCCCATTATCCTCCTAACTTTTCAAAATTTATTGAATTACGAAATATAAAAGTCGACTCCATTAAAACTGAATATGTACTCATTTGTACAACAAAAAATTAACGTCAACCCCCTGCTCGATACATTGACTAGTAAGCCCATTCTTCTCCGATCTTTCCAATATTTTCTGAATAATGGAATATTAAAGTCGATTCTATTAGTACTAAATGTGTACCATGAAAAATATTCCAAAATATCAAAGTAAACTCACTTAAACAACCCCTGCTTTGATAAATTGAATAGCAAGCCTATTATTTTCCGAACTTTTCAAATTTTTTTAAAAACGAAATATAAAAGTCGACTCTATTAATACTGAATTTGTACTAATTTGTACCACAAAAAATGTTAACGTCAACCCCTTCAAACAACCCCTAATCGATAAATTAAATAGAAAGCCCATTATCCTCCGATATTTTCGGAATTTCTTGAAAAAGGAAATAATAAAACTGAATTTGTACCACAAAAAATATTTCAAAATATTAAAGTTAAACAATTTAAACAACCCCTGCTTCAATAAGTTGTATAGCAAGCCCATTATCCATCGATCTTTTCATAATTTCTTGAAAACCGAAATGTAAAAGTAGATTCCATTAAAACTGTATTTGTACCACAAAATATTTTATATACAGATTTAGACTGAAGTACCAAAAATGAAAATAAGCCCTTTTGGCGTTTTGTGCACTGCTTAATTACTCCAAAAAATCCAAGCTGAAAATTATCCAACATCTTAAGAATTATTAAATAAAGGCACCAATCAGCAAAAGGTCAATAGGAGCGGTAGATCAGACATCAGACGCGTAATATCTGAAAAACAAAAAAATCGCCGCACTGACTCCTATCGGTTTTTACTACAGTGTAAGATAAAAATGTTTTTCAATATTTACTAAGCCGCCAAGTAGTCAAAAAAAGTGATAACACCAGAGTATGATGCCATTCTTATCTTCTAACTGCCTAGAACTGTATGCGCCTTATCAGGCACCTGCAGAAGGGAAAGAAAACTTATTTTTTTTGTCTCGTCAAAGAATTGCCGCGATTACCCCAAAAGACCTCATTGAAAATAAGAGTATGTATCTATGCCAAAAAATATGGATTTCTAAATGTAATTATAACAATATATTTATTATTAGAGGCAAGACAATACATAATATCAAAACAAAAATGATTGGGAAGTAGGTAGGGGACAAGGTTTTATGAAACACTCCATGTAACAGTTTATCTAGATTTTGGTCCATTTTTAACTTACATCAGAACGACTGCTGTGAGGTGAAGACACTTGGTACATTAAAAAGCCTTTTTCAGGGAAAATTGTATGTGTACAAATTAGTCCTATAATCTCAAATTAACAATATTCAGTTACTTTCAAATTTTTTAACGATTTATTTGGAAATTAATAAAATACGTGGTCTAATTTATTTTATTTTATAAACAAAACAATATAATAATTAAAAAACGCTTTTGGGTACAAATTAGTCCCAAATTCAAAGTTTAAAGCCATACTGTTATTTGTTGTTATAAAAGCCTTTTACAGGGAAAACTGGGTGGGTAAAAATTCTATTTTTTTTAGTACAATTCAGTCCTAAATTCAAAGTTTAAATGTATGCTATTAAAATTTGATTTTGTAAAGTTGGGGTGCTAGCTTGAGCTCAAACTATCACCCCTACATTAAATAGCGGGTTTTCCGAAAAACTGAGGAGGTACAAATTCTAATTTCTGGGGTACAAATTCAAATTTTTGCGTTAAAAATTAGTCCTAAAATATACATCAATTTATTTTTAATTTGAAATAGGGGGGGTGCTAGCAATAATAGCATGACAAGGACTACACAATCAATGGGACATTATACGGCAATGTGTTTGAGAGTCAGTGATTGGATTGAATATAACAAAGGAAAAACTGGTTAAGGAAACATTTAAAATATTAACAGAATCGACTTTAGTATTTCGTTTCTCAAGAAATATTGAAAAGATCGGAGAAGTATGGGGCTTGCTATTCAATTTATCGCAATAGGGATTGTTTGAGGGGGTTGATGTTAATTTTTTTTGTGGTACAAATTCAGTTTTAATTAAGTCGACTTTTATATTTCGTTTTTCAGGAAATTTTGAAAAGTTCGGGGATAATGGGCTTGCTATACAATTTATAAAAGCAGGGGTTGTTTAAGTGGATTGACTTTAATATTTTGAAATATTGTTTGTGGTACAAATTTAGTACTAATAAAATTAACTTTAATATTTCGTTTCTCAAGAAATATTTAAAAGATCGGAGAAGTATGGGCTTGCTATTCAATTTATAAAAGCAGGGGTTGTTTAAGTGGGTTGACTTTAATATTTTGAAATTTTCTTTCGTGGTACAAATTTAGTACTAATAGAATCGACTTTAATATTTCGTTTTTCATGAAATATTAAAAAGATCGGAGAAGTATGGGCTTGCTGTTCAATTTATCGCAATCGGGTTTGTTTGAGGGGGTTGATGTTAATTTTCTTTGTGGTACAAATTAGTACAAATTCAGTTTTTTAATTTCCTGTAATAATTTTCATTTTTTTCAATTTTTTTAATTTGGGCTTTCTAGGTTAACATGAAGCTAGCAGCGCCATGTTTTTTTCGTTAATGGGTAAAGGTACAAAATTATTTTTTGTGGTACAAATTAGTACAAAATGAGTACTAAAAGTCGTAATAGGTTTTATTTGATTCTGCCGAAATAGTTCTGCCACCTTCACAGAGGTATTATCCTCCTTGTTCCTTCCGGAAATTCCCTCGTTCCAAAGCAGGGCATGAGGTTTGTTTTTTCCTTTTTCCCCAACAGGAGTAAAAGTTTAGTGATATGCTATGAGTCTTTTGACAAACAACACCTTCTTAAACATGTCAACTCTGGGAAGCATTAGTATTTTTTGCATGTCGCCTGAAAAAATAACGGTGTCATTTTGAATATCACCTTCTGAATGTGATTTATAGGCTTCTCTTGCAGCAACCACTAATTCATAGTTATGAACCCACTTTTCACACTCGGGATCCAGGGTATCCTTATTGTGTTCATGGAGAGAAAACTCTTCGCATTTTTCACACTCTTCGTGGCCTAATTGGGCAAATGATATTTTCTGTTCCTTAACAAGTACAGATCATAAGATACTCTATTTTTGTATTCCGGGTACTTTTGAATAAAATCACCGTGCATTAGAACAATATTGACATCAGAGGATAAATATCGCACATTGGGTGCATGTTCTCGTCTATAATGCGAGATTGTTCGGTGAAAAGACTTAATATGTGTTATAATCTCACGATGAGGCCCCTTGTTTGAAGATGGATGTTTTCCTCTTCGGTGAGGGGGAGGCGTCAAACTTCTCTGAGCGGTTTTTGTTAAGGTATAGTGTACAAATCTATCATTGGTAGGTTTATAACCTAATGTGGTAAGAAAGAACTTTTTACACACCTCAAATGTTTTATCGCTGCTGTCTTTCAAATGATACTGGATGGATAGCATTATTCTTTCTTTTTCATTATCATTATTATTTATTCTTCATTTCACATGTAGTTTTTGGCAAGAATTTAGGATAAACTGTCTGCGCTCACCCCATGTCATGTTCCAAAATTGCTCATTTATTTGAATTCTTCTATCTTCACCTATACTTTCACCCGCTTTCATCTTGGCCTAGGTCTCTTTCCTGTATCTCCTGAACTCCTTCATCTATCACTGCATCTTGATTGGACCGAGTGTCCCCAAATTCCAAATTATCCAGAAAACCTACGTCATGCTCATTTTCTTCTATTGTTAGATCTTGGCCTAGGTCTACTTCCTGTATCTCCTCAACTCCTTCATCTATCACTGCATCTTGATTGGAACGAGTGTCCTCAAATTCCAAATTATCCAGAAAACCTACGTCATGCTCATTTTCTTCTATTGTTAGATCTTGGCTTAGGTCTACTTCCTGTATCTCCTCAACTCCTTCATCTATCACTGCATCTTGATTGGAACGAGTGTCCTCAAATTCCAAATTATCCAGAAAACCTACGTCATGCTCATTTTTTTCTATTGTTAGATCTAGGCCTAGATCGACTTCATCTACATTTGAATCTAATCCAATCACATTAGTCTCATCTACAATATCACTTAAGTAATTCTCAATTAGTTCCCTTTTTTTTAAAGTATTAGTCTTTACATAAAAAACAATAACTTGATTGCTTTCTACAGTTAATACTTCATTTGAAAGATTAATAATTATAGCTGAACAATCGTCTTCAACACTATTATTGGGATCGGTCACTACAAACGAACTGCAATCCTCTTGCTTACTATAACCTGGACCAAGCTGAGCTGTTTTATTACTTTAATTACCTTGTAAAGCTAAATCCATCATTTGTCTCGTTCTTGAAGATACTTTATTTGGTATCATGTTGAAATACTGAAATTGTCAAATAATATTTACTTAAAATAAATAAAACGACTAAAATGTTCACCCGGTCACATCCCTTTGCATTTGTTGCAAAACAAAACATAACATTAACAAAACACAAAGAGTAAATGTCGTATATACAGCCACAGTGGTAACATTGTTAACCTTTCGGAGATAACATGTTTTGTTGAATCATACAAGCTAACGTCGGTCTCGGAGACCGATGGATGAAAATGACCATATGGCCCATGAGATGGAAGTGTTGATCACATTTGTGACTTAATTGAAGAAAATAAACCACTCTTGCTTATTATCATTTCCCCGTGCAACACTTATAACACAATTAAATGCATTTAAACTTATTTATTAGAATAATCTTACGGTAACAAACAACAATAGAAAAAAAACTAATTGATTAATTATTATAAAGTGAAAAACGAAATGAACGTTCCTTAAATACCAGTCTTTTATGAAAAAGTCACAAAATACCATACTTTCATTTTATGGCTTGACTTTTTACTTTTGAATTTAGTCAATAATTTCAACGCATTCTTTGCATGCTGGCGTCACATGTTCCAAACACATGAGTTTCTTACATTTAAAACAACGATATTTTGTTTTTCTGCTTTTTTTACTTGAACAATAAGAACATCGACCATATACCAAATTTGTAGGGGCTTCATTTGCTTCGTCAGTGATGTTGTAAATTTCTCCAATTCTCAACTTAACTGTTTTGGGAAG
Source organism: Galeruca laticollis (assembly GCA_963921935.1). NCBI lineage: Eukaryota > Metazoa > Arthropoda > Insecta > Coleoptera > Chrysomelidae > Galeruca > Galeruca laticollis. The sequence goes on from OY998184.1 coordinate 90,585,435, forward strand.
GTTTTGGTATAAAAACGTTTCTTTGTATGTGGTTCGAGCAACTGGTTGCCCAGATTTTCTAAAAAGACTCCTCTTCGAAGTTTTGTCTGTACATTGTTCTTATATATGACATACGCGTTAATGCCTGCTATATTTAGCGCACCATAGAAAATTACCATCGGCCAACGTCGCGTTATACGTGCACAGTTGTACGCCGCACATAATTTATCGACAGTGTCTACACCACCTTTGGTTCTGTTATAATCAATGATCATGTCAGGTTTACCTGTTGTTCTGTCTATTGCATCATCTCTGCGCATTGTTGAGAGAAGAAATACATTCTTGTTCTTCCGAGGAATATACGATACTAGAGTACATGTCTCTTGAAAAGCGAACATAGAAGTCTTCTCTGGTCTTTTTAATTTCATCTCTTCTGGAATCTGTGGCTTATTCTTTCTCAGGGTACCCGTGAGTGTTAATTTGTAGTCCTTGAGAAGTTTATTTGCTAATTCAGTGCTAGTAAAAAAATTATCCGTTGTTACATTGCGTCTGGACCCCCACACTGGTTCACACAGCCTAGGAACCAAAGAGATATTTGATGTGTCAATCTTATATGGACCTGTTGGTTGTTGACCCACATATAACTCCAGATTGGCAGTGTAAAACATCTTTGCATCGACCAGAGAATATACTTCAATTCCGTATTTATTGGGTTTAGACGGCATATAAACTCTGAACCCACAACGTCCTCTAAATCCCCACAACATTTCGTCAACAGTTGCGTACTGAGAAAGAGAGAAATACTTTGGTAGATTAGCATTAAATTTGTCATAAAAAGTTCTCACTGCTGCCAGTTTATCATATTTTTGCCGTTCTAGTCTTGTCGCTTTGTCGTCTAGACGAAAATTCTGGAGCAATAGTTTGAATCTTTGTAATGACATTGTCAGTCTGAATATCTCGAATCCCATGCCATCTGCTCGAAAGATATCGACAACTTTGTGATTATTATTTCTCATTTTACCGGAAATATAAAGAAATCCAAGCAGAGCCTTTATTTCATCTTTGTCCGTTGGCCTTGCCGTTCTGTTAGTTTCTGAATATTGCTTCGTTTCAATCTCCATATTGGTGTATGTAACAATATTTTCTATCATTTCATCTGTTACAAACAAGGACAAAATTTCGGCTGCTACTGTCTTCTGCTTGGCTTCTCCTTTTACTCCCGGCAATTGCGTTATAATATTGTCCGCACGAGTTCTGATATTTTTACAGTATTCTAAATGTTTCTTCCACTTTGTGCCATCTTTTGCTTCACGATGTCGACTCAAGTTAGGTTCAATAACTTCAGTCTCCTCATCAGACATATCTTGATCGGTGTCTGTATTATTGTTCTGAAATTCTACGTTATCTTCTCCAAGACTACTGTCGCTGTCATAAGCATCTTCCTCACTTCCATCGGATTCAGCTTCATCCCAAAGACGCTGCAGCCTTATTTGTTCGTCTTCGTAACTCCCTGAAGCCATTTTCTTCAATAGAATCTAAAGAACGATAAATAAATAATGGGATACACAAATGAGTAAGTAACTGTGTTTGTAAATAAATTTTCATCTTACCTTATTTGACACAGTTATCAGTTACACTGAAGCTAACGTCCGTCTTTAGCACCGACCACGTGTTACTTCAAGACTAACATCCGTCGCTGAGACCGAATTGGTTCAGAACATCTGATATGTTAGACACATGCAACTCACGATTTAACAGTGAGGAGAAGTATTCGGGATAGGAAAGTACTAAAAGCCATCGGGCTGTATCGTAACACATTCGAAAGTTTTCGTGAAAAATGCAAGCTGTCGGTCTCTGAGACGGTACGTTAGCTCCGAAAGGTTAAGCAAATCTGCCGTATGTGCTAGAGCTAAGCAAAAGTGCAGTATAAGCATTGGAGTTACAGCATTTTTGTTTAGTGTCTTGGACTTACGACACTTTTACTTAGCAATGGAGGTATTTTAATGTACTTACGACAAACTACATCAGGATATCTAGAGAACGGTTGGAGATACGGCATTTTTTACTAGTTTATTGGATTCCTCGTGGTCTAAAACATGGATATCAATGTATAACTCAAAATCGATAATTTTGCACTTACAGCACTTTTGCTTAGTTGGGCAGTATTCAAGTTATGATAAAAAGGCAAATAGAAAATTTGAAATTAAGGAAATCAATAAAGTTTATATTAATAAAACAAGATTTAATTATTATACAGGGTAAATCAAAATTACTACATAAAAAATTTTAATATATTGCATAAAATTTTGAAGTAAAGGATAACTAAATAATAAGGTTTATATTTACAAAAGAAAATTTAATACACAAGGTAAAATAAAAATTCTTACATTCAATAAAAAAAAATTAAAACGTAATATATATTATATACTATTATATATAACAGAGATATTCATGGGTTAAGCACGCAGAAGGAAAAAGGGGCTACTGAAGAGAGTGGTAACCACAGACATACATGTTTCTGGCTCATTAGCCATCCTCAGTACGGTATAACCAAGTAAGGGTGTGAAACTTGGGAGTAAAGCTGTTGATCGAAACATGGGAAAACACAAAACAACGGATTCTCTACAAGAAAACCAAACGCAACATGTGTGTCTTCAATTGGAAGATTCCGGGTTTTCCAGACAACATCCAACATCTACACACACGGAGGCTCATATAACCCTCCTAACTGAAACTTCCGACCCAGAACAAACAACAAACAAGATGTAAGAGTATCGCGTGATATGTAACAACAACAAAGAAATTCTTGGACTGTTCGTTCATAGAGAAAAAGGGCTACCGAAAAGGAGTCTGCGGTTACCACTGTACCCACAATTCCGCTAACCTTTTTTATTGTTTTCACTCAGGTAAAATTGCTTCGCACGCTAAACGAATGGAGTATAATCATTATCCTAGTCTTAAAAGAATGATAATCGCTTTTTGTGATACATAATTCATAATTATTTTTAATAATAGGAGGAAAATTACTTATTTTAAGATAATGTTTATTTGAATGACTCAAGTAATTTTTGCATTCCTCGAATATTTAGCATAAAAACCGCAGTTAATTAATTCAATAACAATTACTTAATAAGAGATTCTCGTACTTTCATTTAATATAATTCTGCTTAATTTCCAACACGATATCCAGTATTTTACTAAAAAAAAGGAATTGACAATATTTTAATCTATTGATCGAAATAGTTCGCAGACTCAAGTTTTTCACGAAAATTTCCTAGACGCATCATCGTATATTCTGAACACGTTGCTATCGGTTTAAAGGTCGACTGTGAGAAAAATTCTTTATTAAGAAAAAGTAACAGTCTTAAAATAGTACTTGTAGCAACTTTTATCACGTTATTGTCAAGGAAACAGATAATGTGACCAAAGGAAAAGGACGGTCTTTATATAGAAAGTTTATACATTTCCGTATGATAAGCAATTTAGATGACCACTCATAATATTGCGATAAGTTACATAAATAATATTAGTCCAGTCATGAAGAGCAATTTTTGGAATTTCAGTTCGTTCTTTAAAAAAAGGTCTCTTTATTCATAAATATATTTGAAATTATTATAGATATTGACAGGGGCGGCTCTAGGCTTTACTAAACATATTTTCGCATCAACCACTTTTACTTAATAGTCTAGTCAACATGTACCATTTTTCCTAAAATTTTTGTATAGTCTCCGAAAATTACGACCATGGTCTCATTCGATTCGGAAAATTATCTAGAAAGTTTAAGGAAAAGTTCCAAAAGGGGCCGAAAAAAATTGCAAAAGTTATAAACAATTAAGTGAAATAAAAGTAGGGGTTTATTTTTTTCGAATATCTCGAAAAATAATGAAATTTTTTAAAATTTGATAAAAGATCTGAAAAGATCAGCAAATTTGCTAAAAAAAAGACCCGACTCCCGGAACTGTACCTCCATTATTTATAATTTTTACAAAGCCTTAAAAAATGAGCGAAAAACGGGTGATCGGGCTTCCGCGCGCGTCGCGTCATTCTGACGTAGCAACAAAAAAAATTATTTAAACGTATTAAATATGAATATTAAGGAATAAAAAAATTAATGTAGCATTGAGATACATAAATAAACAATAATCCGTGGTCAAAAAAATTTTATCCCAATTTTTTCATTAATTATGGATTTGTTAATTAAATAATTTTTCCAAATTTAATGTTGAGATAAAAACCACGATAACTATTGAACAGAAGCCTTAAGATTTTTTCACTTCGTGGAGTTATTGGTATTAGACTAACAAATAGATCACCGTAAAAAAATTTCAAAATTTTGTTTTTTCGCTTTTTTATTAACAATTGAAAGTTAAAAAAAGTTTATAAAAAAATGTTTTTTGTTGATATCTTGAATGTTTTGATTTCTGATGGTTAAAACCTACATAAAAATGATTTTTTAAAATTTTTTACTACCATTATTTAAGAAATTGTTATAAACAAATACATTGTTTATGAGCAAATCAAAATTTTTTTTGTTATCTATTTATTAATACAAATTATGATTTTTAGAGAAAAAACGGTTCCTTAAAAAAATTTTTTGTTGCTAAAAAATGCGTTTGTTAATTAACAATGGTTTTTTGAGTCTAAATTTTAAAATTAAGGAACCGTTTTTTCTCTAAAAATCATAATTTTTATTGTTCTTGTAGATACATAAAAAAAATTTTTTATTCGTTTTTTCTTTGTTTATTTAATAAACAATTTGTTATAAACAAAGGTATTTTTTCCGTTTATTTTTTTTTAGTATTTAATCCCGAGATAAAACCATTATATTGTGGAATTAGCTAGAAACATTGAGTTTCATTTAAACACTAATATGAGTAGATTCCACGAGGTAAGGGTCGAGACAGTTAATTTCACTCTTTAAAAAACTTAACAAATATATTGACGGAATTTCCGATAACAAATCGACATGCATTCAAAACTTAACAAAATGTAAACAAAACAAATACAACAAGCCTTACCGGGCATATATTCAATGGCCCTCCGAAGACCAACCCCCCCGAAAAAACATATTATTCGAACCAAGAATGTGTTCTCTCGAAAAATGCTGAGTTCGTTGTTTTAGGTTTTGTCTTACTCCAAAGTACTGGAATTTTCCTGTGTGAGTCATTACCAAAACATATTTCAAAACATTGACCTACTTTTACAAAGCCTACCATATACTGGGTGTTATTTCTAAACGTGACGCTTGAATCTTTAATATTCTTTGCCGACAACAATAAAGTGTTTGGAACCCAACCTGTTTCTGATTCAGCATGTATTATTGTTTTTCTTTGTCTTTTATTTGATGGTGCCTTTGTTTCGCATTTTCCCGAAGCATATTAAGAGCACATTTAATTTTTTATCTCAATTTTTTAGAGTACTTTATTATTGTCCGTCTAATTACAGAGTTAAGAGTGAATTTCTCGCGATAAATGTGGAGCACCAAAATCAGACCTTATGTATTTTAAGAGCCCCTAAATCAAGGAAAATTTTGAAACCAATTTTGATTTTTTATCTCAATTTTTTAGAGTACTTTACTCTTGTCGGTTTTGCTCATGCATCAATTAAGGGTTGTTTAGAGGTTAAGACAGCGAGCTCAAAAATTGAAATTATATTAATTTGAAAGCTCATAGTCAGCTTCTAATTCTTCCGTAAAGATTTATTCAATTTTATTATTTTTAACTGGTGGGGGGCTAAGTAAAGGTCGATTCAGCCCCCCCCCACAAATAATATTGAATTTCTGCGTAGTATGACAAGCCCTGAAATTTTAATTTGCGGGATATATAAAAGCTCATAAATATGCACTACTTGTTTTTTATTTCTTACAATGTGGGGGGAGGGGTCAGGTCAACAGGGCTTTTTCAGCTCAGGTGGCAACTCTGCCGAGCTAAGAAATTTTAGGTATTCTTCAGGTGTACTAAGGTTTTCAGCCTTCCTAGTAAATACATTTTTCTTGAACTTTTTGCGAGTTCTTCGTGGGGTACATCATCTTCGCTGAATTATCGTCATAATATGTTTCTTAGTTTGTTGAATTGTTACATCTGATACATGAGCGTCGTTGGATTGGGGCCATGTATGACCATCCATGCAAGAAAAGTTCTTTAATTGAGACCTACATTAAAAATTATATAACAAAATATTTATTATGTCATATATGACCCGCTATACGGTAAGGGGTTAATTTCATTCTGACATCGTTTTTTTTTTCAAATTATCTTTTATTCATAAGAACTAAGGTTTTACATTATAGAAATCCACTTTTTGATTTTGCGCGTTAACAAAATACCTTACAATGTCATTGGTTTCTATGAGGATTTCTTTTTAAATACTTATCATAAATAAATTGCTTTATTTACTTTGCGATAATGATGACCTTAAGTAATTTTTAAGTCGTTATAATTTAGAAGAAGATCTTTCACTTTGTGTCACTCTCACCAGTAACGTGAGGTACATTTTGAGGACAGTACATAAATTTGGGAATACTTAGCTCAAATTGTTCCAAAATAAATAGTTAAATTTCGGAAGTCCTCTCTTCTGAGAAATTAGTGGCAAATTTAAGTCAAAACAGATAGAATAATGAATACCCCCTAAAAAAACTGGCCAACATTTTCATTATGCTCCAATATGAACCAGTTAATGCACCCAGTACATGACTTTACTAACGAGGCTATTACTTGTCACCCAACGTTTTTTTAAACTTTTCTTGAAAGATTTTTTAATTTCCTTAATAACAAATATTTTATAAAAACTGAACAAAAAATGGATTCCTAGTAATAAAATATATGGTTTTTGGACTCAGAAACGAATCAAATCTCGACGTCAAATTCACTCCATTACAATATATATATATATATATATATATATATATATATATATATATATATTACTATTACATATACATAAGGTAAAGTAAAAATTCAATGGTTAACATTTTTTGACGGCCTTGTAAAGCCCCCGAGGACTATTAATATTCATCTAACTATACAAATAAAACAACAACTTCTATTACCGAATAAAATAAGTTTATTGATTTTCTTTATTGTCGATGACGAAACTGTGTTAAATTTGTAATCGAAAAGCTGAATCCTACAAGTTCCTTTATCACATTTTATATGTCCACAAGAGGTTATCGATTATTTATCAGTATGAATGTTTATAGTGTTCACTTTTATAACGATAATAAATCAGTTTTAACAGAATATTCGTAAAACCATCTTCGAATGTGGTAAGTCCACAATTTTTTACTTCAATTTCATAGGTACTTATACGAGAAATTCTAAAATGATAGAAATGTCGAAAGCTGTGATACAAAACAAGACCGATTCAATCACTACTTGATGTAAAAACCAATCTACATAATAACTGTTTTCACAGAACGCATTCTGAACTAGTTCAGGATTTTTCGACTTACAGTGATTGGTGAGTTTTGAATTTCCTAATAAATGGATTGAAAACACTAACTTGAAAAATCCTAACTAGTCCAGAATGCGCTCCGCTGATACAGCCAATATCAAATTAATGAGGTTATGTAGAACAGTATCTGTATCAAACTTTGAAATATCGTTCTTAATCAAAGGTAACGCGAATTATAACCAAAATGCATGTTTGAAAATACGTTACCCTGGATGTGTTCAGAGAAATCAGAAATTTAAAAAAGACAGCTACACAGTGACGTGCCAATGGAGGTGTTTGACGGTTAATACCCCCAGGGCCTGGTGAAAAAAAATGAAGGTACACATATTAAATTAACATTTTAAATCGGTATACACACTTTAATAGATTTTATTATATATCGTTCTTAATCAAAGGTAACGCGATTGATGACCAAAATGATTATATGAAAATACGTTACCCTGGATGTGTTTAGAGCAATTAGAATTTCAAAAAAAGACACCTACACAGTAGCGCACCTAGGGAGGGTTAATCCCCCCAGGGCATGGTGAAAAAAATGAAGGTACCCATATTAAATTAACATTATAAATCGGTATGCAAACTTTAGTAGATTTTTATTGTTCATCGTTCTTAATCAAAGGTAACGCGATTGATGATCAAAATGATTATTTGAAAATACTTTACCCTGGATGTGTTTGAAGAAATCCGAAATTTAAAAAAGACTGCTACACAGTGGCGGACCGAGGGAGGGTTTTGACGGTTAATACCACCAGGGCCTGGAAAAAAATGAAGGTACACATGTTAAATTTACATTTAAAATCGGTATACAAACTTTAATAGATTTTAATTATATATAGTTTTTAATTAAAGGTAACGCGATTGATGACCAAAATAATTGTTTGAAAATATTTTATCCTGGATGTGTTTAGAGAAATCAGAATTTCAAAAAAGAGACTTACACATTATCGCTCACAGGGAGGGTTAATCCCCCCAGGGCCGGGTGAAAAAATGAAGGAACCCATCATTAATTAACATTTTAAATCGGTATGCAAACTTTAGTAGATTATTATTATATATTGTTCTTAATCAAAGGTAACGAGATTGATGACCAAAATGATTGAAAATACGTAAAAAAACCATTACAGCGCTTATATGTTTGGACTTTTAAATGTAAAATTTTAATATATTTTATAAAAAAGTATCTGTATCATTTGTATCAAACATTCAAATATCGTTCTTAATCAAAGGTAACGCGAGTGAAGACCAAAATGTTGGTTTGAAAATACGTTACCCTGGATATATTCAGTGAAATCGGAAATTTAAAAAAGTGCAGCTACATTTCTCATTTCCTTTCACCTTTTTGGTGTCGGGTAAAAAATTGAATAAAAAAACCATTACTTGTATGTTTGGAGTTTTAAATGTAAAATTTTAATATATTTCATAAGAAAGGATCTGTATCAAACATTCAAATATTATAATTGTTCTTAATCAAAGGTAACGCGAATGATATCTAATAATATGCTTGTTTGAAAATACGTTACCCTGGAGACATCGGAAAAAGACAGCTACACAATGTATCAAAATCTCGTTTTCCTTCAAAAGTTGGATACACAACAAGATTACTCGCTTCTCGATGTAAAAAACAATCTACTAGTCTACATAATATAGAAGATTATAAGAAAGTTATGTAGAACAGTCTCTGTATCAAACATTGAAATATATCTTTTTTAATTGAAGGTAACGCGAATGTTGACCAAAATACTTGTTTAAAACTAGGTATAGTATGTTCACCAGGATAAATAGGGTGTAACAAGAGGGGAGGTCATAAATTAAACGACACATTCTGATAGATGTTCTAAGTTAGCCTCATACCGAAAGTGGCCCATATTGACTATCGTTTAGATTCTAGACACATTAACCATTGACAAAACTTTCCATAAATCAATGTAAATTCTTGCATTTCGAGAGAAAAAATGAATAAATTTCTTCTTCTGTAGGTTTATATTAATTTTATTGTATTTTTTTTTATTTTTCAGGTCCTCTGGTAATTTCGGGAGCGCGGGGGCACGTTCCGCACCAAGTACGCCCCTTGAACAACAAATTCTTGGCAGTCCTACACTATCTCCAGACATTCTGTCTAGCTCACCAACATCTGTAGTCTATCAATCTAGTCCAAACCATGCTCTATTCACTAAATGTGACAAGTAAGTTTTTACAAACATATTTTAATTCAAAAAAGATAAATAGATGCCGCTACTTGATGTTAAATATAGATCTTTCGCTATAAAAAAATGACACAATTCATAGAAGAAATCTATAGTATTTTTAAAGTCGATTGAATAATATTTCCAATTTTTAAAATTGTTGTGAAAACGAATTTATAGTTGTCTGATAATTCACACTAGTTGGTAAATATTTCGAACATTAAAAATAACGACAAAAAGTAACAAAATAATTTAATTAATGACAAGATTTTAAAAAAATATTGCTTTTTACAAGCTTATTTTGTTATCCGTTCCATGAACTCTTGTGGTGGTTGCGCTGAAAATCTAAAAGATGGTAAACTTTCCCTGGGGTCCAGACAACAGCTCCTCAAAGTTTCATCGAAATCGGTCCAACAGTTTAGGAATTCATAAAGCATAAACGTTCAAGCAGGTAGAACTAAATTTTTATAGGTATAGATTAAATACGCTAAAAATTAGGATACAAGATAAATATAATATAAACACGTAGATTATGATGTTATGAAAAGTCTTTGGCTTATAAATAGGACATGAAAATAGACCGTTGGAAGTCACTCACCTGTCATCTATTTTCAGAATATCGTTGTGCCTAAAATAGAAAAGTAAGTACACACATACATCGATTTTTTCTTGTGTAAGTTTTTAATTTCTTTTTCAACTATTTTTAGATACACATTATACAAGTTTTGTCAAATAAATATCGTAAAATATAAATAGATGTTACCGTAATTGTGGATTTAATTCAAACTACCTCGACGTTACAGCTGGACATAAAAAACTGAGTTACCAAAATGAAATAATTTACAGTTTTCAATAAGCAACACCCAATTTTATTTGTGTAATATTTCAGAAATTTTAACACTGTTTATTTATTTTTATTAACAATTTAACTTTAAATAATTTTTAAAAGAAAATACTCCTGTTATAGTATGTCTAAATTCAATGTCAAAAAAGGAATGAAAAATCAGTTGTGTATTGTAATATTTTTCTTATTTATTTACATTCTTCTTCTTCTTCTTCAAGTTCCGAATGTTGGCAATCATCAAGGCTCTTCGTATTTTGGATACCGCTGCTCTAAAAAGGTGGTGACTATTGGTGGCGTTGAACCATTCACGAAGATTTTACTTTTCTGCCCAACCTTTCTATATGCGAGAAAAGTATTGGTTTACCCCAAAAAAAATTGGAATTTTGAAATTTTTTTTGTGTTATTTTTACGTTTTCCATCAATGTCGTCGTCTACGTCGTTGTCGTCGGCCACTTTTCCTTACATGTCTTGTTAGCACGATACAGCCTCCGGAGTGCAATAAGTCAGCAATTTTTTGATTGAATATTGTTAAGGACATGTCACAGATGAACCCTATCGATTTTCAGTTCACCAAAGCCAGTACAACGAGTGCTATGATACTTGAAGTACGACATTTTGCCATTTTTTGAGAAATTTCAGTTTGTTAGCACGATACAGCTTCCGGAGTCCAACAAGTCACCAGTTTTGTGATTGAATATTATTCAGGATATCAGACTGTTCTTTTCTATGATGAACCCTATTGATTTTCAGCTCATCAGAGCCAATACAACAGGTGCTACAGTACTTTAAGTACGATATTTTTGGAGAAGTTTCAGTTTGTTAGCACGATACAGCCTCCGGAGTATATACAAGTGACCAATTTTATGATTGGATATTATTCAGAGCGTCTCAAAGATGAACCCTATTGATATTCAGCTCATTAAAGCTAGTACAACGGGTACTATGGTACTTGAAGTACCAAATTTTTGTCATTTTTGGAGAATTTTCAGTTTGTTAGCACGATACAGCCTCCAAAGAGTATACGATTGATCAATTTTATGATTGAATATTGTTCAGGGTATCTCACTGATGAACCCTCACCAGAGCCAATACAACCGGTGCTACAGTACTTTAAGTACGATATTTTTGTCATTTTTGGAGAAGTATTCAGTTTGTTAGCACGATACAGCCTCCGGAGTATAAACAAGCGATGAATTTTATGATTGGATATTATTCAGAGCGTCTTAAAGATGAACCCTATTGATATTGAGCTCACTAAAGTCAGTACAACGGGTGCTGTGGTACTTGAAGTACCAAATTTTTGTCATTTTTGGAGAATTTTCAGTTTGTTAGCACGATACAGCCTCCAGAGAGTATACGATTGATCAACTTTATGAATAAGTATTGTTCAAGGTGTCTCACAGATGTACCCTATTGATTTTCAGTTGACTAGAGCGAGTACAGCGGGTCCTATAAATCCAGATATACTGAATTTTTGGTTATTTTTGGAGAAGTTTCGGTTTGTTAGCACGATACATCCCCCGAAGTGTATACAAGTAACAATTTTATGATAGAATATTGTTCAGGGCTACAGATGCGGAAAAGTTAGTTTTAATCTTTAAAACCGTTTATTTTCTCACTCTTTCAATTGGTTGGTTATGTATTAATGTATTTCCGATGTTTTGGACCGATTTCGTTATAACCATAAATTTGGTTTTGTTTGTGTTTAGTGACAGTCCATATTCCTCACTAGCTTCCACAACTGCATTAACAAGTTTCTGTAGGTCTTGAAGTGTTTCGGCTATCAGCACTGTATCATCGGCATATCTTAGATTGTTGATTGGTCTTCCATTGATTTTAATGCCATATTCCTGATCAGCCAGTGCTCTATTCATGATATCTTCCGAGTATGCGTTATTTACATACACTCACTTTATTTATTAACTATTCACTAATTTATATTATATTCACAGTATATGCACTTAAACTAATTTATATAAACACTTCACTACTGTTTTGTTCTTAGACTATTTACTTGTTCACTTGTTTATCTCACGAGATCACTTTATAAACTAAATCTCTTATATATTAAGTGCCCTTTTTCTAGATCTTTCTAGATTTCGGCTCACACAAAACACTCGCATTCCTGGATTTGTCTAGATAATACTTTAACCTATTGTTGCTCTTTTGAACACACGTAGCTGTTACTTACTTGACTTTAGAAAGACTATAATATTTACTTCAGTTTTTAAAAATAAGATTCCATCTAAACAATTTGAACGCAAAACGGATATCGTGAATCAATTATTGAAGGATAGAAGGATAACTGTATAGCCTTGAAAAAAAATAATACATCTTGAAATATTCGAAGGTACGTTTACCACTATTATTGATTTTTATCGACCTTTTCCGTTCTACGAAAGTAAAATAGTTCTATTTCTGTAAATTTTATCACAAAATGAGTAATTTTCTCATTAATTAAATCTGATAATTACACCAGTTTTGTGTAGTGGTCACTATGGTTAAGACGCGTTATAAATTTAAAAATGTGCGCTCTAGGTTCGGGAAATTGAGGAAAAAATTCAAAAAGAAAAAACCCATTATCATTATCGATGGCAGAGGATGCAACGATTCTTTTTTATTTTCGGACAGTTTCGATAGTATCGATTTGGAGTAAGTAGTTTCCAAAAACGTTTATATCAATCGAAACATTTGTATTGAAATTGTATAAATATGAATCTAAAATTAGAATTAGACTAAAAGTAAACACGATTATCCTTCATGTGAATTGTAATAACAAACTGAAATGTTGAACAGGGCCGTAATCAGTTTTGATCTTTGTTTTGTTCAACACGTTTTTCAAGTTGTAATTAAAAAATAAAGACTCTGCTTTCAATTGCATTAAAGTACCTTTCTAATGACGAAAAAAATTATTTTTTCTGTCTGTGGTACCCTTCACTTTTTATTTTCAAATGGCATTCCTCTATATATTGTTATTGAACATTGGGGGTTATTCTATTTGAAAGACTATTTTTTTAATTAATAACAACAAAAACATCAACAGTTTGTAACATTTTTTACGTTACTCAATTATCCTTAAGCCCCCCATACACGTAACGATTTATCGTATGACGGATCTGTCAGATCGACGCTGTCTCCATACACGATACGATTTGTCTTCAGATCCGTCCACATCCCCAACTAGTCATTCATAAATTCGATTTGTTATGAAGTCTACATCAATTTATGGGCTGTGGGGAACTACGTTAGACGAGAAGCTAAGAGGGGATGATCGCTATGAAAGTGACATCACAGAATAGGCATCTCTGTTACGAAGTCGTCCTTAGACAAAAACTATATCGCTAACTATCATTATGCATGCAACTGCTACGCAAAAGCTTCCATGAATGAAAATAGACTTATCAAATTTATTATTCATTCGAATCTTTGACTTGAGGAATTATCAGAGCATGGATAAGACGACATATTTTGACCTACTTAGGATGGTGACCCCTCTACATTGCGAAACAGGGCTCATGAAAAATTGATATCCACAATACCGGGTGTCTCACTATAAAGTAAAACATTTTGATGGATTATTACTCGAGAATGAAGAAAGATATCGACGTGCAGTTTTCGCTAAACTTCTTATATTTCCTTCAAATTTTTTTTGACATAGTTGCCAAATGTATATTTTTTCCCGAAAGCGCCGGAAAAAAAATGACCATTTTTTGAAACGAAATTATCGGTTTATTTTAAATACAACACCCTATATTTTTTAATACCATCTGAAAGTCCCTTTCTTCCCCTTTCCAAAAATGTATACATTATCGGTATATACTCATGTTTTTAGGGAAAGATTTAATTTTGTCATGTCAATAACTTCCAAACATAAATTATCACATTTTAACAGCTTGGAAACGTTATAAATCGAAAATGAGACAAGGGATTAATGAGCGGCTTTCACTGAAATTCTTAGAAATGTTTAAATTTTTTTATGACACCGTTTGCAAGTCTCAAAAGTCGTCTAAAATTTTCGTAAGAAATTTACTTTTGTTATTTTTTTACGGAAAGGTGGCTTTGAAACAAATACATATAACTGACATTAACAAACGTCAAAAGGTTATTTATGTAGTATGAAGTATAACAACGAACACAGTCAAATTTATTAATCGAAAATGTATACTTTGATAGAAATCCGCCTACACGAAAATCGATATTAACTTGGGTACAACAATTTACAGAATCCGGAAAACTGGAAAGGAAAACGAGAACACCTGAAAAAGCCCAGGACAATATGCTCAATGATATTCTGGAAGTAAGGGAAATTCTAACACTTAACAATAATACAATATCTGTTAGAAAAATATCCCAAATTATTCAATTTTCGAAGAGTAAGATTCACCGGCTCCTAAAAATTATTAAATTTAAAGCATACAAAATACAAACTTTCCAGAAAATAGATAATCGTTCATTTGAACAAAGATATTTCATGTCAGAAACATTGTTGGATCTGGTAAGACTTTTCAACGTAATTTGAACCTAATAATGTCAGACGAAGCCACATTTCATATTAATAAAAGAGTTAATAAGCATAACTGCAGGATTTGGGGAGATGAAAATCCAAGAGCGTTCAACGAATTTGAAAGGGATGCGCCTAGAGTAAATGTCTGGTGTGGTGTATCTAAAACTAAAATCTACGGCCCCTATTTTTTCATGAAATAACGGTTAACTGAAACATTTACACCGACATGTTGGAGGAGTTTTTGTATCCCCAATTACAACAAGATGAAATTATAAAGACTATATTTTCAACATTACTCCTTAGTTGCTCGAAATTAATTATCAAATCATTTTGGCAACAGATGGATAGGTCGAGCTGGTCCCATCGAGTGGGCCTCATATTCCCCGGACTTAACCATACCAGACTTCTTCATATGGAGTTATGTAAAGGAGAGATGCTATAACCCAATCCATACAAATCTTCAGTGGTTAAGAAATAACATAGTAAATGTTTTTAATACCATAACACCCGAAATGCTGCAAAATGCGTTCAGTAATTTTTGGATGATATTAGGATTATGTAGAGATGCAGATGGAGGTTACATACAACAACTTATTTATTAAATATAATTTTTGTTTTGTTTTGATGTGTTTTAAGAAGTTATGTTTGATTCTTTGTTCTTATATGTAAATAAAAATGTGTGTTTTAAATGTTTTCTTTCTTTCTAGTTTTCCCGATTCTGTAAATTGTTGTACCCAAGTTAATATCGATTTTCGTGTATAGGCGCATTTTTGTCAAAAATGGCTCTGAATCTTTTCCTGGTCACTTTTATTAATTAACAAAAGTGAATTTCTTACCAAAATTTTAGACGACTTTTGAGACTTGCAAACGATGTCATAAAAAATTTAAACATTTCTAAGAATTTCAGTGAAAGCCGCTCATTAATCCCTTGTCTCATTTTCGAGTTATAACGTTTCCAAGTTGTTAAAATGTGATAATTTACGTTTGGAAGTTATTGACATGACAAAATTAAATCTTTCCCTAAAAACTTGAGTATATGCTGATAATGTATACATTTTTGGAAAGGGGAAGAAAGGGACTTTCAGATGGTAATAAAAAATATAGGGTGTTGTATTTAAAATAAACCGGTAATTTCGTTTCAAAAATGGTCATTTTTTTTTCGGCGCTTTCGGGAAAAAATATACATTTGGCAACTATGTCAATAAAAATTTGAAGGAAATATAAGAAGTTTAGCGAAAAATGCACGTCGATATCTTTTTCCATTCTCGAGTAATAAGCCGTCAAAATGTGTTACTTTATAGTGGGACATCCTGTAATATACTTATGTACAGGCAGGATTATTGAAGATATGAAGTTCTCAACGAGAATTGTGTTGTCTCTGGTCTAACTCGCCATCGGATAAGATAAAAAATAAAACAACAAGAAATACCTTCAATCAATACAATGTACTTGTGACACTCAGGAAAGACTCTTGTTCACTGCACTTTGACAACTGACTAGTGCCTCAGGCCGAAACAGGAAACCATAGAGAAATAAACATATTAAGAGAGTGTTCGTTCCCATATAAACAGCTGTCATCGCGTCGATCTCAGGCACCCCTTGCGCGGAACAGAACTAATTCTTACAGGCGGAATATTTAAATTTGGTAGTTTGGATTATGGGTAGGTAAATTTTACAGTTTGTCTTAAAATTGTTTATTATACAGGGTGTCCCGGGACTAATGGGAAAAAAGTCAGGAGCGTATAATCTGAGCTAAAATAATGTTAGTACTTCATATAAACTTTTACTATGCAGGCCCTCGTTTTCGAGTTATAGGCCTCCAAAGTTTTAATTTTGAATTTGGTTTTTATTTGTATTTTTTGTACTAGTTATTTGATCTTTATAAAATTTACGGCAAAGCTATAATGTATGTGTATGTTCATTTTGGTAAGGTAAACATATTTACAGTAGTGCATTGAAGCCAGGGACGGACTACTCGCTATGGTTAGTGATCCAAAAATTTTGCAGGTACGGCACACCCTGTATGAAATTATCGAAATTTACTTCCCCACACATTAAGCTAGCGAAAAGGTACTCTTGTTGGAATTCGATAAAATAAGCCGTTTGGCTAATATTTACAGTTTTATTAATGCACTACGTACCAGTTTACGGATTCACCATTTTTATAAGTAGGGGAAGGGCGGGCAAAGTGACATAGTTTACGTTTGACTGGCTCTTACAAAGTAAAAATAAATCTAAAAAATTTAGATTTTTGCTCATTCAACTAACATATTATTGGCCTTTAAGATCTGAAATATTCACCCTCTCAACTGAACGCATCTGCTTGAAATCGCGATATTTTTTCATCTTTGTGAAATTTCACTTTGCCCGCACTAATGCGGGCAAAGTGGAATTTTGGAGAGGGTAAAGTGGAATGCAGCAATAGCTGGAAAATTTAACACAATTAATGAATTTGGTAACACAAAAGATATTACTTTATTATCAAATGAAGTCATAGTTCAAATTTTAACTAAAAAATAACAGATTATTCTTAAAAAAATTAAAAGGCACATTTTTCTACAATAGGTAGGTTTTAGTCTTACATATTAACAAACTGACTGAGTTCCGGGATATGGAAGAAACCTCTTCGTAGCTGTTTTGGTTCGTTTATATTCATATGGAGATCTTGATATGAATATGACATCAGGTCCTCTTTTGCAGGCCATCGGAAATATTTTTGAGTTTTTTCCATACATTTAACTGTCACTCTATCTGTTGTTTTATTTACAACCAGCCCTGGGAAAAATTGTCCCTCATACTGGACCACAACCCAACGTCCTTCATGAATCATTTCTGATGAGAGAGTCCGTTTAGTTACTATTTTGTTTTCAGTTTCTTCATCTGAAAAGCTCTCCTCAGAATCACTGTCGTCTAATTTAAGGCTCGTTTCACTCTCTGTATCTGAGGCAAATAGTTGTTTTGTGACCTTCCTGACTTTCTTTTTTCTTATTTTTTCTCTTTTTTCTTGTTCCTTTTTCTCTTTTTCGTCCTTTTTTCTTTTGAGTTCGTCAATAAAAGGTGTGCTGGTAGCTACAACGGTAACACCTTTACGACTCTTACGCGTTTTTGACCCCTCTGCAATTTCATTATTTCTGCTGTCCACATGAGGTATAGGTAAAATGTCATGAGGTGAAACAATTTCAATTTTTGCATTACTAAGTGAACGATTAGTTGTTTCAGCAGCTGAGAAAGCATCATCAGGAAAAACTCGTTGGAAAGGGTATATGCCGGTTTTTTGAAAGCCTGAAATTGCATTTTGTAAGGTGGCTGCCTTTAGATATGCTTCACCAAAAAGGGGTCCAATTTCGCGAATAGTGACCACTTTACCAGGATTCTCTCTCAGCCATATCCTTACAGCCTGCTCATAGTAAGCTGAGAGAGGGAACATGAATGCCACATCCAATGGCTGCAAGCGGTGAGTGCAGTGTGGAGGTAGTACTAAAATATCAACATTATTTTCCTTTGCCAACATCATCACTTCCAGATTATTGACGTGTGTAGCATGTCCGTCGAGAATTAACAAAACGCGCTCTTCAGCTGTAGGTTTGGAATATTTCATAAAATGTTTAAACCATTCTACGAATATTTCCGACTGCATCCACCCGGACGGATGTGTGAAAACTTTGGTGTTTGGAGGGAGACCTTTTTCAAACAATGGATTAGCTCGAACTCTCGGAAAAATAAGTGAAGGAGGAATGTAGTTTCCGGTAGCGCTGAAGCAAATTTCGGCCGTCACTAGAGATCCTCTTTCAGCTGATGACAAAACACCCACCTGCTTCTTCCCCTTTCGAGATAATATCTTTGACGGTCTGTTCGGCACTGTGCTAATACCAGTTTCATCACAATTGTACACTCTATCAGGAGTGTAGTGATGAGATTCGTATAATCCTTCAAGAAGGTCAAAAAACTTATTAACGTTAACTTTGTTGAACGCAGAAGCCCGTGCTGCAGATGTTTTCTCAGGAAGTCGTAGAGAGAGTTCAGGATGTCGTCTTAGAAACCCCTTTACCCAGTCCTTTCCTGCCTTTTTGTCTCTTTTATTAAAGTTGTTAACTATTTTATTGTGTTCCGCAAATTGAAAGGCAAGATACTTTAGATCTGATATCGTCAAACCAAAAAGTCGAGATTCCATGGTAAGGATATAGTCAACCAAGATGTTTTCTTGTACGGAAGTAAATACGGTCCGAAAGCGTCCCAAACCTTTTTTTGATGCTAGATTTTCAGGTTTTTTTAATCTTCGAAATAATGTTGCTACTGGAATGTGGTAATTTTTTGCAGCTGCATTAATACTGTTAGTACCTTCCCGAACTGCATTTATCGCAGCCTTCATACAGTCTTCTTCCCATGCTTGTTGATTACTTTTTCTGTTGTATTGATGAACCATTCTTACCTGCAAAGAATTAGAAAAAACCATTCTTAAACATGGCGGGCAAAGTGAAATAATTTCATATTGCCCGCCACATCCCATTCCACTTTGCCCGCCCTGTTTAAAAATTATGCAAACATTAATAACTTTTTACATAGCCGTAATAACGAGATGATTATTAGTAAATATGTTCTCAATTCATTATTTTATGTAGTCATTATAAGTAAACCAAAACAGGCATTATAACAGAAATGTCAGAGCATCGGAAACATTAATATATACTTACAATTTTATCGAAGAAAACACAAAAACACGAACGACAAAGATACCTGCAATAAGATTGCCGCCATACTAGTTTCTAGCGGTGCCAACTGTCTTAATCTACAAATAAATGGCACTAGATGGTAGCCACAGTAACAACCAAAAATTTAAACTAGAAATTTCACTTTGCCCGCCCATTTCGCTTTGCCCGCCCCTCCCCTACACAACGAGGTAAAACTAACTTTTAATAGATGTCCAAAATTAACCTAGAGTACTACAAAAAAATAATTTAACGATAGCAGAAGATGAAAAACATTAGCGACTTATTAATTGGAAAGTTGGTAAAAACTTTTTATAAGTGTTTTTACCGTTTATCAAGTTACCATAGGATTAATTGTCAAACGTTGTGTAGAATAGTTCGTAGTCAGTACTTGTCAATAATTCATAAGTCCTTAATTTAACAGTTACAATAGCAGAATTCGCTTTTATTGAGTACGCAGATAAACATCTAATGTATGGACTGGCTTCTCGAAACTGTTTAGAGGCCAAAAGGCTTTATGAAGAACATTTTGCAAACAGAGCATTGCCAGACAGACGAATGTTTGGGCATATTGTTCTCAGGTTACGAGAAACAGGTATGAATAAGTAAATGTAATTTTCCATGTATACAAAACAAAATTTTAAATTTTAGGAAGATTTTCGCCAGAAAAAGCTGGAGAAGGTCCAGTACGAAGCATACGTACTGTGGCAGTTGAACAAGACTTGTTAAATGCAGTTGATAATGAACCATCGAGTTTTAGAGTATTATCAAGAGAACATAACGTCTCGAAATCAGTTGTTCATCGCGTCCTAAAAGAACAGCTGTTATATCCTTTTTACATGAAAAAAGTACACCGTATGACAGTGGCTGATTATCCTGCACGACTTGAGTATAGCCAGTGGTTTCTGCGACAACAACAAGCAGACAACACATTTATTAGTAACGTTCTCTTTACGAACGAATCCGGTTTCACCAGAGATGGAATCATAAATTCTCATAATATGCATTTATGGGATGATGTGAATCCACATGGCATTATCCAAACTAGGTTCCAGCATAGATTCATGGTTAATGTTTGGCAGGAATAGTTGGCAATCATTTGATACAGCCATACTTTATTGACGGTACTTTGACCGGTCAGAGATATTTGGAGGTTTTGCAAAATGAGTTATGGAACCTGTTTGATGATGTGCTACTACAAACTCGTAGGAATTTATGGTTCATGCATGATGGGGCCCCTCCTCATTTCAGTTTAGATGTACGACAGCATTTACACACAAGGCTTCCTAATAGATGGATTGGTCGTGGAGGCCCTTTTCAATGGCCACCGCGATCAGGAGACGTTAATCCTATGGATTTCTTTCTCTAGGGTTATCTCAAAAGTAAGGTATACGCAACACCTGTGCAAACAAGGCAAGATTTAATAGACAGAATTGTGTTACACTGCAATGTTATTAGAAATAGTGAGGGATTGCTCTTTCAAGTGCAAAGAAACAACCTTCGTAGACTTAGAATGTGCGTGGAAGTGGGAGGAGCTCATATTGAACATTTATTAGAATAACGTTAGTTTTTGTTGTTGTTTAGGAATTAGTTTTAGTCTAATGTTTTATAACTTGTGTTTTTTGAGGTTTTCTTAATGGTTTAATAACGTTGTGTTCGTAATTTTGATTAAAAGCAAGTAAATTCTGGACATCGTATTAATAAGTTAGTTAGGTAGATTTGTACGTAGTGCATTAATAAAACTGTAAATATTAGCCAAACGGCTTATTTTATCGAATTCCAACAAGAGTACCTTTTCGTTAGCTTAATGTGTGGGGAAGTGAATTTCGATAATTTCATACAGGGTGTGCCATACCTGCAAAATTTTTGCATCACTAACCATTGCGAGTAGTCCGTCCCTGGCTTCAATGCACTACTGTAAATCTGTTTACCTTACCAAAATAAACATACACTTACATTATAGCTTTGCCGTAAATTTTATAAAGATCAAATAACTAGTACAAAAAATAAAAATAAAAACCAAATTCAAAATTATAACTTTGGAGGCCTATAACTCGAAAACGAGGGCCTGCATAGTAAAAGTTTATATGAAGTACTAACATTATTTTGGCTCATATTATACTCTCCTGACTTTTTTCCCATTAGTCCCGGGACACCCTGTATAATTATTTCATTCCAAAAAATTATATTTCATTTTTGTAATGAAATAATAATAATAAACAATTTTGAGACAAATAATTTAGGTAATAAATAATAAAACAGCACACATTTAAAAATTTTATTAACCTGCACATAATATAAAAACAAATTAATGAAATATGTGTTTACTATACATACGAGTAGGTCTTTTATTTATACATGTTATTACATTGATTATTTTTTGACGTTTCTTAAAACCAATGAAATGCTTCTTTATTTGACACAAGGGTAAGTTTCAACCAATCATGTCATTATTATAGTGGGAATAAAGCTCTTGTGATTATTCTCGGGAATAATCACTGTTGCTTTTATTTGTCTAGCAAGTGTCAGATAGTTGTCAAAATAATTATCTAATTGTGTCAACGTTATATATAAAATGAGTGAACATCATCGGTTTAGTACCTTTTCTGATAAAGAAATAACGAATAAGATTATAGAAACTACTTCGAAAAATATTCTAATAAGTAATCAGTCTATATGGAGACAATTTAAGACCTTCACCAATTTGTGAATCAAAAAATAATCTAGTCAAATATAACTCGAGAGTTCCATAAATTAGAAAATAATTAGACAGATTTTGTTCAAACTTGTTGCCATTTGGCAATAGCCACTCGAGCCCTGCGGGCTCTCGTGACTATTGCCTGGCAACAAGTTTTCAAAAAATCTGTCAAATTATTTTCAATTTATTCTCACTCTCTTGTTATATTACTACTGATAATTTTAAAATTCTTATTCTAATAGTTAACGATAATATTAAAGTACAAAAACATCTGATTAAATTATCAGTTACAATAATCAAAAAATTAAAATTTTCAATAATATCTCCTATTAGTAAAACAATTATTCTAATATCACTTAACAGTGTTTCCACACAATTTTATTTTCAAAGTTATTTTTCCTACCACACGCACTATAAATAGGCATTTATACGGCTGTAAATTTATCAAAAAAATTCTATTGCAGCCTCCGCCATCCCCATAGCTGCCCAGCTCTCACCTTTTTTTAACTTTTTTATTTCAGAAAACAAGAAACATCACATTTACTTTCTTTAAATTAATTAAAAAGACAAAACATGTAAATCAGAGGAAACCTACAGTTGTATAAATACACAACATAAACATTATACTTAGCGAAAACTAAAAGTAAAAATGTCACACTAGCTTGAATATTAAATAATGTTTTAAATTGGTAACACAAAACATGAAAAAACTATTATTATCTATATCATTAATTTACCATACAGTTACATATTATTATTATTAATCACAAAATTACATATTTCTACTCAGTTAGTGTTTTTAAATGAAACTCACGGTCTCTAGTTAATTCCACAATATAATACAAGTTCTTGAAAATTCTAAAAAATTGACAATTGTTTCGATAAATCAATATCATCATCGTCATTGATTTATCGAAACAATTGTCAATTTTTTAGAATTTTCAATAACTTGTATTATATTGTGGAATTAACTAGAGACCGTGAGTTTCATTTAAAAACACTAGTCGAGACAGTCAATTTTATTTCTACTCAAATTACAGCATTATACTTAAGAAAGTTTATCCAATATTACATCAAATATTTTAATAAAAAGCATTTAAAAAGTAGATTCCCCTTTACATGAAGACAGGAACAGGTCTGAAACAAAAAAAAAATTAAACGCAATACATTGTTACCAAAAAATAATAATTATTTTTGTTAGTTCTCTTATCATATTTATAATATTTTTTAATTAATTATGGGACACAAACTTTTATGAGTTAAGAAAATACGTATGATTTATGTTCTCGACAAGTGAACCAATCAAAATGTATATGACTTTTTGCAAAGAGTTCGTTTGTCATTAGCCACATCCAAAGTCAATTGTTATTTTAAAGCTATTTCATCAAATAAGAGGACACAATTTTTATCTATCTGCTTCGTTTTGACAACCCTTTCTTTAAGCCTATCAAAAATTGCTTTATTAATTCCAGTTTCGAATGGCACTGATCTTAGAAGTGATTGTAAAGTAGATTTACTGGGCAAAGCTATAAAACGTTTTAAAGAATTATATGCTTGTGGTCCCTTCTTATAAATGGCTAATGAAAGGGCCTTATCCGTTATTGACCATGAAGGTTTATGTTTCTTAGAGTTAGTACTACTTTTTAATAAAAACTCCATGCCTGCTGGATCTAATTTTGAATTAAAATTTTGAAATAACTTTGATTCTGACAATTTAACTGCTTTGTTAATTTTGTTATTAATACTGATAAGTGCCTCTTTTTAATTTACAAATTCTATTTCTTTGATCTTTATTAATGTAATACATTTTCTTCTTCTTGGTAGATAAATTACTGACTTTAGTTTCGTTTATTTTACTTAAAATACTAGATTCCAAACATTGTTTTTTAGGCAAAAGTTCAAATTCAGTTTCTTTAAGACTATCATTATTGTTACAAAAATTAAGCTTTCTTTTTACGGGCAATACTGTACGAGGGGGAGGGGATAGGTAACCTAGATCGTTGGTCGAATCGCATAAACCACACATGTTGCGATCTGGTCGAATCGTTGGTCTGATTTAATTTATGTTATTGCCGATAAACCTTTGCTTTTAAATAAAATATTTTGGAGTAATCAAACAATGGTATGGTTATTTTAAATAATTCAATCAGGTTTTAATGCATAAAATTCTTGAATATGTATTTTCAAGCGCAACTTGGGGTAAGGTAAGGTAAAATCCAAATTTTCCGAAAACCCCATGAAGTCTTAAAAATTTCGGAGGTGTAGTACTATTTGCAGCCCCAGTGACTGGACTACATGTGACAAGGCTAGTATTTGTCCGTCATCTAATAAGAATGGGTTTACAGTGAAAGTAGGTTTATGTTTCAATGACCTCCTTTCCTAATCTAATAAATATTAAAATCTTTTAAGATAATTACAAAAAAGTATTAACGTGTACAGTGACTTTTCGTATCTAAAAATCGCAGCGAAAAATATATACAATTATGACATAAAGCTAAAATATAAATTGCAAGGCATACATCAGGAGAGTTTATAATGTACAGAAGATAGTATAAGCCTGTTATTGTATATGTACTACACTCATTATAGACATGATAGTCAAGAACATAAAAAGACAATGGTGAATATCTGAGTACAATTATTGGATATAGAAACATGGAACCTACTACAAGGTATCCTGAAACTCTCCTACCAAACACAAACTACAGTTACTAGTTGTGATTTTATGTCCATCTACCCTAATTTACATTTATCCCCCTTAGCGAGCTAGCGCCCTTTGCATATAATGACGCTGCTAGGTCAGTTTTTTGAGGATATCTGAAGAAACCGCTAAGTACAAATTTCAAACTTGGTACAATATATAAGCCTGCAATGATAAATTGTTTACTATAAACCCGAGTTTTTTATTGCAGTCACAAGTGATTAACGTAGAAGGGCAATGGGTAAAGGACCCCGCACATTTTATATGGGAAAATTCCTAGGTACACAAATAGATATTTCTTGATATCTAGCGGACCCCAAAAACCATATTTACGCTAGCAACATGCGCACAAGTTCCTAAAGTCCTTGCACCGGACTTACAAGTACAATAATACCCCGAACAGAGGATCTTCTGGATTTTCGTCACCCCTTTTAGTGAAAACAGCCCAAATCATGTGTTTCGTAGCATTCATGAACCGAGAAAATATTCTGAATCGTAGAAAATTAAATTGGGCTCCCCATGTAACTCATCGACTTCTAAAATATTGTCTACTTCACTATCTCTACGGATTGCATCTTGGACATATGACGCAGCCAAGTGTAAATGATATGTTCCAGTAAGTAAATATTCAATATCAAGGCGAGGGAAGGATTGTATATGAAGTTGATTTAAACGAATCCATCGACTATTCCTAGTACGGATGTTTTCAGCCTCAACTCGTGCCTGAACAATGTTAACATCATCGGAATCAACTAACATTTGTGTGGCCGTATCCAACGTTCCAGGCATATTTATCAAAGGATGGAAATTATTTATAAGAGCACCAGCAATCAAGTAATTTCGTAGCATGTATTGCTGGTATGGGTTGACAAAAAAATTTGAAAGTTGACTTAAAATGTCCATTTCGAGCTTCTACAATCCATCTAGTAGTGGTTATTAGACGTACCTGATTGGCTTCATTTGTCGTTAATTGCCTTTGATTCGGCGGTAGAAATGGTGGCATATTGTAATGCAAGCCAAGTTCTTGTAGACTATCGATTGAATCTCTATAGCCTCTATCGACTGTCACAATATCGCCTTCTTGAAACCATGTTCCCATTCCATTCAAATTATTTTGTAATTCGTGATTTAGAACACTCGCATCATTATTCCTAACATCTTCGAAGATTGCTAAGATATATCCATCGGGGGCAACTATGATCTCTGGTTTGACCAAATGTTCATTCTTATGGAAACATTATGATTGCCTCAATACTCGAAAGTTACTGCTATTTTCTATTTTATTATAGGTACAATTTAAATAAACTATTGCTTTAGGAATGTCTGGTGTGGGATTGTAGAGTTGATTATTGATTATACTCCGTTTTTAAAAGGCATTGAGTAATAAATCACTCATTTTGGCCGGAATCATAGGCGTACCACATTTAGTCATTTAAAAAAGTTAAGGCTTCTAAAATTATCTCATTTCTGAAAATAACCGTTTTGTAATATTATTTAAAATGAAATTTCAAAGTATCAATAATATAATAAACTGTGGATTATATCACTGACATCAATTTTCCAGAAAATTTATTATTATGTATAAAAGGGCGTTGACGAGTCCCTCCAATAAGCTCCAGGTAGTTATAATCCTACATACAATAAATAATAAAATAAATGTTAATAACAATTTTATACAAATACATATATATATATATATATATATATATATATATATAGTTATTTTATATTCTTGGGATTGAGGACCATTTTTAAAGACATTTAACTAGTAGTTAATACATTTTTATTTTACGTTTCGGTCTTCCATGACCTTCATCAGAAATAAAATTTTTTGTTAAAACTTCGACAGAACGTTCATTTGATTATTTAATATATTTTATAGATGTTTTAGGATGCATCACATAATAGAATACAACTCACACCACAAAACAAAACGAACATTTTAAAAATATGACATTCATTGATTAAAATTTGTATTGGAAAATGTTCGTTTTGTTTTGTGGTGTGAGTTGTATTCTATTATGTGATGCATCCTAAAACATCTATAAAATATATTAAATAATCAAATGAACGTTCTGTCGAAGTTTTAACAAAAAAATTTATTTCTGATGAAGGTCATGGAAGACCGAAACGTAAAATAAAAATGTATTAACTACTAGTTAAATGTCTTTAAAAATGGTCCTCAATCCCAAGAATATAAAATAACAATATATAAGTAAATAAAAAAGACCAAGAACCAAAAAAAAAGAAAAACAATATATATATATATATATATATATATATATATATATATATATATATATATATCCAAACCAACCCCATTTGCCGATTATTTCACCTAATTGGCAGGTAATTGAAGAAACTTGACAAACAGGTAGCTCAAAAATGGTTTTATTATTGTAAAACATAGTCTTTTCAGTTTTAAGAAAATGCCCCCATAATACAATGTACTTACTAGAACTTTTCAACTATAAAAGTAGCGGAAAGGTTGAACATTTTCAATTTACAGTTCATCTGTTCTGGAGAAACAGCTGTGTTGATTGATTTCCCCATTATTACTGTTATTTGTTATTATTTTTTACCGTTATTGTTAACTGGTGTTTATTTTTGTTCATCTATACAAGTTCTCTTCTCATCACACGAGACAAACACCTAACTACACCTTCCAACTATATAGTGTTCCAACCAAACTCGACCAGATATGGAGGATTTATCACCATCTAAGCGACCTAAAGTTGGCCCATTGTCGCTGAACGAAAAAAATCTGATATTAAATTGTTATTCCTCGTTGAAGAACGAAGAAAGAAATTAGAAGAAAAATCATGAATTTGACAGGAAGTGTTGATAAAACTGTGGAGATTACTGCAACAATGATGGGTGTTTCAAAAACAACAATTTATAATTTAATGAAGGAGGAAAAAAATGGAAACATCACAGCCCCAGCAAAGTCCCCAGGCCGACCCAAACTTGAAATGGATGACGACTTGAAGAATGGAATGAGGCGTAAGGTGCATGCTTTTTTCTTTAGAAAAGAGATCACAACTCTCTCCAAACTTATGGCTTCGGTTCAAGAAGATTCAGATTTTCCGAAAATGTCTCGAAGTACATTATGGAAAATTTTGAAGGAACTTGGATTTGAATATAAAAAAAATTATCGGAACGCAATGTTGATTGATAGAGACGACATTGTCATTTGGAGGAGGAGTTATTTGCGCAATATTCGGAAAGCAAGACTAGCTCAAAAACGAATTTATTATTTGGATGAGACTTGGTTAAATGAAGGTCACACTGTTTCAATGTTTTGGCAAGACACGAATGTCAAAAGTCGGAGGCAGGCAGCTCTTGAAGGGTGGTCAACAGGCCTCAATCCACCAGCAGGAAAAGGACGTCGACTCATCATTAGTCATATCGGAAGTGCCGAAGGTTTTGTTAAAGGTGGATTGTTGTGCTTTGAGTCGAAGCAAACCGGAGATTATCATGAAGATATGGATGCAGACGTTTTCGAAGAATATTTCTCACAAATGTTAGATCTAATTCCAACGGGCTCAGTCATTGTTATGGATAACGCAAGTTATCACTCCAGGTTAGTGGAGAAATTACCTTCAACTGCATGGCGTAAACAAGATATCCACGATTGGCTAACATCGAAAAATATTGAATGCCCAGATAACCCGCTGAAAAATGAGCTCTTGCAACTGGCCAATTCACATAAACACAAATATAGTGGATACGTTGTAGATCAAATGGCATCAGCGCGTGGTATAACGGTGCTGAGGCTTCCTCCTTATCACTGTCAACTCAATCCCATAGAATTAATACGGGCCCAAGTGAAAGGGGAAGTTTCAAGAAAGAATACGACATTCAAAATGAGTGACGTAAAAGTTTTATTCGAAGACGCGTTAGGTAACGTAACCAAAGAAAACTGGAAGAAATGTGTCGAACACGTGATACAAGAAGAACTAAATATGTGGGAAATGGATCATATAAGTGAACACATGATTGAACCATTTATAATCAATGTTAATAATGGAAGCTCAACAGAATCGTCTGATTCTGATATATAGACTAGTTTTTGTGTTAGTTACTACTATTATTTGTTAGACTTTTTTTTTATAAATATTACATTAATTCATACTTCATTCCTGCATTTCTCTTTTTTCCTCTCCTATTGTAATCGGTATATTAGTAGTAAAGTTGATACTTTGCTATTTTTTATATAATATTTTATGTTTATTGTTTATTCATAGGAACACAAAAAAATGTGTTTTTATTGAATCGATATTGTGAACTCTTTTGAATGGTTTTCGTAATTATAATTTTATAGTGCCTTCATATTCATATACCAAGTTTGTTTTGTCCTGATTGCACGCCTCTGAGGATTAAATTGTTTATTTGTTCATTCAAATACAATAGAGCGACCCTTTCAATACAATAGGCGACCCAACCGAATACAGAGTCTACCTGAAATTCGTAACAAATGAGAAATTTTAGTACAAAATTAGATAAACTTCGGAGATATTTTATTATACACCCTGTATCGGTTTTGCATAGCTAATGAGCTTTTATTACTCCATGCCTTTTAAAAACGGACTATAGTATAAGAGGATACATGATTTATATAGTTTTCTCTTGTTATCGAATTAAATCCAATATTATTCGATACGAACCTTTGTAGAAGAGATAATCTCGCATTAGAAATAATGAGGATGGGTGGTTGTCGGGAAGAATAACTAAACAATATTTTCAAAAATTCATCTGAAACTGCATGTTTCATTTTGGTAAAAAAATGTGAGCAAATGTTTTTTTTCGACACTTCTTGTCTTGCCACCTTGTTCAATAATATCGCAAGATTCTAATAAATGTCGAAAATTATTTTTTGAAATTGATGTGAGCTCCTTAAATTCGTCTTCAGTGAAACAATTGATATCCTCCCAGTTACGGAGTGGCCTGTTTCTGTTAGCAATTGTCCTCATTCTTTGAAGAAAATGTTGAATATTGGAAATTATGTATGGGTTATTCTCAAAATTCAAACCTCCATGCAAGTACTTTGGAAGGAAACCTTGATGATCAACCAAATTCTCAAGAAATCTGGAACATAGATATCAGAAGCAACAAAAATATCCACTCTACATTCTAAAGAAAGTGTTTGAATATTTTGACGAGCATTACAAATAATGCACGCACGATTTAATACGCGGGATACGTTTACACCGTACGTACCAAATTTTCAGTCCGAGGTTTAAATGACGTCAAGTGTACTTTACTTTCGGTGTAAACAACCGAGGGGTAAAATTTGGTACTCGAATTTGATCCATCTCATCTAGGGTAGTTCCAATTAAATTTTTGACGGTGTAAACACGGCATATTAGTGTTCGTGGACCAAAGTGACGGTTTGCTAAAAGCACAGAGTAAAAATAGGTCAGATGTGGATTTGTACTTCACTGATTTAACATCATTGTCCAATTTTCACTACTTCTAGGTTTCATCCATATTCTTTGATTGTCTAACGATCCCACAAAATTACTGCTAGTTAAAAGCAGGTAAGCTAAATTGCTTCTTAAATATGGAGACTTGGATGACTCTAATTTAAATCTTTGAATATATTTTTTCTTTTTCAGGAACTCTATTACTACTTCAACTTTTGTATCCATTTTTAAATAAAATCAGAGTCTACCATCGAATTTCCTAAAAATTTAAGGTTATGCCATTTTAATATAAAAATGTCAATTTTGGTCCCTGGCATTAAATCTGGACTATTTTAATCCAGCAAAACAGTCAGTATAAACACTTATATTCTAAGCTAAATAAGTCCACGATTTGGTCCACGCGGTGTAAACTAACTCATTGACACGAATGCAATTCGGGCTATTTTCCATTTTCCAATACTGTCATTCATCACTGTGTTATTACAATTGGAACATCTTTTTGTATCATCATGAATATTAATAAGTTGATTTCCCGCAGCTTTTCTTCGATATATCGCAATTTGCAAAACATCAATATTATCTCCTCTAATCAAACGCATTGAGAGTCTAGGAATAAAATTTCGGTCACAAACATAACAACTCACTCTATTTGCTAAGACCATATGGTTCAGCAATGTTCAACAAACACTGAAAATCACATAAACTTCAATTAGTCTAACAATTCAGAAATAGTACTTGCGTTTTACGAGATCAACAAGAAAACGACTATTAACATTAGAATTTTGTTGCTTTTACCCTCTTTGAATTGTTCTCCATGCCTACTACGAGATAACAGAAATAAGTATATTAATAAGTGGTGCTATGAAGGTATTCGAAGATGATTCAGATAACGTTTCAAATACAAGAAAAAGAAAGAGAAACGTGGGAATAGGTGGAAATATACAAACATATATACGATTCGAAGATACAAAAACATAATTGAAAAATAAAACGTTCCTTTGATGAAGAAATATACCGTGAATTTGAACTAATATAATATATACTCTATATAAATCGATAGAAATACGTACAAATTATGATTTTATACTGATTTATCCTATCTTGTGTGACAATTTCGTGAAAAATTCATTTTCAAATCTTATGTATTACAGGACTCCCTTATGAGATGTAGGGTGATGAAAAAAACCAAGGTTTTTATTTAATAATGTATACGTAATTATTCAAATTGACATCATTCGACTCTGTATACGATGAAACACATCATTTAACATCCTTCACGAGAATTTTGTCATTTTCGGTTGGTTTATTTCTACAAGGTGTCCGAAAAACCAAAATTCGTTATTTTTCTATATTCGTGAATCACCTTGTATGAAGCATTTATAATATTATGTGATAATTCAACCTTTTTCCTAATTTTCTCTTTATAAAAAAACAAAATTATGAAAGTCTCAAAATAGCATTATTATCTAGTGAAATCGCCTTGCAAAACGAAAAGATTTAGAAATGAATTTCTCATGAATTTGTCATACAAGGATGTGATGATAATAACAACAAATATAAATCAGAACTAAATCATATTCAACACCCTGTATCTCGAAAACTAGTCATAGGATCGTGTTGCGCCCATTGAAACATTTCACCAGAATGATCAATTCTACAACATATCAAAAATTCAAGAAATTTGACGTAGAGTCATTTTCCCATATAAGATGTGCGGTGTCCTTTGGTACATGTTTTAAAACACATATTATACTGAGCTAAATCCGCCCCGTTCCCTAATCACTCAGTTTTCATCATTGTTAACTTCTTTCAACTTTCCAGAATTTCACGGAAGTATTCGGCTACCCTCTTCTTTTTTCCAGGTTAGTGACATACACTTTTCTCTTCTCTTTTTTTGTTTTCGTTGGTGTGTGTTCTTCTTCTTTGTAACTGCATTGCTGGTCGTAGTCTAGCTGCTTAGCGTAGTCTTCTCTGGTGTAGCTCTCTCATCTAGATGTTGGAATGAGTAGTCCTCAATTCTTTAAAACCTTCTAACAGCGTTCTATATGATTTATTGTACTTTATTCTGGTCCAGTTATCGGTGCAGCTACTGTGTCTTGATGTACCTTAGGGGTTTGACTGCTTACATCAAGCCAGTGGCGGCGGCTACTGGTAAAAATTTTAAGATGTTCTGCAATTTTAGATCAAAAGTTTACCTTGTAAGGCGGTTATCTCCCTTCCTTTCTCCGCCTTCCGTGTTGAAATATTGGATTTCTGGAATGATTGTCAATTTCCAGACAAGAAAAATAAGAGTCACGCAGTAAGCTCTACGACGTCAAAACCAATCTTACCGTATGCCACGAAGCGCTGAAAATACTGCAGCGACCTATCCTGTTAAAATAGCGGCTTCATTTTAGACGGTCAAGGGGGAGCAAAGACAGCGCGGATTTTTGAAGGAACTCGCAGAGCACGTTTGTATGGCCCAGCTATATAAAATATCAACGATCGCGTGAAATAGGTTCGTTATTCCACTGGTGGGCTTTACTTACGCTTAGCTTACAGCTGACAATGCGAATGCCGTACAAAATATATTATAAATTTAATATTTGATAAAAGGAAATATTTTAGTTAATTAGAAGATTTTTTGGGAGCTCTGCGGAGCAGCAGCGCTTATATACTAGCCGCCAGTGCCTCAAGCTAATATTTTACTGAACTAGGGATGGATCGTGGCTGTGTGTCTGAAACGTACATCATTGCGTGAACAATAATCGCTGCGATAGGTAGTTTTCATCTCGAATTTGGGTCTTCTTCGGATGACTCCTTTTGCTTTCCTTGTCCTTGTCCACTGCGTAGTTGTCGTGGACCTTGAAAGTAATACCCTGGTTTAGGAAGCCTTTCAGTTATTTTCCTCTAGTAGAATACGTATATTAAACTGTATAAAAACACTGTTGTGCACTTTGAGAACGTTTATCTTCCGTACAATTTGCCAAAGTTTATCACAACAAATAACGTAGATAAGTTGTTTAATTAGCTAATTAAAGTAATTATAGGTTTTTATCGTACGTTATTCGTTACTTGGTTGAATGAGCCATTCGATATAATATATTCGAAGGTATATTTTGCCGTGTATTTCGTGAGCACAACATTCGAAAGGTAATTTGAAAATTTTAACTTATTTGGTTCATTGTGATTTTTTCATTTTCTACTCATTATTTTTGCTACCGTCTTGTACCAAGTTTGATTTGGTTTTCACTTTCGTTTATTCTTTATCCCCGATGATTTCCGATGCTTTTCTTCTTCTTTTCTTTTATGGACCTTAACATATCCTCAATACAGGACAGACGTAACATTATATTATCAGTTCTTCTTGTCTTTTTATTTTTAACCATACAATTCTTACTTGGTTTTTTATTTTTGTTTTGATTCCGCATTCATCATTGTACCATTCTTTTCTTGTTTTCTCCTGTATTTATATACTATCAAAACTTACTTAATTATGTCTGCGTTTCGTGTAGTAAATGGAAATATTTCCATGGGAATGGACATATTGGAAATTTCCGAACCTGTCTCGGAAATATTTAAAAACATATTTAAACTTTGTAATAAACAATTGAAATCAGATATTTTTTTGGTAGATATCTAGCTTGCTATGCGTCTACAAGCTCATTTTAACTTGAACTCGTGCTTTGCAATAACGATAATTTTTTTATTTATGTTAAATATTTGTTAATTCTCGTCATGGCATCTTAAAAAATGGTTTGCCTACAGTTGAGAAGAGAGTACAGCACGTGAGGACACAAATATTTAAATTGCACTAATAAATCATAATGGTGTTCTTGTTTATCAGAATACAGCTTGTGACTTTTGATTACTCCAATAAAAAATGTTGAATTGAGTACATGTTAAAATTGAGTAGCCGCTTTGTTCACTAGAATATTTCTGAATAATATTCAAAAAGTTTATACCAGCTACAGTAAGTAGAAATCAAGTTTGTATTAATTAATAAAATTAGTCATAAGAAAGAATTGTTTATTCTCTGATACTAATTTGAAAAAAATATCCAAAAAACACAAAGGACCTTATATATGTACAGTGTGGAAACCACTTATGGAATAAAATTCTTTATGTCATTATTTTAGAAAATTATAAAAAATGCCGAGACACGTCAACTTATGAATTGAGTTGTGAGTTATGTAAACATAAATTTAAATGTACAGGGTGGTTCACGCAAGTATGCCATAGTCGGTGTTGTTTTTTTTAATGAAACACCTTGTATATTTGCATATTTTTGAAATCCTCTTAATGAACCGATTCCAACAAACTAAATAATGTATGGTCAATTATGAATTATACAGGGTGAAATTTTTATTTTTACAGTTATTTAATACATTAAAATAAATGCTCAAAATGTTCTCCACCTAGTTGTTGGCAATAGCACAGTCTCTTATAGAACTCCTCCTTAACTTTGTTTAAAGTTTGAGGTGAAATATTCCGTATTTCTGTAGTTATCCTATCTTTGAGGTCTACAATGCTAGTTGGTTGTGTTGCATATACTTTGTTCTTAAGATAACCCCACAGAAAAAAATCTAACGGCGTAAGGTCTGGCGATCTAGCTGGCCACTCAATAGGAAGATTTCATCTAAATAAGTTCTTACCATTAAAGCATAATGGGGTGTTGCCCCGTCTTGCTGGAACCAAACAATTTCATTCGGTAAGCTAGGATCTATTGCGTTGGGATATAAGTTTGCCAACGCAAAGCATATTTAAATATTTTTCAGTTGTCAAATTTCCGTCTATAAATATAGGACCAATAATATGGTCGCCTATGATACCGGCCCAAACGTTCACCTTTTGAGGGTACTGAGTATGTGTCTCACGCATCCAATTAGGATTTTCTGCTGACCAATATCTACAGTTCTGTCGGTTTATCTCTCCATTCAATGTGAATGTTGATTCGTCAGAAAAAAGAATGGTATCAAGAGCTATCTCATTTATGTTCAGCTTATTCATCAATCCATTCTACGATCTGGATCGTCTTCTGTTAACTCCTGCACAAAAGTTAATTTGTAGGGATCAAGTTTTTCTCTATGAAGACATCTTAGAATAGTTGTATGACTAACATTATTTTCACGGGCAATTTGACGTGTACTAGAACTTGAATTCTCTTTGACACTTAATAAAATATCCACTTTCACATCATCTTCAACGAAGTGTGGTTTTCTTTTCAATGGTTTGACATGTCCAACTTCTCTGAATTGTGCATGAATTTTAGACACAGTACTTTGTGAAATATTAGGCAATTCGGGATACCTGTGATTAAATAAGTTTGCCACTTCAGCTTGACTTCTGAAGTTATCCCCATACCCGATCATCATTAAAATCTCAATTCGGTGAGTCTCAGTTAAATATTTCATTGTTATGTCGACAAGGAAAGAGTGTGTGACAAAGATTTTACTTTTTCAGTATAAACTGTCAACACATCAACAACTGACAGAATAGAAAACAATCCACATTATTTACCAATTAAAAACAATCCACATTATTTACCGTTTTTGTTTAATTATTCGCGTTTTTAGGTATTTTATGATAAAATTCATGGGCGTCGCAGGTTTTGTTTAATAACAAATACGTCTAATAATTAGTTAGTTTAGATTTCTGATAAATCCATATTTAGCTAATTTAAAAAAGCACCAATATTTCAAGTGTAATAAATTATTAATTTTAAAATTTCACCCTGTATAATTCATAATTGACCATACATTATTTAGTTTGTTGGAATCGGTTCATTAACAGGAGTTCAAAAATATGCAAATATACAGGGTGTTTCATTAAAAAACAACAACACCGACTATGGTATACTTGCGTGAATCACCCTGTACATTTAAATTTATGTTTACATAACGCACAACTCAATTAAAAAGTTGACGTGTCTCGGCATTTTTTATAATTTTCTAAAATAATGACATAAAAAATTTTATTCCATAAGTGGTTTCCACACTGTATGTGGGAAACATGATAAAAATCCACAATAAATATCAAAAAAATTCTCAATGAATTAAATATGTGCCACAAATCAACTAAAAACTTTTAATTTTTTAAAAAATTGTGATTTCCCCCCAAAATACATTCCTTAACTTCTTCAAGCCCAGGTTAATTTTTTAAGTCGCTCCCTATATCCCAGATGACGTGAAAAATGCCCTTTTTCAATTTTTTTTTGCAATCCACTGATTATGGTAGCGGTATATTAGGAAAGTATTTCTAGTTATCTTAAAAGTGAATTTAGTGATTTCATCCAGTGGCGTTATTATGGGGGCCTAAATTAGTGACAAACTGACTATGTAAAAAAATAGTATATTTTTATAAATGATATGCAATCGAAATAAAAAAAGCACATATTTTCTCCTACTGAACAGAAAAATAAATCATACCAGACAAGCAGTGGCGTAGAAGGTGAATATAAAATATGATATTACATTCTTTTGATCTTAGGTATATTCTTCTGAATAAAATGATTTTGAAATAGAAAATCAAACATTTCTTCCTACTATACAGAATAGAGATTTATAAAAAAACAGTGGCGTAGCAAGTGAAATTAAAATATGATTTATTCTTTTGACATATCTTGTGTGTAAAAAATAAATGGTGTAAGTAAATAGATTTTTCTGAACACTATGGAAAAAATTGCTAACAAAAACACAGTGGCGTGCAAAACAAAAAACGGAGTATATCAAACTTGATTGTAGCCATGGTATTCATCAAAATGTGCCTCTGGTGCGTTAGGGCAAATACCACACATATTAGTTGTGTAAGTTCTTTTCTTCTGTTGTTGGTAACAAACTCTGCAAGTTCCTCGTTTGCGGTGAGATCCATGTTCTTTTGCAGAAGAAGCAAAAACATGTCTTTGTCCCTTTTTTTTGTTTTTTTTTTCTTGGAACTCCTGCTTCATAGTTGTATATGCTGGAGAATATTTTGCAAGTAGGCCGTCAATCAAACACTTATGAAACTCTAAAACACTTATATCCTTGCCGTTAGCATGTATATATACCACCTTGGCATTTAAAACCATATGCTGTACAATGTGTAAACCAATTTTCTTAAACCAGTTGTAATTTTTCCTGGCGCAGTTATACGGTTCGATGTCTTGGTCCACTGCATCTACCCCTCCAGTATACTAAAAAATACAGATAACCACCAGCCAGATGATGTCCCATTCATAGGAATACTGAAGAAGATGACTATGCTAGAGAATGATGCGATTCCTATACGCAATAGATTATCTCTAACCAAAACACTTTTCAAATCCGTAATATCTA
Source organism: Galeruca laticollis (assembly GCA_963921935.1). NCBI lineage: Eukaryota > Metazoa > Arthropoda > Insecta > Coleoptera > Chrysomelidae > Galeruca > Galeruca laticollis. The sequence goes on from OY998184.1 coordinate 90,623,220, forward strand.
CATCCAATTCAGTAGCAAATATCATCAATTCAAATTCCTTATCACGCCGAGCAAGTGAGAAAGACAATCATAGAATCCGAGATTATTCGTACAATGATAGTAGTTGCGAAAGAGCTTTTAACAATATTTCCACAATCAGATCCATAAAGGGTATTCCCCAAGATTCTTTGGGTCTCAAAGACCTCAAAAATATTGGTAACACATGTTTCATGAATAGTATTATCCAATGCCTATCAAACACAAGGTGGCTATTAGAATATCTAAAGAAAGACGCATACATAAGAGATATTAACATAAACATATCTAGCATGAAAGGAGCACTAATTAAAGCATTTGCTGAAGTTATTCAAGAGCTTTGGTCTGAAGACAGAGTGGTTAATACAGTATCATTGAAAAGTAAGATTCAGCGATTTACTTCAAGGTTCATGGGATACACTCAACATGATGCACATGGGTTTCTTCGTTACCTATTAGCAGGACTTCACGAAGATGTCAACAAGGTATATGAAAAACCAAAGCCCATATTAACAGAAATTTATGACAAATTTAGTGATATCGAGAAAGCACAAGAATTTTGGTTAAGATATGCGAGAATGGACAACTCCAAGATTATGGATAACTTTGTCGGTCAATTAAAATCAACAATCAAGTGCACACACTGTGGTCACTGTTCAGTTACCTACGATCCTTTTTGGGATTTATCCCTTCCGATACCACAAAGAACAGGTCAATTACGACTTTCACAATGTTTAGATTCGTTTACAAGAGAAGAAACACTCGACGGTGATGAGAAACCATCTTGTTCGAAATGTAAGGAACGAAGACGATGCATTAAGAGGGGCCTCACGTTTTAGGAACCTAAAAACAGTTGGCACCCGTGATTTGCAACAAAATTTAGGTCATTTTGTACACAACAAATCCCAAGAACGCACGGAAATTAAGTGTTGAAATTTTAACACAATATAACTTGGACCTTTGTCTTGGGGATCAGGTATTTTGGTTGAGTTTTATATTGTTATAAAAAAAATATAAGCCATTAAGTGATGGTGTGATTTTGACAGTTTTGACAATTTGTGGTCACCAATCTGGACACCAAAACCTGATCCCCAAAAGGAAGCCTAGAGAATTCGATTCTGAAAATATTAAATCTCAAATCATTGTATTTTTTGAGATTTGTTGTGCGCAAATTTTTGCAAACGAACATCTTTTTACTTTAGTTCAACCGCTCCACCGTCTTGATGCATGGCGCTGTATAGAACAATATAGAACAATGACAGAAGACGACGGTCAATTCATAGACAAATAATATTATAACTTTCTCTATGGGTCAAATGCTGTCATATGTTTTGTGTTCATAAAAATATTCCAAATTTATAGTTTAGTGTGTATTGTATTTGTAAGTGATTATAATTCGGTAATTTTCATGCTAAATAAGTAAATTTGTGCTTCGTAAATGCTATTTATATTTACTCCACAAAATTGTGTTTAGTGCTTCATGCTTCGTTGCAACAAAAATGAACTTTTTGCACCTATTACACAAATAACTACTTTTTAATGTTATTCTTATTTATTGTTGGTAAATACATCAAAGTGATTAAATATATTATGTGAGAATGATTTTGAGTTTTTGTTCTTTGGAATAAATATATCATGTTTATACCTGATAATAGTAATTGTGATTCCCCTTAAGTTGAATTTTATTGTTGTGTTTTTCTAGACAAATTTTGTTCTTCATGAGGTCAATTATTTCGCTTATTGTATTTGTTTGTGAACTCAGTTTTGATGCAGAGTGGAGGCATTCTATTTCAAGTAGTGCATCATCACCTACAAGCCCTAAAATATTTTATTTAATATGCAAAAAGAATTTATAACACATGGTGATTATTTGTTATGTTAAATATATTTACCATCAGCAGAAACACCTAGAAACCCGTGTTGAACATCTACCCACAATCCTGAATCAACCACCACAAAATTTTGTACTTGTTCAAAAATGCTCTTAACCACTTTTTCCTTAAGAGTTCCATACTCCATTACCTCCGTCATACAATAAGTCTTTTTAAGAACAGTTTTAACAAGAGAATGACAAGGTGTATTTGTTTTTCTCTTAACAACCTGTCCAAAGATTTTATAAGAAATTAGGATGGTTATCCACTTTTTAGCTTTCCTTAGCCTATGCACCATAGATAATAGTAATTGTTGAATAAAATTAATGAATGAAGTAGGTAACATTATATTTTAAAAATCTTTGAACCATAAATATTTTAAAACTTTGTCTAGCTAATAGTCAAAAAATCAAAGAAAATAAGAAACCAAATTATTATTAAAGGATGACTTAGTAATAGTCCTGGTTGTTGATATTAAAAAAAAATTGTAAAACAAAGGGCGACTAAAAAGTTAATTTTGTCTACTTGTTGCACTTCGGGGGCTGTATCGAGTTATACAGATAGGTTTTCTTTTCTAAAAACCTTTTTTTGTGTTGTAATTGCTGAAAAACGTAAAAACAACTAATAAAAATACAAAATTCCAACTTTTTTTTGGGTAAACCTATACTTTTCTCGCATATTAGATGGGTTGGATGGAAAAGTAATAATACCAATAATGTATTATACAAAAACAAAAAAAATATTTACCATTCAGGTGATCACACATTGTGTATCTGTCATGGAAAAAAGAGAATGAACCAACTATTTTTTTGTATAATCAAGGAAAAATGTTTCAGTTCCAATCTCCACAATACATATGATCAATCTTTGCAAACAAGGTAGAAGCAAACTTGTACATGTTGATTGTATGTTTGATTTTGTACTGTATACATCGATCTTCCCACAAAATATACATTATTATTTGTCATTACAGATCTTTCGCTTTAAATTTTTTATTAGTTGTTATAGTTGCTTTGTAAGTTTTTTAAACGTTTGCTATTTTAAATTTAAATTCTTAACTGTACCTTACTTTCCTCTTTCTATTAAATGTAAAGCATTGTATTACAAGTAAATATTTCTTTGTATAATAAATTTGGAAACTCTTTGTTTATATTATTTGTTTCTAGATAAAATTGAATATATTTACACATGTAGTTGAAAAAAGAGCCTACATGGCAAATAAAATTTGAAAGCAACCAACAGGAACTCTGAAACTGATACAAATATGATTAGATTGAGGCAAAGTTGTGACATGACGTTCTGTGTTTTCAGACTAAATGGCCTATTTTAAATCATGTAAATTTACAACTTTTCCGCTGTTTATGGAAATGGAAATTATGTCAACAAATTTTGTTTGGAACCGTGTATATAATATTCTCTTATCTATGCACAGGTTTTCTGTGGTTTGGATGCAACATAAAAACAGAGATAAGATTTCTGTGCTCACAAGAAGTTGAATTATTTGAAATCAAAACACAGATGCGTTTCTTTGAACCGTCAAAAGTGGAAAGAGAGAGAGAGAAAATATGTTGAATAAGTAAAAGCCGATTCAGTACTACTATCGACATCTATCGTAAATATTTTGAACCAAATAATTACTAAATTAGTAACTAGTATTGTGTAGGTTTTTAGGTTTATATACCTGTGAGGAGGCCCCTCTTAAATCATTCTTAATTCATAAATTTCCGAAAATACTGGTTATTCACCTGAAGCGCTTTTCGCAAACAGAAAGTTTTAGTGGAAAACTTAATGATTCAATAAATTTTCCAATAGAAGGGCTTGATATGAACCATTACGCGGCTGATAATGTGGCACCTTGTATGTACAACCTCTACGCTATATCTAATCACTGTGGAACCACTTATAATGGTCACTACACAGCATTTTGCCGACATCCCAATACGGGACAGTGGCACGAATATAACGATTCAAGAGTGCTATTAATATCGTGGAAATCTTTAGTCAGTGGAGAAGCATATGTTCTCTTCTATGAACAAGATGACTCAAAATCTCACCTTTAAATTTAATAAATTTTTTTATCATTTTTTAAATTGTATATTTTAATTGTGAATCAATGTCTTATTTGTTTTTTTTTCTGTAAAATTTATTTATATATTCATATATACATTGTATCCGTTTATTGTCAGTTATCAGATATAATGATTTATACAAACCACTTGTGCAATTATAAGTGAAAAATATTCCTAATGGTAAATAAACGAATATACCCCTCCCATATTGGTATTATAGTGTTCAATGACAGCTAGTTTTTGAAGTAGTAGATTAGTAGACACTTATGCCTGGTAACGATTTTTTCAACAAATCCTGCTGTGAGCTTCGTGAACAACAGGTAAACATCTCTTTTGTCTCTATATCTAATAATCAAAACATCATTTTTTCGTACAAAACAAGTTTGGAATTTGTTGAGACTTATTTCGGTTAATTCTTTAGGAACTCCCCGATTGACCCGTATGGTACCAGTTACGGAAGTTTTTTTGCAAGCAAAAACTCTGCTAGTCTCAGAGACATGTACCAATTGTCGATAATTATTTCTCGACCTTGATCTAACAGTTGCTTGAACAAATAAACCACGATTCTTTCAGACAATGACAGATGTTCTGATCCGTGAATATCCTCAACATTACATACGTCCTTTCCAAAATACATGGCAAAATTATATATGTATCCCTGCAAATCAGGATGGCTAGGACAAAGGCAAAACATTTTAATTCCAAAGCGTGCTCGTTTTGATTTAAGAAATTGTTTAAAATGTAGTCGCTCCTTGTATAATACCAAACACTCGTACAGTTTCCCCAGAATCAACAAGGTTCATACAATTTTCTTTGACCCAAGCAAAAAACATAACCAAACAGGCAATGGGTTTCTCTGGTATGAGAGCTTGAGGATTGCTAAATCTTAAAAACTTTAGAATAGCGAAAAACCTGTTTCTACTCATTATTTGTGAATCAAATATATTTGGACCAGAAAACAAAAAGGTTTTGTTCCAATAGTCCCGTTTACTCGGATATCGTATTAGACCCATATATAAATTCAACGATAGAAAAGTATACATCTCCGGAACTGTGACATACTTCCAAATTTTACCGTAGACTTTTTGAGTACCAATCTCTATGAGGTACCTCCATGCACGTTCATTCGTCCAATTACATTAATGCAGAATTATATTTCGAGACAGAAATGCCTCCAAACAATTTACAGGGTATTTCATGTTCTCTAGTTCTATTGCGGGGTGAAAGCCTTCATAATCACCACAAAAATGCACTGTTGTTGTAGCTCTTTTATCCTAAAACAATATTAGATAAAAGATAAAATTAAAAAATATACAGTAAAATTCCCCATGATTGTAGCTACATGATCTTCGTCTTCTGAAATACTCGATAAACTGTCGCTATTTGTATCAGGACCACTAGGTAAATATTCGGATCCCGAATCCTCAAATGGTTCATCATCACTCACGTCGGATATCCTTACACGTAAAACGCACAAAAAACTATCTAATACTGCAGCACTGCACCGTTGCAAATAAAATTTTACACTGCAGACCACCAAAAATATGGATGCGGACTATACATGCGTTTGACCTTGAATCAGCCAATCAAATTTAATCCCCCCCCACATAAGTATCCCATTCCAGGGTATATTATTCAACTACGATATTATTCCAACGTTTATTTTAAATATATCATTTGTTGCCACAAGTGGCAATCTGGGATATAGATCAATTTGAGCTTGTTGCCACATGTGGCAACATGGACTTGAAGGGGTTAATGAATCTAGCAAAATTTTGCTTAAAAATCTTTCAAATCGTATTCATTGCTTCAGTTTAGATGATAATTGCATTATTTAATCAACTAATATCTCGTAATTTCATCTGTCTGACAAATCCTACTCACTGCGCCAGTTTAAATAATCAAATTAACGTATTTTATTTTGTTGCAGAGCGTCTCTGAAACACCTGTCGACGTCGACACCAGTGATGACGGCACAGGCGCAAATAACGGAACCTCCTAGTCCTAATACCACCAAAGACCCTAAAATTCGCACCACCTCAAAAGCACGACAAAAAAAATTTCTGCGGCACTTTCCTAACGTAGAAGACGACGAAAAAGTATTGAATCACTATTCCTGTGCACTTATCGGAGATATTTTATTACAGGGTCATCTGTATATTACTAAAAATTACTTTGCTTTTTACTCCAACGTTTTCGGATATGTTACCAAGGTAAGATTATCCAGTTATTTATACAGGGAGTGGTAGATCTTGGAAAAATTCAAAATACCTAAATATTATTTTTATCTAATCTTTTTAGTTTGTGAAATACAGGTTGATGAAGATGCAGAAGTTATATACGTTTCATTGCATATCTTTTCGGAGGATACAAATGAAAATTTGAGATTATTTATACAGTGCGACTCATTTAGATAGGATCGTTTATTGCAAATAATACAGACGCCCATCATAAGTACGATTTTAGCGTATAATGCGACTAGAAATTTAAGAAGGTCATAAATCACAACCACTTGAGTTATCAGCTGAAGGTCGATTATACGCAGTGTTATAGCTATATAGATATTAGGTTAAGATATTTATAAAGAAAAATCGTTTGAATATAATTGATGATTATACTTCAGAAAGTTTATAATAGAATTACATTTAATATACACATACTTTTGCAGTTGCTGTTTTTATCATATAAGTATAAGTATACATATTAAGTTAAAGGTAGGTATTTATAAACAAAATTACGCACGTAGATCAGTTTCACTTTCACTGTCGTTATCCAAATTGATAATAAACTTTTCTTTGAAAATTTTGTCTATATCCACCTTTTTAATGTGGGAAACTTGACTAAGAGCTACACCACAATTGAACTTAAGATTGGAGGAGTATTATTTCTTCGAACTGCTGACTTGAGTTGATGCCATTGTTCAATTGGGTTAAACATACAGTGATAAGGAGGACGTCTGAGCACCGTATTCCCTACAACACATTGGCCATGTTTCGCATGGAGAAAGTTCTACCGCGATAATGCAGGGTAAGATCCAGGGGACATGAATAATTGACAGAAGAAAGATATCATGGCTAAGAAACCTCAGAGAATCGTTTGGTTGCAGCTCCAATCAACTATTTAGGACTGCAGTATCGAAGATTTGTATTGAAATGATGATTGTCAACATCTGTAGTGGAGATGACACGTACAGATGAATATACAAAATGTTCTACGACCAACGATCAAATCAAAATCATCTTCACTTCTAACTAAATCAGTGCTGTCAACTGTTCAGTGCTATCATCGTAAAAATCTAGTTATTTTAGAACAGCGCCCTCTTTGGTTAATATATATATTGGGGTCTCCCAAGATTTTTTTAGAGATTGTAACTCAGGAATTAACGAATAGGTTTTTAAATAAATCTATTCGTTTATATATATATATATATATATATATATTATACTAAATATATGATATAATACTTACTTTTATAGTAGATTTAAATGTATATGTTTATTTATTTAGTAATTTTTGTTTTATTAGTTTGGCTAGCTCAGTTTGTTTTTTATATTTGTTTAATAATTTATTTTAATTAGATTATTCGGGAGCATGAAATCCTTTTTCCCTTTGAGTCCTGGCTTATTGTATTGTTATCATTGTTTAAATAAAAAGAAAACACATTATTTGTAATAGATTTAATTTTCAATGCAATATTTATTTGATAAAATAATATGCGACGCCAATGGATATATTGTACCTATTTATTGATTTTAATAATATCATAAATGCGCATGCGTGAAAAAAAACTAGTCATGCGCTTTAACATGAATCGAACAATTATGATATGTAAGAAGCATCTATATTATACAACACAGTTTGTTAACGATGCAAACAATTGAATGGTTCAACAATAAACATAAAAGAATTTATATATATCATAGTTATATATGATACACATAGCTGTGGGAAGAAATTAATTATATACATGGATAGAACAATAGAAATTATATACAGATGGACATAGTTATTTCATTGTAAAATTTCAATCACCAGATTTATGTGATTACAAGATGGCGTGATTAGCGTAAGTACATATTTTAATTTATATAAAGTTCGGCCTTTTATTAAATTTAACGATTTATGCAATGAATACACTATATAAAGTCTGTTTCTTTCTTTTTTAGATCGATCATATTTTCAAAAGTTTGTCAATTTATAAAATTAAGTATTTAATTGGGATTTTGAGTTTTTACACTATTTATTGGCCAATAAATGATTTAAATACACTGACCTGTTGATCTTGAATTTGGAAGAAAGTCTCTGGATCCCAGGAACACTCCACGGAAGCTCCAAAAAAACCAAAGTTGTTGAAAATTTCACAGATTCTTGTCTGAAAACTTGTAACAATTAACTGTAAGTATTTCTAATATTGTATTTAATCGTACTTTAGGAGTTTAAATGTCTTAAACCGGGAATATCTTTAAATTTTTAGGAACACTATCCCACACACTCCTCGCTTCTTAACACCAGCTACCGTTCTCCTTAAGCGTCCCCTCGATTCTCAACTTTTTTAAACAACACAGTCTTTTGTTCTTTTCCAGATCACTATTCAAAAGTTTATTTATTGATTCACAGTTTGTTATGTCATCTTTTATAACCAATAAGATATTGTCTTTTGTAATCAGATAATTGAAACTTCAATCACTTATCAAAACAATTTCATACATACAAATACATTAAAATTGGTTATACTTAGATACACTTACATAGTACAACATTCAATATTATTATTGATAGTATATTCTTGTTACATTCATATCCATTATAAATATAAATTCTCTTATGTTATTTGTCTATATGTCATTATTTGTTTATCTATGAAATCTATTGGATTATATTCTATTCAATATTTATATTTGTTCTTATTCTTAAATTAATGATTATAATGAATTAACTATAGTAATATTTGTTTTCATTTCAGATGAACAGCTGTTATGATATGGAAATTATTCTTCGTCTTAGGCAACTTTATTTACATCATTACATTGGTTAGGCAATATCTATATTTTATGTTATCATTGAGGTAATTCCTTTTTTATTATATTGTTATAGGCTGTTATTTAATATATCTTTATTTGATATGTTGTTTAAATTAAGAAAAGTGTTTCCTTTTTACTTGTTTTCTTAAATTAAGTTATTTTCATATATATTTCATACTAGTAAACATATTTTTATATTACTAATTCTATTATTATCTATGATATCTGGTTCAATATATATATATATATATATATATATATATATAGACGAAAATAGTTAGGGTGATTTTTTTATTGGGGAATGCGGCAATGTGAGAAAGAAAACTCTGTTTAGTTAATCCTAAGCTTTCGATAATTTATTATTATCATTATCAAAGAATCTACAAAATAAATATTATATAAATTTAAAATATGTTTTAAAGTAAAAATATTATTTACTTACACTAATTGAGGTTGTTCACAATAATATAATATCTATTTATATGAAGAAACATCATTGTACAATTTTAGTGTGAAAATATTTAAATTGGCATGTTATCAAATTGATGACAATTTGTGACAAGTTGATGTTGTCATAGAAAACTTTTATATATATATATATATATATATATATATATATATATATATTTAGTACATTAGTATAGGATATAATAATATACTCATATTATATTTAGATTAAATATAAGTAAATCAATAAAAATAATTCTCCTCTATAACGCCTTGATCTCCATTATTATCTTTTTTGTCGAATGATAATAAATAACTATAAATTGAATTTAGATTCTGAATATCAGTTCTTTTATTTAAACAATTATTCTCTTGAGCAATGAATGTCATTTCCAGGAAAATCCTTTTAGAGTAATTGTCTTCTTTACACAAAATTTTGAAGTTTTTATAATCAATTATATGTATTGTTGAGAAAACGTGTTCTGCTAATGCTGAACGTTCTGGGTATAATCTTGAATCACTCTTATGTAGAGCTAAGCGCTTAGTAATTTTTTGAGAAGTCTGACCCACATATACAGATTCGCATGTAGAGCATGTTAATCTATATACAACATTAGAACGTTCAGTATAAGGATCAATTTCTATCAATTTGCTAAAAACACGATTAATTGTCAGAACATTTTTATTTGAAAGTTTTATGTTAGTTACTTCCTTTAAAATTTTGGAAATTCTAGGTGTAAGATCTCTAAAATATGATAAAGATGCAAAAAAGGTATTGGTTGAATTTGTATTCGTTATATTTTCTACGTTATCATTTGATAAATTAGGTTCATTAGATAATTGTATTGGATGAGGATTGTTAAATAGTATTTTTCTTACTAATGTTTTTGGATATCCATTATTTATGAATAGATTCGATAATATATTTAAATTTTTATTATGCATCGTATTATCTGAAATATTGGTTACTCTATTTTTCATTTGCTTTATCAAATTAATTTTCGTTGAAAATTTATGATATGAAAAATAGTTTATATATCTTCCTGAATTACAAGGTTTTCTATACCAGTCTACTGTAATTATATCATTACTTCTTATAAGTCTGGTATCTAGAAATGGAACAGATTGTTCATTATCTTCTGTTTCAATAGTAAATTGGATGTAGTGATTATATCTATTGAATTTTTCTAATATTTCATTGATGCCTGTACTAGGTAATGCCAATATTATATCGTCTACATATTTTTTTATAAAAGAAAGACGAAAAGATAGTAAAGGAATAATACTATTTAACAATTCATCCATAACATATGTAGCTAAAATTGGAGATATATTTGCTCCCATTGGTGTACCAAAAGTTTGTTTATAATACTTATTATCAAAAGTGAAAAAAGTATTATTGAATAAATAAGTAATAATTTCTAAAAAAATATTTATGTTTATGTCACAATATAAACGAATACGTTCCCAATTTTTTTCAATATACGTTACTAAATAAAGATATTACATCTAGACTTGCCACAACATAATTTGATGGAAGTTTCATTTTATTAAGTAATTGTGATATATGAAAAGAATCTTTTACAAAATATTCATTATTGCAATCATATGCATTTGTTAGTATATTTGTTATATATGCTGATAAATGTTCTGTAGGAATTCCCATAGAAGCTACAATAGGTCTCACTGATAAATTAGGTTTATGTATTTTTGGTAAACTATAGTATTTAGCTATAGTACCATTATATGTGGTTAATTGTTTTTTTTATTTATATCTATTTGATTTGAATCAAATAACTTCTTAACAAGTTTGTTACATGATGTTTGTAATGATAAAGTAGGATTAGAATTTATTCTTTTATAAGAGTTATTATTTTCAATCAAATCTAATGATAATCTTGTATATTCTTCTCTAAACATTATTACAGTAATATTACCTTTATCATACCTTGTTACAACTATTTCGGGATGTTCTTTTAAACATATTTGTTTTCAATAATAAGTAACGAAAGAAAGATGGTTGTGTTTTCTCTAATTTTGAATGAACATAATTTGTAATTACGTTAGTTATTCTTGCAGTAGTGATAGAACGAATGTTGGTATCTTTAATAGTTTTAGTGTATTTTCAACATCTGCTAAAAATGATTTTACTGGAATGTCAAAACCTAAATGAGGTTCTATTGAAAACTTTGGTCCTAGAAATAGGAATTTATTAATATCATCAGGAATGTCTAAATTAGTGAGATTTTTTATCCAATTAGGTTGTGTTATTATATATATTGACTATTTGACTAACTCGTTAATCATGATGTTAGATGAGTAATGGTACTATGGGAATGGAAGTCGCCCATCTTGCTGACGTAACTAAGGCTTCATGGGCACCGATAGTCATCCATCTTGTGTTCTGTGACGTGTGCCATCTGTCATGTGTTCCGGGTCATTTATCTTGTGTTCTGTGACGAGTGTTATCCATCTTGTGTCAAATGTGCCATATGTATGTCGTCCATCTTGTGTTTTGTGATCTTGTGTCATCTATACTGTGTGTGTGACGTAAGCGGCGCTTGCGTACAACTTATTAAATTTGAAAAAAAAAATCTGCCACAGCGGTGCTTCGATCCCATAGCCTCTCGGTCCAAAGGCGGACCACTCATACCATTAAGCAATGAATCCACATACAAGTGTGTATATTATATTGGTTTAATAGTATCGAACTTTGTTATTATTAGTACGATTTGCACAGAATAAACGACACTTTGATACTCACGTGAGGTAGATTAAAAACATATATGCGTAGTAATTGGTACCATAAGGGCATTAGCGTCTAACTTTGTTATTAATGGTCTGATTTGCATGGATTTAATGACAATAAGACGTAGTAATTGTGTATGTCGTATACTATGACCAAAGAGAAAAACTAATATATACGGGGTATAGTCATAACTCAGTTCGATGGCAAAAAGGCGTAATCATATTGGAGTGGGGGATGATCAGATCCTCTGGTTTTAAGGATCTAAACACTATGGTTTTCTCAAATTTATCGCGAGTTACACTAAACTCTCGCTTAAGAGCCCGTGTGTCTATAATATTGACTGAAGATTTTTCAATACATGTATTACTCACCGCTGTGGCAGGAATTTTTTAAAATTTATTACACGATGATACGCGTCACGACACACATATGACAGTTGACACAAGATGGTGGACACTCGTCACAGAACACAAAATGATTGACACGGAACACATGACAAATAACACACGTTACAGAACACAAGATTAATGACACGGAACACAGTCACAGAACACAAGATGTATGACACGGAACACATGACAGATGATGCATGACGTTACTACCAGCGCGCGCGCTTCTTTGGTTACGTCATCAACATGGCCGACTTCCGCTCCCATAATAGCGTTGCTCATCTATTCATGACAACTATAGATGTCGCTGAAGATTGTGTACCTTATTTTACAAGAGTAAGCTTCCTATCCTTAGTTGTCAGCGACTGCTACCCAATTCTCTTTGTAACCACAATACCGCCTTCGCTCTCTCGTGGTACTTATGGGCGTCTGTATTCATTGGTTTATAGTTTTATGTGGCTCAATTTCCGTTATACTATTGAATATATTTATCAAGTGCTAATGTTCACTTTTTTCTCGTAGCTCTTAATTCCAATCCTTACGGTAGAAAATATAACAAAAGAAAAAACAGCTAGGATAATACCCAATGCGGTTGGAGTATCGACCAGTGAGGATAAGCACGTATTTGGTAGTTTAATATCTAGGGATAACACTCTGATATACATGAGGACAGTATGGCAGAAAGCCAAAAATGCATATCCTGTAATAATAGAACCCGATATCGAAGTAAGTCCATTAAATTTACATTCACTTAATATTTATATTCACATGTTATCGTCAATTTAAAACCTGGTTTCGAATTTTCTTATTACTAAACTTTCTTTACTATTTCCGTGTTTGTTAAGAATTACTCCTAAATATTTGATCTACTTTAATTAAAATTGTTTCTCTAATTCGCGTCATTTCTAGCTGGAATAATTTATGTACGTATTTTAGGAACCAGATTTAGATTCCAGTGATTCATTAGAAGCAGAAAGTGGCAGAGATTCGCCGCCTATTGAAATAAAGCCTAAATTTTCCCTAGTTAAAATTATTCCGAAAGTACGACGACCTAGTGACGCAGATGGTGAGTAAAAAATAATTATTATCTAAAGCAAATATAATTTATACTTGTATATGCCTTTCCGACTGCTCCTATTTGCTGTGCCAATTACAAATCCTACTCACTGCGCCTTTTACAGATCCTATTGACTGCTCCTTTTACAGGTCCTACTGAGTGCGCCAATTACAAATTTTAATAATTAATTTAAAAGTTTTGCGAAAAAAATGTACGAAGGCACATAGTACAGTTTTTTATGTACTAACCTCCTAAAACCACTAAGCGCATAATACACTTACCGACTTAAAATTCGATCCATTCAAAATAATGATTTATTTAAAAATGCTCTTACTTTCAAATGCGGAAGCTGATTTATTTGAATTTTTTAGCAACTTTTAGATAAAATACTGTAGTTTTAAGATTATTATTCGAACATCTAAAAGTAATTCAGTATTCGCTGGATATACAGGGGGGAAAAGAAAACAATTTTTTCCTCTACTTTTGACACACCCTGTAGGTTAATTCTGCTAGTAGATCTACACACAATTAACTTTATCAAGAAGACTGATTTGTTTCCAACATTTTGTTTTTTCATTTATCCCGATATCTTAATTTGTTTGTGAAATGTGACAGTTTAAAGAAAATGCAACATTCTTAAATTTTTTATTCCGTTTTAGCAGAGTAATACATAATTTTATAAACAAATCAAACAACAAATAAACTAATAATTATTAGAAATTAATAACGGCTATTTCCCCCACGAGCGCGAATAACTGCCTCAATGCGTCGTGGCATACCCTCTATTAGATGTCGAATCTCCATCTGGTCAATCCGATCCCATTCTTGGACCAAAGCATCTCTCAAAAAATTTAAATTACTTGGAGAAGGAACTCGGTTACGAACTCGTCTGCCCATCATGTCCCAGACGTGCTCAATTGGATTTAGGTCTGGGCTACGTGATGACCAGTTCATCCTTTGAATTTCTGTTTCGTCCAAATATTGAGATACGTTTCCTATAAACGGTGGAAATGGAATTACATGTGGATCTAGCACATCACGAATATATCGGTTTGCTGTCATTGCTCCGCCGCCAACAATGACTAAATCAATACGAGCTTCCATGCTTATGCCGCCCCAAACCATTACCGATCCTCTTCCATAACTGAGTCTTGTGGAGAAATTTGTTTGTTCAAACCTTTCGCCTCTTCTTCAGTATATTCTTTCACGGCCATCTGGAGAACATAAACAAAACCTTGACTAGTCAGAAAATAAAATCTTACTCCAGTCTTCGACATTCCAATGTTGATGCTCCCTGGCGAATCGAAGACGGGGCTGTTCTGTGATTCCTAAGTAACTCCGGACCAGTTGCAGGTCTTCTGGAGCCTAATCCATGTTCTCGTAATCGTCTTCGAATCGTTATTTCGTTAACAGCTACTTGGCGTACTTCTTCCAAACGATTTCGAGCCATGACAGCAGTAGTATTTCTTTCTCGCAAAACGTTTAATGTTACAAAACGATCATCTCGAACATTTGTAGAACGTCGTCTGCCAGATCCTCTTCGTCTAGAAAAACTACCAGTTTCATTGAAACGTTGTACAGCTCTCTGGACGCTACACCTTGTAACACCCAATATTCTAGAAGCATAATACTGAGACCTACCATCTTGTACCAGAGCAACTGCTCGTGCTGCATCAGTAGGTGTTAAATTAAATACTGATAATTAAACTGCAATTGCCAAGTAACGAATATTTGACAGTTGTCATATTGTGAGTTGCCACAGCACTTTACTTATTATTAAACGGTTTTATCTAGCTCACCCCGTTTGTTTTATTCTTGGCTCAAATTTAGTAATTCAAATTTCACCCTCTTCCTGTCAACCGATTAATCTGAAATTTTGTATACACTTTGGATTTTGGTGACAATACAATTATGTTTATTCATTATCATTATAAATTCAAGATGGCCGCCGCTACAAAATGGCGGATAATTTATGTTTTATTAATCCCATCAATATGGGTATCAAATGAAAGGGCTCAACAAGCAGAATACAATATACTATGAAAAATTGAAATCCAAGATGGCGGCCGCTACAAAATGGCGGATAACGTAGGTTTTATCAATCCCATCAACATGGGTATCAAATGAAAGGGCTCAACAAGCAGAATACAATATACTATAAAAAATTTAAATCCAAGATGGCGGCCGCTACAAAATGGCGGATAACGTAGGTTTTATCAATCCCATCAATATGGGTATCAAATGAAAGTGCTCAACCAGTAGAATACAATTTACTATGCAAAATTGAAATCTAAGATGGCCGCCGCTACCAAAGAGTTGGACTGCAATAAACTAACGGGCAAGAAACCTTGCAATAATGAAGCACTAAATGAATTAAACAGAATGCGAAATAAAAACTAAAAACCAAAAAATAAAAATAGGTAAAAAAACGTTTTAAGTTAAACGGTTTTATGTTAAACATACATTGCAATGTTTAAGATAAATGTACTAAAAACCAAAAAATAATAAAATAGATACAGTCGTGGGAATTATAAACATATGCATAGACTAGACTAAAATAAAACCGTGGGGCACGTCAATTGTCTACAATCGTTGATTAAAATTTTTGTTTTGTAATGTTACACTATAATTAGGCAGTTGTTCAACCGACAATTGACGTGCCCCACGGTTTTATTTTAGTCTAGTCTATGCATATGTTTATAATTCCCACGATTGTATCTATTTTATTATTTTTTGGTTTTTAGTACATTTATCTTAAACATTGCAATGTATGTTTAACATAAAACCGTTTAACTTTAAAAGTTTTTTTACCTCTTTTTATTTTGTAGTTTATTCTCTACCGTCATTTAAATTATGACCATTTCTAAAATGTTGCATTTTCGTTAAACCGTCACATTTCACAAACAAATTAAGATATCGGAATAAATAAAAAAACAAAATGTTGGAAACAAATCAGTCTTCTTGATAAAGTTAAATGTGTGTAGATCTAATAGCTGAATTAACCTACAGGGTGTGTCAAAAGTAGAGGAAAAAATTGTTTTCTTTTCCCCCCTGTATATCCAGCGAATACTGAATTACTTTTAGATGTCCGAATAATAATCTTAAAACTACAGTATTTTATCTAAAAGTTGCTAAAAAATTCAAATAAATCAGCTTCCCCATTTGAAAGTAAGAGCATTTTTAAATAAATCATTATTTTGAATGGATCGAATTTTAAGTCGGTAAGTTTGTATTCCAAATTAATGCAACTCATGTTATTAGTTATACTCAAAAAGCGAGAGCAAAAAAGTAGGTTCATAATACAATTTTCTGCTGAACTGATTTTGTTATTGAAATATGTCCATCGATTGTATATTCAAAACGGCGGGCGCGTCAGCCACCTTTTTGGAAACCAAGTTTTATCAAATATCTCGTGAACCGTACACCGTACGATAAAAATAGTGGAGATCATTTTTCTAGATAATAATATTTTCTATAACTTTTATATGAAACTTTTTTCTATATATTGCATAGGTTTTTATTTATACCGTTCCAAACTGTTTATTGCTAAAAATATAGTTAACGGTTGATAATAGATTAAAAATGGCAATTATCAAATTTGTAGAATATGAAATTAGCTATAAAATTTTTGCCGCAACATTCATAGTTTTAGAACCGCAAAGTTACAACAATACGACGCACAATACCTACCTTGTTTCCGGAGAATGAAAATGTTTCATTAAGCTATGAAAGGTTACAAATTATATATAAAAAAAATATTATGCAAGCAAATCGCCCAAGATGGTATTCTTACCTGAAGGTCTGGGATGATCTTCTGTGGGGTTGCAACCTTTTTTGAAAGCGATATTGTGGACTGTATCAGGGGGTTCAATGGGGTTTTATTAACGTTCCTACTACTAACCGTTGACTTCAACAACTGTTATTCTTCACTGCTAGGCGCTTGGAGAGCTAGGTTTTAAATTGAACATAATGTATGTATACCGTATGTCCGCTAGTTGTAAAAATACCACCAACGATTTGCATGAGAATTTCATATCTAAATTTTATTATTAAATAAGCTTATGATCATAACATATTAAAATAAAATGAATGAATACTCAACACACCTTAAACTATAAATGTTACGACATTTATAGAAAATTTCATGTTTCAGAAATTTGGTTATTGCCATGTAACATCAACTTTTAACTACATATTATACAGTGTTGGGAACTTTACGAGGGAACATGCGTTTTACCGTCAATGTGTTAGAAAGAGACAAAATACATATAAATTCAGTGTATTATTCTTTTTCGCTAAAAGGATATCATAAAGTGGAAAACGTGCAATAAATTTAAACATATGTCTGGTAGGCACATACTTCCAGTTTTATCACTAAACAAGAAATGCATTCAGGCTATTACTAGTCACTTTACCACAGCAAAATGTTTTATAAACAACTCATTATGTTAAAGATCGCAATGAAAGAAGTTAATGTTAGAAATACAGATATGTAATATGAACAGTTTAGTTTTTTAATTGAGAAATAATAAGATTGTACTATACTGATAGCTTAATACAATGAACAATAAAAAAATCAACATTACTTTCGTTTATCCCTTCATGATTAATTTACAAAGAAATGATTCAGTAGTAATAAACTAATTCACTATATCAGTTCGGGTAGTACCCGCTAATATGATTTGAACAATAAATTAAAACCTACCTAATAGGTATTTGAAATAAGTACCACTAAAAAATCACTGGAAGATAGCTAAAAAAATTACATTCGTCGATATTGAGGGTACAATTAATGAATATGAGCATAATAATTTTCATTAACATCATAAGGAATAATCTATGGCAACAATACAGAGTTCAAAAGCGACAATATGTTGTAATAAAACAAGCGTATTTCTTTAATAGGATATCATAAAATGAGAAATAAGTCGTATGCTAATATTTGTTCAACTGCTTCTCGTTTTAAAAATATCTCAATGTAAACCGCCTCTGTCTCCTACGCTCCTGATAAAACGATTTCGCTTAGAGCTTTAATCCTTCTACTTTTATCTGTCCTCTCTCTTCATTTTCAATCCACGCGAGCCCTTAAAAATTTCCTTCTTATTTGTGAGAGAAATCAGTCACATTTAATTTCAACGTAAAACGATAACCTCTCACGGCCAAAGGGATCTTATAATGGACACATGGCGTTACCAGTGTGTTAGAGAAGGACAATCATGAGACGGAGAATTAAAAGTCATCGTAGATTATTATACCAGACGAATACGAATCGCGCGTGCGCCTCTTGAATATGTTTAAATGTACAACCTGGGTAGCTCAGAACTGGGTTTATTCGAACATTTGATTTAAGCTCATTGAAGAATTAAGAAGTTTTATTTTTTAATTTATTACATATCATAATATTACTATTATTTAAAAATTCTAGGCATTTTCATTAGAATTCGATTTTATTTCTATTTTCGTTTTTTTTTAATTTGTACTGTGTGTGTGTTTACACAGAGAATTCGTTCTCATTTGCATACAAACTATAAAGATACCAATTTTTTTTACAAACACATTCGAAACACAGCAGATGTTTCGAGACCAATTTCACGTTGCCAAATCTGGAAAAAAGTAAAGGTTTTAATCGCTTCTAACTGAAAACCAGAGTAATTTCCAGCATTACAATAAAATATTCAACGAATAGATGGAATTAATTATATTTTGATCTGTACCAACCTCTTGAATTATCATAATTAAAATCTTCTTATAACTTGTTCTCGTGTTAGAACAATCCATTTTACAATTAATATAAATATACAATGAAAATTGGCAATACTGTTAGTAGCTACAAAGAATTTGTAAGAGGCCGGCGTTGTGGGTTTTCCACTTATGAGATCCTGTTAGCGAAAAATGAGAATTGAGATATTTGGAAGCACATATTATTATTAATACATGTTATGTTATTTATTCCAATACTAACCGTACTAATATAGTGAATTAGATTATTACTACTGAATTATTTCTTTGTAAATTAATCATGAAGGGATAAACGAAAGTAATGTTGATTTTTTTATTGTTCATTGCATTAAGGTATCAGTTTAGTACAATCTTATTATTTCTCAATCAATAAACTAAACTGTCCACATTACACGTCTCTCGAAAGCGGTGTCTACCAGACATACCTTTACACGTGGTGGGAGTATATTTCCACCGTTTTCCACTTTATGATATCCTGTTAGCGAAAAAGAATGATACACTGAATTTATATGTATTTTGTCTCTTTCTAACACATTGATGATAAAACATATGTGTCCTCATAATTTTCCTAACACTGTATAGCAATAACCATATTGAAAAAAGTTTAGAGCCTCATAAATAAAAATCTATGCGTTCTACAGAAAAAAGTTTCGAATGAAAGTTATACAGGGTGTTTCATAGTTAAACCACCATAGGTTAACTGCAAGTAGAGGACACTTTGGTGGTTCCAAATAGACTTGGTTTATTGGTCTAACATAATTATTAACAGAAATACAGGGTGTTTTATTCATTTAGTCCAATGCTTTTGAAGGCCATAACTTTAGAACCGCCCTATATATTTCTGTCATTTTTGGTAAGGATAATATTGCATTGATAACACAATAAAAATAATTATAATCCAGGTCTGGTTTAAGGAAAATTTGCAAAATTCAATAATCTCTAAAACAACACCCTGTATATCAGAATTTTTAAAATCCAATAGATTATTCGAAGAGAATAGAAAAAATATATCGGCACAAAAATATTTTTTGAAGTGCACATCCCGTTTTCCTGCTTAACTTTTAATGTCAAAGTTATTTAAATGTATCATTGACATTTTCGTACGTAATAACTTTAGAACCACCCTATAGATTTCTTTCATTTTTGGTAGGTGTAAATTACATAGGCATCAATAGTTTATTCCAAAAGAACAGAAAAAATTGAGCTACACGAAAATGTTTTTCGAAGTGCACACTTACTAAAATATTCAAGTCAAAATCATTAACAATTATCAAGTCTAATATTCTAAAGGAACCGAAAAATTGTCAAATAGGTGTAGACTGTTGAAGTACGGAAAACTTTGACAGTTCGTTTTGTTATTGGTAGTTAAGAGGGGCCTCACGTTTTAGGAACCTGAAAACAGTTGACACCCATGATTTGCAACCAAATTTAGATCATTTTGTACACAACAAATCTAAAGAACGCAGGGAAATTAAGTGTTGAAATTTTAACACAATATAACTTGGACCTTTGTCTTGGGTATCAGGTATTTTGGTTGAGATTTATATTGTTATAAAAAAGATATAAGCCATTAAGTGATGGTGTGATTTTGACAGTTTTGACAATTTGTGGTCACCAATCTGGACACCAAAACCTGATTCCCAAAAGGAAGCCTAGAGAGTTCAATTCTGAAAATATGAAATCTCAAATCATTGTACTTTTTGAGATTTGTTGTGCGCAAATTTTTGCAATATTATCCTTACCAAAAATGAAAGAAATATATAGGGTGGTTATAAAGTTATGGCCTTCAAAAGCATTGGACTAAATTAATAAAACACCCTGTATCTCTGTTAATAATTATGTTAGACCAATAAACCAAGTCTATTTGGAACCATCAAAGTGTCCTCTACTTGCAATTAACCTATGGTGGTTTAACTATGAAACACCCTGTAGAAAATGTTATTATCTACTATTTTCGTCATACGATGCACATTCCACCACATATTTGATAAAAAATGTTTTCCAAGATGGCATCTGTACTTTTTACCCACCTCTATTATGTTATTCAATTGTAATTATTTGTTATCTTTATTGATATATTTCATTTCAGGCACGCAATACGACTCGGTAGGCTTTGTTAGCGTCCTCAAACAATCTATAATAGAATTTCGCAAGTTACCACGTCAAAGTCTCATCTTATGCGCCACAACTTTATTGCTCATTCTTCTTTTTTTCTCAGCGGGTATATTACTTTATCGAATAAGCAAAATACAAAACAAATACTCGATGGTATTTCACGAAAACATGATCAAAGGTTCTAGCGATGTCTACAGCGACCTCTTGCAGTGGCACTCCCAAATGCATTCGAAGTCGGCGGGAGCTGTTAATAATTTCTTAGATTCGAATTTGGTTCTAATTGCTCAGGTGAGTAAACGAATTTATACACACCTTTCGGAATATCAAAATTAATTTGTTTTTAGGTTAGGCAATCTTTGGAAGCATTATCTTCGATTCTCATACAAGCCACTAGTAATCAAGGCCACGAATCAGATCCGAAACCTTTAGAAGCGTCCAAAGATAACAGTTAGCCAACTAGTCAGTCCTACACCATCAGCAAACCTTTATTCGCGGAGACATTTAGATGGAAGAACTAAAACCTTATCAGTATTTTATTAGATTTTTTAAAAAACCAATAATCGATCACAAACACTTTACGATAGGAGGTTATTGCTAAAATACAGTAGATACGATTTCTGATCGTTTGATATACATATATATATATATATATATATACATCTTACTATCATTTCTGCATCCGATAGAATGACTTTTGCATTTAATCCTGCATCCTCTGTAAACTTACGTCCGTATATCGGACGCAAGACTACATCTTTCGTTTTTGGCAATTTCTGATGAATATTTGTCCCATAGAACATATGGAAAAGATAGACCACCTAAAATACTATGGTTAACCACGGGTGTCCAACTGCCATCTTTTGCAGATACTTCTATATTTAAGTATTAACCAAGGTCAAATGGACGCAAAGTTGATAGGAAATGTATGAAAAAGGTATAGTTTTAGTTCAACGAATTTCTGCTGGTGGCGCACCAGAATATACTTTAATATACATAAAATTACAATTTCGTAACATTCTGACGTCCAGTAGATTTGGCAACGTAGTGTCTGGTATTGATAACAATACATTTTAAACTAAATGCATTTCGTTAGTTTGCGGGAGTATAGTATAGTTACAACTTAGGCGAACGTTACGTCCGTATTAGTAGTGGTGATTTGTAAAAAGTTTGAATATCAGCCTGAACCCGTAAGACTGCTAAGTATATGTATGAACTTTATTCACGATTTATGGTTAGTTAGCTGATGTGTTATATAAAAGGCGGGAAGCGTATGCACGAAAAACTAAACCGCAAATTACCAATACTTCTATAATAGCATGGGTAGTTTAGTGTCAAATAAACATTAATGAACGTCTTAACCGTGCAGTATGAAAAAAAAGGAAAACTTTGTAAGTAAGTTTTGGGTCGCGTCCTATTATTTGTACAGGTTGGCCCATTTTCGATGGATACTATAACCTCAGGCCAATTTTTTTGAGACAAATTCAACGGTGGATACGCAATAAACTTAAGTTATATACAGTTGGCTTTAATTCTATTAAGTTGCTTAAGCTTTTCAAGAATATATAGTTATTTCTTTTCGAAAACAAATGAATAAAAGGCATTTTGTATAATTATATGGAATAAATAAATAAACAAAGGCGGAAAACATTTGATCAGTGGGCTTTGAAATAGTTTAATAGTATCTGAAAATGATTCAGTTCGTATGGACTGCGATAATCGGACATCGGACGAACACATATGATCTCTCGTAAAAAGCTGACATCTCCAGCTATACTTTTTTTGCCGGCACGACCTTCACTCCACCATTCACAATAGTTTCTCGGCCGTGCAGTGGAAATTGGTACTGAGTTTTATAGTATATTAAGTACAAAGTGTCAAAAAGGTTACTTTAGTCAGGAGTTTTACTAGGCACGAGTGGAGCGAAGCGGAACGAGTTCTTTGTGAAACGAGTGACTAAAGACGTTTTTAACACGAGGTGCTTACTATACTTTTTCTTCGCCCGCGGGAAGGAAAAAATTATATTATATTTGAATTATATTCATTACATGACGGACGATGGCTGCCAGCTGACTGACAAATCAAATGACGCAGAATAACAAAATTATCACAGAATATGAAATTTAACATACAAAAGATAAACTTGATTTGACGTTTAAAAAAACAAAAGATAAACGAGATGTGACTTTACGCATTTTAAACACTAGTGTTTAAAGAGTCGTTTTGTGCATGTCAAACCCGTGTTCAAAGTGCGGTTTTAGTAGCGGAAGTAGAAAAAATATTTTATTTTATTTTGAATATATACACAGGGGGCTGGCGGCTACAGTATCAAATATATGAATTTACCATTTTGTTAAAACACATAACACTCAATATAACTTTATTTTGCAATAAATATGCAAAGGTTTTTAAATGTTTCCGAATCTTGTGAAAATAGTTGGATTAGGTTGAAAACTATGGGAGTACCTTTGCAAATATAATTCAGATGCAGCTTCTAAATTTTGTCGGCTTCAGTCGATGAATGCGTACATCATATCCCACTTCATAAAACTTTCAAATCTTGGCATTTGTAAAATAATGAATTTTTTTTAAGACCTAGAGTAGAAATCAACTTCTCTGATATCAAAATCGTGACAGAAGTGGCAAATTAATGTCTAGGTAAATATTATTCCAAAAATGTTTATTATGCATCAAGCTGTTTCTTAGAACTTTTTCTAATTTTCTTGTAGTAAATCGACCACCGCACAAGCAATTTGTAATTCTTCAACATCCATATTTTAACACATAACAACTCAATCAAGCTCGTTCATTTATGCATTTTCACGATGATCAAAATTTGTTTCCTAATTTATTGCCAAAGACTACCAGTAGGTATTTTTAAAATTAGTAAATGTCAATAAAATTGGATTTTTGGAAACGTTTCTTTCACTATATCTTGTATGAGTCGTGAAAAGAGTAGTATATATGCAACTCAGGGAGAATGCTGTTTACCCTCAATGCCCCCCTGGTTAGAAAATACATCTTTCTCCCTCATTGCATAATCTACTATTATATGTAATCCTATCAATAATAAAATTTTCTGCAAACACGTTATGCTAGATAGTTCTACTATTATGTTTACTACTAGCTTTTGTTTTAATAATTGTGCACAAGACGGCAAACTTTATTAATAATGATAATTTGTAGAAAAATACAGTAAAACTTATATTATTATACCCAATAATTTATCACCATAAGTGCTTCCATCCTTGAATAAACATTTCTGAAATATTTAAACAGAATAATAAATCTTTTATATATATTATATAACCATGTTGTTAAAGCATACTTTAAATTTTATTCTTAAAGCCTACTTGTCACATGTTACCCGCCGTGGTTTAATTGTTTATACCGTAATGATACAAAATTCCTATTATTCACTTGTTTTTGAAAAGAAGTATATTAAACTATTTTTGAAAAGCATCAAAAATAAGCAATTTAATGAATTTAAAAATTTCGTACAAACGCTTCCCGCCTTTTATATAACACATCAGCTAACTAACCATAAACCGTAAATGTTGTTCCTAAAGACAACCCTTTCTTATTTGCTCTTCCACATAAAGAAAAAAAATCGGCAATTTGCGGTTACAAAGTAATGCATCAATATGCCAAAGCGTGTGGGGCAAAAAATCCTGATGCTCTTACTTCAACCCGCATTAGAAAACATCTGGCAACTTTAACTCAAATTTTTAGTATGAATGACGGGGATATTGAACAGTTGGTATCATTTATGGGGCATACTGTAAATGTCCATAAAAATTCGTACAGGTTGTCCGATGATGTGTTTCAAACGGCTAAAATTTCTAAGCTGCTTCTTTCAATAGAAAGCTGACAAGCTGGTAATTTTAAGAGACAAGTTCTGGATGATATTGAAATTAATTTGGAAGAGGATTTACTTGAAGATTCTAATTCTGAAAGAGTAGACTCTGAACCCATTGATTCAGATGACAATATAAATTATTCATACAAACTCGTTGCTCCTGCCATTTTTGCATCTGCCCCAGCTATAGATAATTCATTCTATGAAACAAAAATGTCTCCCAATATTTTCTCCGCGAAAAAGAAGAGACAAAAAATTCCTTGGACTGCAGAACAAAAAGGTCTCTTCAAAAAAATTTTTGCTCCTTACATTAGAAAGTGCATGCCCCCTAAAAGAGTAGAATGTGAAGATTTGTTGCAAAGGTATCCAGATATTTTTCGAAATAAAACATGGTTAAAATTAAAGATGTAAGTGCAAAAGGTGTACACCAAAAAATGTAAAATTTAAAAATATTATATTTTGGGTACGAATTGTGTCAGACTCTTAAATGTTTTTCTACAAGCTATAACACAAGATTGTTGCCAGGCAATAAGCCGTCATAAAATAGTTATTAAACTATTTTAAAGGTATCCCGTGTTTAAGTATCCTTTTAATAATCAGCCTACGAAAAATCTAATTACATATACTTCGGAAATGATCTTGTTCTTCCGGCTGAATGATTTCGACGAAACCGTTACACATATCGTATTCGACTTTTATAACACGTTCTGCATCTTCCTTGTAAGAACGCTATATGGATTTTCAGCACAACCAAAAAGATGTTTAATAATAACTAATAAATCGACGTTGAAGATGGGATTTATTTACTATTATAAACGCCTCCCCATAAAGAAAAAGATACCTCAGAAAAAATTATCATTAGACACGACATTATGCTATGAGTAACGATTAATAAAAGCACTCACTGTTTTCATGAGCGATTCGAAAGCTACATCATTTCCTGAAAAGAACATAATATCATACATATAGACATACTTCGCGTTTTCAAGTGAAATTTCTTGTAATAGCTAACTTTTTAAGTCAATAAAAAAGTAAAACAAAAAATGCATAACATATTAAAATAGCCAGTGAATAAAACTTAAATATATTAATGAAGTAATAGAAATTTTTGGAACGAGATACCTGAGAAAGTAACTTAAAAAATATCTAAAAGCATTTTAGAATTATTCCGCAGTAAAAGTAGGTATCCAAAAAAGAATCATTATCTGTAGAAAGTATGATGTTATTTACATCTCACTTTTTCGACAAGGTTCACCGTTATTCTGTCCTTGTCAGTTATACAGTAAATATGGCAACACTGCAGGACGTCACATTGATAGAAAAATTAACAGCAGTTTGAAAGTAAACTATACAAGGGGCGCAACATTAACTCACATTTAAAAGGTCGTAAAAATGATAGTAAAATGTAAAAATAACGTATATAGTTATTTAAAAGATAATTGAAAATTGAGACCATTGCCGGGATCGGGGTGACGTGAGCAACAATATATTCGTACTTCCAGTTCTCTATTTGGCTTCTTTCTCGTGGACGCTAAAATGTATGAGTTTTGAAAGGATGCAGAAATGATAGTAAGATGTATATATATATATATATATATATATATATATATATATATATATATTTTTGTTTGCAACAAACTTAAATCAATAGACTATTTAATTCATTACTTGTGAATAAAATCGGGCGGGAAACATAACCTCTAATACAACTATTTCAACTCCAACAATAACTAACTACTCATCTTTCTCGTACTTGATATTTCTCGAATATACTTACCTAACGTTGCGTGATCTTCCTGGAATGTCTTATTTCACAATTCGTTTCTCGTCGACAGCTACATGTTATCGAAAGAGACCAATATGTTGAGCCAACCTCGACAGGTCATTTCAGACAGAACAATTATTATTAGAATCAAATACCATAAATGAAGAATATTATGGATAGGATAATTATGTTGAAGAAAAATGAGAGTTTCATCTAAAATATACACAACTCTTTTTTACACATGCATTGAAGAAGAACAGAACAAACAATAAAAACTATGTTGAGTCATTGGTAGGAAGGGACAAAAGAAATATTACATGACGGCAAATACTGTTTTTGGTGGACTCTTGGGCTGCGACTATTACAAATCCCACTGACTGCGCCAATTAAAAATTCTACTGACTGCACCAATTACAAATCTTGCTGACTGCGCTAATACAAATCCTACTGACTACGTCCATTACAAATGCTGCTGAATACGCCAATTACAAATCCTACTGATTGCTCCAATTACACAGCCTACCGACTGTGCCAGTTACAAATCCTACTGACAGCCTATTACAGATCCTACTGACTGCGACTATTACAAATCATACTGACCGCTGCAATTACAAACCCTACTGACCACGCTTATTACAGATCCTACTGGCGGCGCTTATTTACAAATCCTTCTGACTGCGCCAGTTGCAAATAACCAATGTTAACTTAATTCAATTGATTGAAACGATCAGACATCAGAAAACTGTATATTGCCAAAAATATTTAATGCCATCATTGTAAATTAATGTTAGTAGCAAAAATATTTAAAATCCTAATATATAATTTTTAGTTAGGAACAATTATTATTGAATAATATAAACGGTAAGAACCATAGCGGTGTGTAGGATTGGAATTGGCATCATTTTGAACATGGTAGTACCACCATTTTTCTAAAAATTCAGCTTCAGATAAGATTATTAGTATAGGTATTGTACAAACTCGTATTCCATTTTTTTTCATGAGGTGAATAACCAGCGGTGTCAGTAAATGAAAATAGTAGCTTCGATAATGGAAATAAGATTTATCGTTGATACATAATCCCTAATACAATATTTCAACTTCAACAACAACTACACTTGTCTAGAACCTTTTCTATAGACTGCGCCAGTTGATAATCTTACTGGCTGCACCAAAAAAAATCCTACTGACTGCACCGATTACAAATCCGTTTGACTGAGACTATTACAGATCCTATTGACTGCGATAATTACAAATAATAATGACTGCCAATGACAGATCCTACTGACTACGCCAATTATATATTGTACTGACTACACCAATTACATATCCTTCCGACAGCGACTATTACAGATCCTATTGTCTAAGCCTATTACATATACTATTGGGTGTGCCAATTACAAGTCCTATCTACTGCGCCTGCTGTAAATCTTCTAACTGCACAAATTACAAGTCCTACTGACCGTGCAAATTACAGATCCTACTGTCTGCTCCAATAAGGATTCTCACCGACTGCAACAATTACAAATCCTTCTTACTTTACCTATTACAAATGCTTTCGACTGCGACTATTATAAATCGTACTGACTGCGCCAATTATAGATCTTACTGACTACACCAATTACAAATCCTTCTGACTGCGACGATTACAAATCCTACTGACTAAGCATATTACAGACCCTATTGGCTACGCCAATTACAAATCCTATCGATAGCACCAATTACAAATCTTCTTAGTGACTAAGCTTATTACAGATCCTAATTGGCTGCGCCAATTACAAATTCTATCGTCTACACCGATTACTAATCCTTCCGACTGCGCAAATTACAAATTATACTGACTACGCCAATTACAAATCCTTGTAACTGCGACTATTACAAATCATACTAACTGCGCTAATTACAGATCCTACTGACTCTACCAATTACAAATCCTTTTGACTGCAACTATTACAGATCCTGTTGACTGCGCCAATTACAAATTCTTACTGACTGTGCTGGTTATTCTAACGTTTAGATACAATGTGCTAATACCAAAAGAACGGCATTTAAAGGGATAGGACAATATTCAACAGTTAGTCATATATTTTTGTCAAATTTCTACATAAAAATGAAATATAAAATTTGTAGGTACATGTGTATCAAAATAACACGTATTTAATGAGTAATTCACTACATATCAAACGTCAGATATAAAGGGTGTACCAAATAATTTTTTATTAATAAAAGTCAAATTTTTTGAGGCTATGTGGGAAATACTCCTTCAAAAGAATGAAAATTTATTGCAGAAATGATCTCAGATATGCGTTCAATTTCATTATTTTGTTTCTCTAAAATATAAATTAAATCAATTTTAGACCTTAAACTAATACAACAGATAAAAGTCTGCCATTATTTTTCTTACTGTCAACTACTATTATATTGGTGGATAAATCGACTAAAACAACTTTCACGTTTAAAAGCTCCAATGTAGGCTACAATTTTATAAAAAAACAAAGGTAAAATGCAGTTTTAGGGGGGTAAAATTTGAAAAAATTTCCGGTACCCAGACCTCCCGGTCGTTCATCCCCCCAAAACTTCATCATAGTTACGCCACTGAGAACGCCTATGACACTTTAACTATCACAATTATACTCTTCAACTGCATTGTCAAGTACAGTACCATCAATAATTTGTTAAATTGTCATTTTATGTTATTAATAACTAATAACAATAATTTGCAATGAACCGTTCCTCATTTTAGACTTACAACCAAACGAAATAGTAGATTAATACAGAGAAATTCGTAAATCATGAGAAATGTAAATTAAAATTAAACTAACCTGTAGGCAAACAAAGTTTAAACTGCTGCTGACTTAATTAACATCACAGAAGAGACACTGATTAACATTCTGTTTAACGTAGTAATGACCACTTTAACCCATAATTGCTCAGTTTATCTTAGATATTTAACTTTTGTAGAGGTATAGTATTTTCAGAAGTACCTGGGGCTGAGTTCTTAACAATAAATCTAAAATGAATTGATTTCACCATTAACTGCAAACTAACTTCAAATAACTGACAACTGGAAACGGCCACCCCTGATAATAAACAATGGACTCGTCCAAATATATTCTATTCAGGCCATACTCAGATCCTTTTCAAAATACGATCACTTTACTCCAGTTTAGTTATTTCTTTGTTTCTAATTATAATTCATGAATACAGACGCCTATATAAGTTGGAGTACATACCCAACTTTATTTAATGTAATTTTGTTGTACATTTTTGCTTGAATATGAGCTTTGTTCGCGGGATTGATTCCGAACCAGTTCAGGGACTGGCACATTCAAAATTGTCGTTCGCGGTTCGCTCAGATCTGCATTTTTAGTTACAGTTCTATGTTCGGGGGTCACATTTATGGTGGGTAGAGAGAGGTAAGGAGCATCGTCTCTGTATATTAGAAAGTGTCCATCCAAAGCCATTAATTAAGGAAGCGCGACTGTAGCAAGAGTGTAAATCTCACAGTACCTTTATTAGGTTATATTTACCAAATAATTTTCGAAGTTACATTTCTATAAGCCCTATTTTATTAACAACAACCGTTATTACTTTTTTAAATGAAACTAACTAATATCAGTAGATTCTGCAGAGTAATGGTCGAAACAGTAAATTTCATTAACAACAATCGTGTCATTAAAAATATTAAATATTCGAATTCTCTATAAGTTCATATATCATACCACTTTTGAAATTAGCGCCATTTTGATCGAATTTTGTACTATAATTTATCGTTTACTAGCGGTCACTTTTTCATCTAAATCCTCACATTCGATGGTTCTCCTTACTTCTACCCTCCATAATTACCTGCAACTGGTTTCAGCCACGTCTTAAAAACATTTTCGTTCCTTTTTCTAAAATTTCGTAATCGTTTACTGTTTTTTTCTTTGTGCTTTCGGTAGCTGAAGTATCCGTCGAATCACTAATTTAAAATATAATTCATATAAAACAAATTCTGTTTTGTTTATAATTTATATTAAATTTCAAACGACCTTTACCCATGTTTGTGAGAATTAATAACGACTTGTCTTCTGTCTGAACTGTAGTATATTTTGTGTCTTGTGCCTGTGGACTGGTTCGTGAATATTCGGTAAATGTCGGTAACTAGTGATGCAGATATTCGGATGGTTTCGATAATCAGATTCAACGAAATCGAATGATTCAAATACTCGGATTAATTATTCGATTCCGAATCCATTTCAAATTTAACCGTTGTACTGGTTGTACCGAACCGAATAGGTTTGTTCCAACCGACGATTTTGGCTGCATCGGCGCAATCCGCATCGAAAAGGACATGGTAAAAGTACTGATACATATACAGTTGTATTAAAAAAAGGGGTACAAGTATTAGAAAGAGAGGCTAACCTCATCGGCTGGGATTATTGGAGGTTATCAAATGTCATAGGTTGTCAAAAATGGAAACAAAGTTATGAATAATAAAGACGAGTGAAAAATATCTCACTAGATCATATATGAAACTATTCTCCAAACAATAGCGCAGCTGGTTTTCTTTTAACACTTTTTACATGATAAAATATCTGTAGCTTAGCCTATAATAACAATGGGGACCTTACAAACGATATATAATTTGATCTGCGTACTTATTATTTTATTTAACACCCCGTATATTTGAATTGCTGTATTAGAAAGATAACGTGGCAGAAAAAGAATCTAATATATTTGATTAATAGCAAGTTTGTCTCTACATTTAATAATAGTTTGAATCGAAAACGGCTAGGAAAACATAAACGTTTCTTTGGAAACATTTTAAGAAAATGTTTCCGTTGTATATTTTTGTATCTACTTAGTTTTAAGTATTTTAAAAAAAATTTTGTTATAGAATTAGTAAATTTAGACGTTCCTTTTGTTTTTAATTATTTATTATGTATGTTATGTAAGTTGTTGAGTTTTGTTGTCAATGTATTTAAGAGAGAACTTATTCAATAAATAAGCAATGTATGTTTTGATGAATGGTATGAATTTAGTGTGGTCCTTAAATGGAATAACTTTTTGAAAAAGTCCTCTCTGTTCACCCGATGCAGAGAAACCCTGTGATATCTTGTTTTTGCTTTTCAATTTAATACATTATATTTCACTGAAAAAAAGTTGTTTTAATTACACCATTCCTAAATACGAAAGAATATTATCGACAACTTTGTCCAATGTTCTGCAAGTAAAATAGTATATTAAGTACCAAGTGTCAAAAAGGTTAACTTTAGTCACGAGTTTTATTCACTGACCTATAAACAACAAATGGAAGGATAATGCAATTTGTCAGTATTACGCTAAATTGAATTCGCGCATACCACGAGATCTCTTGGAAAAATTGGATCCGGAGCATGCGCAGTAAATCAACCGTACAGGACCGGCCTTGCAAATAAATAATACTATTGAACTGGTACAGTACATACTTAATGTTTTATTTAAATAAACTGAGAAAGTCTTATTTGTAAGGACTGAAAAATATAAACTTGTTTATATAAAAATAACATAAAATAATTACAGAATGAATTTAGACAGATTGTGATTTATATTTTATCAACACTTTTTGTGGAAAAATCGTAATTTTTATATACTTGATATACCTACATAATCAGAGATTAGTAACCTTTTATACATCATAATTGAGTGGGTATATTTAACTCTACTTATACAGAAATTTTCATTTCTATTTTATAAATGAACATTTGGTCAGACAGAAGAGTTCAAAAGTGATAAATGTTACTTTTTTACCAATTTTTTCTGTACACATATAAGTGAATGTTGAATAATACACACCTTTTCCAAACGAAATATTTATTCGGCAGCAATTAATTCCTGATAAATATATTTTACAAAAATCCCAATGGCACAGGACGAATCGGATAGGCTTATTTCAGTAACATTTTTGCCTAAAACCGAAAATAAAAAATTAGATACAAAAGTAATAGAATGTTATGAGATGTACAAAAAACCAAAGTAACATTCTCGCATCAAATAAAAAACAAAAAAATTAAAAAAATTTCTGGTAAATTTGTGAATTTTCTTTAATTAGTGTTTTAATGTACGATTTAGAGAAAAATGTTAAATATAAAAGTTGTAGAACGTGTTAAGGTCTATGAAAAAGCTTAGTAACTTTTTTGCGTCAAATGAAAAACAAAGGAAATACGATTTTTTTTCAAGTTTGACAGGCCGCCATTTTGTTTTTACTGGGCCGATTTGGCTCATTTACGGACTCGTCTAAATGAAAGTTTGATATATGGATATGGAGGCAGATAATCAATCTTATTGAAAAATAATGAAAAAAAAAATAGAAAAATTCAATGAAAATTAACCTAAAAAGAAGATTAGATTAATGCTGTGAAATGAAGTATTGAAATGAAAAGAAAAGGGTGGAAGAGTTTTGATTACAATGAAAATACTGGGAAATGAAATTTATGTTATTTCTCAATTTTTACTACTAATTATTTCCAGTTACTTATTCGGACAATGGGGATCTAAAACATTACATTATCAATTACCCTCAAACAACAAAATATTGAGTAGGCACCAACCTAGGTTCATGTGTGTTCAAAATCATGCGTGGTTTCCTCTAGGACCAAGCTTCTTGGTAGGTATGGCACTTGATTTCAAACGTAGTTTTCCTTTGACATAATGGAAGCTGCCTTCTGAAAAATGCTCACTGCATATCCTATTACTATATAGGATGCAGTTTTTCCAGAGTAGGATCTCTTCCAATGGCTCTCGTCCATGGCCTAGAGTTAGAAGTTAAGCTGTATTCATAAATGGGTTGAAATAATTTTGTATGATGTAAAAATAATTCATTCAAACAATGATCCATTGTTTGAATAATTAAAAATATATCGTACCAGAAATAATCCATTCCATCAATGTCTCCTTGGTTCATACAAAACATCACCATGCAGTTCTACCCCATTATGGAAAAAACTGATGAAAAAAGTCTCAAAAAGTTCAGTAACGCTGATGACTGTTTGTAATGAAACACAGTTCACACACAGTAGTAAAACGATAATGGCAAAACGAAAAACAAACACAAATTTTAATAACGTTGGTTATAATCTAACGATTCAAACGTACGAGAACGACTAAGTATGAAAATGGCTGTGCCAGCTCTGGTAAAATCTGCTATAAGAATTAACATACGTATCAACAGCACACCAGATAATTGATTTCAGACATCCACTGTGACGTAGAATACATGCGCATGAGCCGTATCCAATTTTCAACACTCGCATAGTGGCCGTAAAAATTCTTCGCGCATTCTAATATATTGTCATTCCATTTGTTGTTTATAGGTCAGTGGTTTTATTATGAACGAGTGTAGTTAAGCGGAACGAGTGCCTTGTGAAACGAGTGACTAAAGACGTTTTTGACACTAGGTGCTTACTATACTTTTTCTTCGCCAGCAGGAATCCAGGAATGAAAAAATTATATTATATTTAAGTTATATTCATAACATGACGAACGACGTCTAACTGTCAAATCAAATGACACAGAACAACAAAATTATCACGGAACATGAAATTTAACATACAAAAGATATACTTGATTTGACGTTTAAAGAACAAAAGGTAAACGAGATGTGACTTTTCGTATTTTAAACACTAGTGTTTAAACATTTGTTTTGTGCATGTCAAACCCGTGTTCAAAATGCGTTTTTAATAACGGAAGTAGAAAAAATATGATATTAGCTTTCATATAATGCCTTCATTATTATTTAGCGTTACCCGATTTTAAATACTCGCTGTTGGATTTCAGTTAGATTTCAATTTTATTTTCCTGCGAGGTAGACAACCCAAACAACAAACGCTTGTAATCGTGGTTGCCTTTTATGCTCGCGTTAAATAGAGGTTTACTTAATTTTCCGACCAAAACCTACACAATACTAGGCTTCAGCTAACCATTGTGTGGTGAGGTACAATAGGTTTGGTGTGCGGGGTAATTCATGTTATTTTATTCGTTTAAAATATAAAAAAGGACTGCTTGTAATGGTGAACAAAGCCGAGTTGGATAGAGCTCTCTGAAGTTAAGTTCCAAGCGTTTTGTGTGGTCTGGAGAAGCCTGAGGTAAGTAAATATATGTTCGTCTCTGGTCATTTTGTAGTAATTTTAAATTTTTAAATCAAACAGTATTTTGGGGTAAATTGTACTGTCTAAAGCTTAACTCTCCTCATAGGAGCTATCGAAGTTGAGATCGCTATCATCAGATCGTACAGTCGCCATATAGAACTGTCTCGACCCTTACTTCGTGGAATCTACTCAAATTATTATTATTTCATAGTTCGCGCCAATGCTGTCGTGTCCAGTTCGAGACTTGTCGCATCTGGGAATAGTTTTCGAAAGCTCTCTGCATCCGCTAGTATTAAATCAGTGCTTTCAACTGTGTCACCAACATAAAAATTTAGTTATTTTAGAACAGAGCCCTCTTTGGTAATATATATATATATATATATATATATATATATATATATATATATATATATATATATATATATATATATATTGACTATTTGACTAGTTCGTTGATCATTATAACTATAGATGTCGCTGGTAATTTCTTGGTTCATTTTGATTCCAACGCACCTTTAATTTTGGCTACCGATGCTTCACCATACGGAGTGGGTGCAGTATTATCTCACTTATATCCTGATAGAACTGAGAGGCCGATATAATTCCAATCTCAAACTCTCAGTGACACACAGAAAAGATATTCTCAAATTGATCGCGTAGCATACAGTATAATTTTCAATTATAAATATCTATATGGAAATCGATTCACTCTATACACTGATCATAAACCTTTACTTCAAATTTTTAATCCAACAAAATTCCTACCAGTATTGAGTGCTACGTGTATGCAATTTATTTAGGTTTTCAATATGATATTCGTTATAAAAATACTAAAAATCACTTTAACGCTTACTTTTTGTCACGATTACTAATTAAATCTGAATCTCTAACAATTTTACCTATTTCTTGTTCTCAAATTGCTTATGAAAGCCAAAACTAAGAAGTGGAGAACTATCGATAGCACTATCGATAACTATCGATAGTCGAGACTATCAAAAACTATCGATAGTTTTTAGTGCTAGCTATCGAATTCTATCGATAGTTCCAGATGTTTGATTTTTAAAACGAAAAATCAACAGCTACTGATTGAGTTTCTCCAGTCCCTAGTACTAATAGCCCAATATCATATAATAATTTAAGAAAACAAAACGAAATTTTATCCTATTTCCATCAAACCTTCAAAAGTTAACCACCATCTAGTGAAAGCTAGTATAGTTTGCCAGATTACAGGCTCCTGTTTACCATGTTCAGAAATTCTACTAGAGATTACACTAGAGGGATAGGGTGTGGTATATTTCTGAGGGGGGACTACAGAACTACACAATCGGCTAAAACAAAAATTAGGAAAGTGGATGTAATAATATTTTTGAAAGTGAAAGTACAAATTGGGTGTGCACCAATTTTAGTTGAATATTACTTTGTGAAATGGATAAATTTTTGATATTAAAGTCTGAAAAAGGAGAGAGAAATAGTTGCTCTCATACTGGTGAATTATAGAAAATACTAGTGCAAGTATTTTTTACATATTTCATATTTTTAGAACAAAGTGTAGAAACTCCTGCAAGTGGCAATGAATCAGATAATGATACTGCTTCTACTACAAGCACACCTAGAAAAAGGAGAAAAATATCCATGGCGTGGAAATATTTCTAAAAAACAGCTGACAAAAGATTTGTCAAATGCTTGTCCTGTGGTAAGGAATATAAATGCAGTGGTAATACCAGCAATTTAGCTGACCATTTAAAAAGGTTTCACTACACTGACACTTTAAATTCTGCTCAAGAAAATTCCTGTTCAAGTAGTGATCCTAATTCAGCTATCCCAAGTTTTCGATCTATAAGTCCTTTTCTCAAAAGAACGTTAGAGTATGATAGTTCTTCCCAAAGAAAAAAAGAATTAGATAGGTCTCTGGGTATGATGATTGCAACTGACTTCCAGCCATTTAATATTGTAAACGATGTTGGATTTCAATCATTTGTTAGACTTCTTGATCCAAAATATGTGTTACCTAGTAAATCAAGATTGGAACATACATAATAAAATTATTTATCACAGATAATGCTGCAAATGCACTGAAAATGTGTGAAATTATGAAAATTAGGAACCTTCCTTGTTTTGCTCACACATTAAATTTGGTTGCCCAAGACAATTTGACACTAGAATGTCTAAAAGAGATATTGAAAAAGTGCAAAGATATTGTAAGTTTTATTAAAAGCAGCAACGTTGCTGCAGACACTTTTAGAGAACAACAAGGAGTAGGAAAAGGAAACAAAGTACCTTACAAATTAGTTCAAGAAGTTTCAACACGCTGGAACAGCTCTTTATATATGATAAAAAGAATTATTAAAAACATTGAAAGTATTTGTATAAACTGTACGGAGTGTCAACAAATCCAAAATAATCCAACAAAAACATCCATACATCCATGGGAAAAGACTTCCGAACCATTTAAAAGAGTTCACATTGATTATATGGAGTTTGGGGGTAGAAACTATTTCATGTTAATTGATGCATATTCACGGAGGTTAGATATATATATATATATATATATATATATATATATATATATATATATATATATATATATATATATATATATAACCAATGATAAATCTAGTTTCACAACAATACAGGACAGGACAGGAAAAATGGATTTTTGGTTATATTCATAAGATATTAGGAAAGTCACACTATTTAATTAAACTTGATGATGGTAGAATTTGGAAAAAAACATGTGGATCAATTGCGAGGTGCCTGACTGGTATTACATTATTGTTGTTTTTTTTAAAGTTATATACGTTCTGAATGGTTGACTGGGGAAGGACTGTTAGTATACAGAGTCTATATGTCCTTCGGGCTAACTTTTATTTTATTGATAGTTGTGAGCATTGCTCTACGGGGGATGACAGATGTAAATATTAAATTAATCAGGGAATTGTCAAAAAGAT
Source organism: Galeruca laticollis (assembly GCA_963921935.1). NCBI lineage: Eukaryota > Metazoa > Arthropoda > Insecta > Coleoptera > Chrysomelidae > Galeruca > Galeruca laticollis. The sequence goes on from OY998184.1 coordinate 90,661,366, forward strand.
TAAAGAGAAAAGATATTAAAAACTGCTTACAATTTGAAGTTGTTATTTGTAAACACAATAGTCACCACGTGGTCGAAGTCGCGGACAAAAGCTAGTGTATATATGAATATAGTACGTCGGTATTCAAAACCTATTATTAAAAATAATGTCTAGTATAAGTCTAAAATTCAACTTTTCGGACGTTATGCGCAGCATTATCATTTATAACTTCGCCAAAATTAATATCATCCGTCACACTTTGTTCTATTGATAAAATGACCAAGTCACTCAAACTTATGGTTGACCTAAAATACAGATTTCAAAATCAGATATCTCATTCTAGTTACGCCCCTGTCGTCGCCTCAAATGTTAGACTACACCCTATGCAGGGCCGTCTTTAACTCATTGGGGGCCCTTTTATAAATAAGTGCCCCTATCAGTCGCGGGGCCATGGGCACGGGCTCAGAGGGCCCATTGGTAAAATGGGCCGTAACTCTATTTATCTTAATAAATTTGTTTACCCTGTATAAATATTCGATTCAATATTATCATCTGATTAACGAGAGTTGACCACTGATTTGTCCCGGAAAAGAAGTGCGAGACACACTTGCTTGAAATAAACCGGTTTGTAAAAGTGGGCGGAATCGGCTATATATAAATATCCGATTTAAAAATCGCAAGAAAAGCCCAAATAAGGTAGAGAAAAGTGTGATTCATGCTATTGTTGGTGTTTACAAAGGTCACCATATGTTGATTCGAATAAAAATAAAATTAGTTGTGGGTGAACAGCTCGCATTAAAAACAAATTTAGCGAAAATAGAACCTTGCGATTAAAATGGATTTAAAAAAATTGGGCGTTGGATGATATATTGACAGAAATTTATAAAAGCTACTACATCAAGGGTGTCACACTCATAAGCTAACTTAGACCAAACAAACAATGTTTAACTTTCCGCGGCCCACAAAAGAAAACGTAGATTTATTTTAGTTTATACTTTATAATATATATAAAAATTGTAATATTTTTATGTCACACTTGACAACTCTTGATAATTTCGGGAGAAATATTGTTTGCAGTGATGACTTTCAACACTGACCTAATGTGAACGTCATTAATACGGTTTCTAAAAGGGGCCTTATTACCTTTCAAAACTGCTTGTACTTCCAAACATGGAAATCATTTCATAAATAAATTTTCTAGTATTTTCAAATCTGGCTGGTAAATATTTGTAAAATTCAGACACACCTACTTCAAATTTGATTAGCACTAAATCTCGAACACCTCCGTTTGCACATGACTGGGTATTTTTTCATTTTAATTATTGAAAACGTGGACCGACTACAAGGAATAAATTAAAACGAATATTTTAATAATACGATCAGGAAACACCACACTTGGAAAAATCTAGATTATTTATTGAGAGAATCGAAGAAAACAAATCTTTAAATCTCGTTTCAAATTTAGTTGTAAGATTCGAAATTTTCCCTTTTCGTTCAAAAACAAATTATTGTTCGTTAACAATTAAACATTTCAGATATTATTTATGACGTATTTACCTAGTTGTGATGTATTCAAAGCATTTTGTTTTAGAATACTTCGATATGTAACGACGACTCGATGAATTCGATTGTGTGCTGAACTGAGTTATGAACTAACTTGAGTATTGAACTGATTTCGAGTGTTGAACGTGCTTCGATGAGTAGTAGAACTGATTTCGTTTTCGAGTTGTAAGCTCGTTTCGATGAGTATTAAAAACTGTTTTCGTTGTTGACGTCGGGTTCATCGACAAGAATCAACAATGGACGCCTCCAATAGATATTTCAATTTCTATTGAATAATCCAATAGTAATTGTAACCTTTTTACTCAGAAAGGTTATTCAAACATTTCTTCCGAACATCGACCATAAAAATTAACGCACAAAATGGCAATAAGTTACAATTATAGTATTGCTTTAGGGTTATTACAAGACAATAGATGTTAGTGTGAAACGTGACATTTTCCTAAATTTTTAACTATAGGATTTCAAACACAATGCGACAATATGTCTCTGACGACTTTCAAAATACATTAATTCAATGCTCCAACAAAACTATTTACAATTATTATTGCAAAACGTGATATTTTAAAGATATTTAACAAAAGCTGCGAATAAAGTGTAACTACCCTTTGAATTCATAACAATAAAAAGTATATCAACTCTTTAACACATTTTTACAACGCTACAAACTGAAATGAATTTACGCCTTAACTATATACAATGACGATAAGAAGTAACAGTTTTTATTTCTTCTGTTTGTTTAGGAAATATTAGTTGTAATGCCACTTTTTCCTCTTTTTTATGAATTAGCTTATTTATCATATGTAATGGATAACCGTTGGATGTTGCTATTTGTCTAATTGTATTAATATCTCTATCAAAATTACATTTGTTCATAGGAATTGAAATTGCTCTATGTATCATTGAATTATATGTACTTGATTATTCATTTTACCGAAAACCAACACACGTGACAATTCCATACAGTTCCAATCACCCCATGTCACATAAACTAGCGGCATATAATTCAATGATACATAGAGCATTTTCAGTTCATATGAACAAATGTAATTTTGATAGAGAGATTAATACAATTAGACAAATAGCAACATCCAACGGTTATCCATTACATATGATAAATAAGCTAATTAATAAAAAAGAGGAAAAAGTGGCATTACAACTAATATTTCCTAAACAAACTGAAGAAATGAAAACTAATAAAACCATCACATATGCAGGAAATATTTCTAATAATATTTCAAAGATAATATCTTTAGCAACGAATACAACAATTTCTGTTAAAACAGAAAGTAACGTAAGTACAAAATTGTTAAATGTAAAAACAAAAATACCACCATTAAAGAAATCAGGTATATATAAACTCAAATGTCCAGAATGTAATGCTGTCTATTTGGGTCAGACCCTTAGGAATTTTGAAATACGATACAGTGAACACTTACGAGCATACAGATTAAAACAACCAGATAAATCCCATTACGCAAAATACGAGTATATACTTGACACCAATCATTCATTGACACCTAACACAGAACTAGAAGTACTACATATTTGTGATAAGAAACAAGAACTGGATTTCCTTGAAGAACTGGAAATTAGAAGACATTTAAGAAACCCACAATATGAAGTTGTCAATGAACAGTTAAATGTAGGGAATTCTCCACTAATAAACTGTCTTCTTAAGTGATAATTGTAAAGATCAGCAGATATAGTTTTCCTGAGCGCGTATTCTGTATCGTCATAGAAAGGAAATTTCTTTCTATAAATTGTCTATACCACTTTTCCTTATTCTGTAAGCTACTTCGGCATTGGTCGTGTGTCACGAACATTTCGTTCGGTAGAAAGTAATAGAAAGACCATTTTAGGTCTTGCTATGATGTTTTGAGTATCTCTGTCTCTTTTTAACACACAATCATTAGATTTATCTTTGTTGGCATGTTTACTTTTCTTCAAATGAAAGGTGCATATCGGTTATGTTATGTTTATGGTGTTTTGTGGTTTATATATACAAGTTTATGTTGGAAAAATAATTTTTGGAGAAATTATTATTAATATTATTGCAATTTAATACGTAAACAAGTGCAAAGGGCACCTAAATAATACGTATTTATGGCCATTTACGGTGTTACTTGTAAATGTGAAAAATTTCTGTGTTGAACGTTGTGTTAAATTAATTACTAAACTTCTTAATTTTTGTCATTAATCCAATTCTTAAAAAGTTCAATATATTTAACATTGGTGATTTTGAGGATTAATAAATTCTTCTCTCTTCTACTGGTAGCAAATAAATTGGGTCCATACTTTATAATGTACTCGCAATAAAGATTAAAAAAAAATAGGTAAAAAAACGTTTTAAGTTAAACGGTTTTATGTTAAACATACATTGCAATGTTTAAGATAAATGTACTAAAAACCAAAAAATAATAAAATAGATACAGTCGTGGGAATTATAAACATATGCATAGACTAGACTAAAATAAAACCGTGGGGCACGTCAATTGTCTACAATCGTTGATTAAAATTTTTGTTTTGTAATGTTACACTATAATTAGGCAGTTGTTCAACCGACAATTGACGTGCCCCACGGTTTTATTTTAGTCTAGTCTATGCATATGTTTATAATTCCAACGACTGTATCTATTTAATTATTTTTTGGTTTTTAGTACATTTATCTTAAACATTGCAATGTATGTTTAACATAAAACCGTTTAACTTAAAAAGTTTTTTACCTATTTTTATTTTTTGGTTTTTAGTTTTTATTTCGCATTCTGTTTAATTCATTTAGTGCTTCATTATTGCAAGGTTTCTTGCCCGTTAGTTTATTGCAGTCCAACTCTTTGGTAGCGGCGGCCATCTTAGATTTCAATTTTACATAGTAAATTGTATTCTACTTGTTGAGACCTTTCATTTGATACCCATGTTGATGGGATTGATAAAACCTACGTTATCCGCCATTTTGTAGAGGCCGTTATCTTGGATTTTAATTTTATATAGTATATTGTATTCTACTGGTTGAGCACTTTCATTTGATACCCATATTGATGGGATTGATAAAACCTACGTTATCCGCCATTTTGTAGCGGCCGCCATCTTGGATTTCAATTTTTTATAGTATATTGTATTCTGATTGTTGAGCCCTTTCATTTGATACCCATATTGATGGGATTAATAAAACATAAATTATCTGCCATTTTGTAGCGGCGGCCATCTTGAATTTATAATGATAATGAATAAACATAATTATATTGTCACCAAAATCCAAAGTGTATACAAAATTTCAGATTAATCGGTTGACAGGAAGAGGGTGAAATTTGAATTACTAAATTTGACCCAAGAATAAATAAAACAAACGGGGTGAGCTAAATAAAACCGTTTAAAAACGAAAACTAAGAACAGATATGCTGTTCTATAGTTTATAATATTTACACCACACACATAATAATTATAATAATAATTGACTTCCACAATGAAATATGAAATAACTCTCGTAACTATTATCCTCCTGAGAAATAAACAAACAAATGTTGCTTTAGTTGCCGACTTAATCAAAAGATATCCCAAATTCCCCTAAAAACAGGTCAATGTTTTTACATCCAATAATTATTAGCTCTCTATAGCCGAGCATTGCCGAATAGATATAGAAAGAATGGTACAGAATAGGTTCTCAAAATAGAAAGAAATTTCCTCTCTATACTCATAGAAAGAAATTTCTTTCTACGAGACGATACATAATACGTGCCCAGATCTTAATTGGAAAAATGATATCCAGGATATCACCATAGGGCTAATAATATCTAAGCTTTAATATTTGTAATATCTTCTTCTTTTTTCTATTAACGTATATTGAGTCAATCACTTCTTGGTCTAGCCAAAAATAACTACTAAACATCAGGTAGGCATCAAATGAAATGTAACTTCTGTCATTCTGACGACGATATTCAGTTATTGAAACAATTGTCATTTTTTTAGAATTTTCAACGTTTTTTATTATATTGTGGAATTAGCTAGAAACATTGAGTTTCATTTAAAACACTAATACTTTCTGGTTTAACCTCGTATGAAGAAGTAAAGGAATATAACAAAAATCTTCCCCCATACCTTCCAAACTGGTTATTTCCTGCAAAAATAACGTAACCAAATAAGCAACCAAACACCGTTTCAAGATTGCGTCGTATTTTGTTCTTATCGTAACTTGTAAAGTTCGTCGGGTGGTCGGTTAGTTGCGCGTTTCGTCTCTATGGAGAACGGTTGCGCCTCAAAGAAACATACATCGCTGGAAATTGTGACACAATACTGAACCTCGAGACTTGACAATTCGCATTTCACTTGTTTGGCATAACTTCGTCGGTATTTAAAGTTCGCGGTGATACATTGGGAAATTCCTTTATACTAAAGAGGAAAAGGTGAGTTTGTTAAAAATGTATCATTTTTTTTATTTATAATAATAATAAGCAAGTTTAATCGACGAAATATTTGAAATTTTTAAAATTATTTTTGAGGAAGGAAGAATGTGGGAAAGCCGCGAATATTTGCTACATAAATGAGTAATATAATGAAAAGTATGAAATATAAAATAATTGTATAAAATTATAAATATTTAAGACGATTTTTATTGCACGAAATGGCGTTTAAATTCGTGTGTGGAACGAGCGAGTGTTTTTAAAGCCAGAAACTTTTTACATCATGTGTTTCATAAAATTTTATCTTCGATCACGGAGCAATTTTCAAAGAAGTTGTTAAATCTGCCCTTTCGTTTACATCATACAGTTTAATTATTTGTATTAATTTGAAATATAAATAAAGTTTTTCCGGTTTTTGAAAGATAAATAAAAATGAATTTTTGTAGTTTTTCTACAGTTTATCCCAAAAAAGTCACAATCAATGCTATATTTAATAAAAAACAAAATTATATCCTGTTTCATATATGACCGGTTGTTGCACTTAATGAAACAAGCAAGAAATGGACTTTAAGACAGAAAGAATAACATGAAATATTGGTTAAAGGCATATATTTTGCCTTAGAATTACTTTCTTACAACATAATTCATGAACTGCCGCCTACATAATTTGTTACTTATTTTCAATATTCTTAGACTGTTTTTGATTTATACTGTTTAATATGTACTGTACTATATATTGTTCCAGTTTCAATGACCTTCAGTTGTCAAGACATGTAAATATCAAAAATAATAAAAGTATAAACATATAAAAAGTATAAGGGTGTCCCACTATTAAGTAACATATTTTGAGTCGCAAAACTTCTTAAATTTCCTTCAAGTTTTTGTTGACATAGTTGCCAAATGTATATTTTTTCCCGAAAGTACCGAAAAGAAATGACCACCCAGTATTTTACGAATGCGTTGCTTTATAATTGATAAAATAAAAGAGTTTTATGTCATGCTCGCACTTTTTATATATCCTGTAGTGAATATCTTGAAGAGGAGGAAGGGAATTACCTTTTAGTTTAAATGTGCGTCTAAAGAAGGTTCATGCCATTTCTGTGATAGAAAGGTAAATTTTTCTTGAAAATACAAGAGTCCAATGCTTTAATATATAGGGTTGTCCAAAAAAAACCGGAATTTCCTTTTTTATTGATATTTTTTTTATTTATAGGTCGATTTTATTGATGTCGGTTTTGTTTAAAAGATAATTGATCAAGACACACTACTAATCTAATATTTCGCGTTTTGTTTAAAAAACAAAATGGCGGACACATCCAAACTTTACCAAACTTTAAAACTGACTGGAAATTTTTTGTTTCGCACTGTATATGTTTGCGAATTATTTTACGAAAGTTCAGACATTTGTGAATGTAACGAGAGGTCAAACATAGAAATCGGTCAAAAATTGTCTGATGTATGGCTCGAAAAAAACAAGTATGTTATTACATAGTGAATTTTAATTTCTTTCGACATTTTCCAAAATCAAGTGGGCGAATGTCAAAAACAACACAAAAAAAGTACAATTTACGACTTGGTTAAAAAATTTAATTTAACGCAGTCTATTGCAAGGCGTGAAGATAGTGGGCGCCCAAGGAGTATACGAACACAGGTGAGTAGGATACCGTACGTTTTATGTTTTATAAACCACATTAGATTAATTTAGGAAAACATTCTCCGAGTTTCGAATTTGGCAGTTAGTCCTGAAAGAGCACCTGGTACTAGTTTAAGTGCTCCGCAAATTGCGAGGAGGTGTAATATTTCCCGTAGTTCCGTAAACCGGATAATAAATATCGATCTAGGACTTAAATTTACTAAACGAGAATATTCTTTTAAACTTACTAATGAAGTAAAAGCCAGAAGATTGCTGAGGTGCAGAAATCTTTTAAATAAATTTAGGACTAGAAGAGAAATTGAAAAAATCTGGTTTACTGATGAGAAGATTTTTACAATAAATCCTCTGAAAAACGCGCAAAATGACAGAATATGTATACCTCACCACCAACGCAAAAGGGAAGTGCCCTTAAATCGCCTGTTTAGGGAAAGAAACAAGTTTGGTAATTACGTAATGGTGTCTGCAGCGATCTCGAGGAATGAAAAAATTAGTCTAATTTTTATTAATCAAGGCGTCAGGTTAAATTCTCAAACTTACTGCGATACCGTTTTAACACAAATGCTTCCCGAAATAGAGGATCGAGCCCCGGACTATATTTTTATGCAGGTATGCTTGTGTTTTATTTTTTTTGCTCTTTGAATGGTTGCGAATATGTTTTTAGGACGGCGCAAGGTGTCACACCAGTGCACATACCCTCAATTATTTAAGAGAAAACGTAGCTGACTTTTTAGAGCCTCACGAATGGCCTCCAAATAGTCCAGATTTAAATCCGTGCGATTACTTTCTGTGGAGCGATTTAGAGGCTAGAATTCATGAAAATGGTACAACATTTGAAAATGTCGAAGAACTTAAACAAAGAATTCTTCAATGTTGGGGCCAAATCAGACGAGAACATATTAGAAAAGCAATCGACAGCTGGCGAAGTCGTGTTCAACTAGTAGTTGAAACTAATGGTGGCCATATTAATGTTTAATTCTCTCTTTAACTTTAGTTATTGTTTTGTGTTCTTCATAAAAAATTCGTTTTGTTTCAATTAACTTTTAGTAGATAATATCGAAAGAAATTAAAATTCACTATGTAATAACATACTTGTTTTTTTCGAGCCATACATCAGACAATTTTTGACCGATTTCTATGTTTGACCTCTCGTTACATTCACAAATGTCTGAACTTTCGTAAAATAATTCGCATACATATACAGTGCGAAACAAAAAATGTCCAGTCAGTTTTAAAGTTTGGATGTGTCCGCCATTTTGTTTTTTAAACAAAACGCGAAACATTAGATTAGTAGTGTGTCTTGATCAATTATCTTTTAAACAAAACCCACATCCATAAAATCGACCTATAAATAAAAAAAATATCAATAAAAAAGGAAATTCCGGTTTTTTTGGACAACCCTATATATTATTGACAGTATCGTTGATATCAATGTCTAATTGTATCAGTAACGACAACGAACCTTTACTAAATGGATATTTAATGCTCACTACAAAGTTTTCGTAGCATAATGACAGTATTTGGATACAAAACTAATATTTATAAAAAGCACTAAGGGACAAAAAAGATTAATGATGCTACAATATTCATTTACAAGTCTGTCAAGCTAGCATAGCCATGTCACTTCGTCCAAATGCGACCTAATCTATAATTAATTGCTAATTTATTGCTATTTTATTACATCAAAAGAAAATTTATTGCTCCAAACCCTTTCGAAAAAAATGCCTATGCCAGCTTAGACCTCAATCTAGCATAGCCATAGCCAAATCCCGGAAAGGAAGAAGGTTCCATGGGACTACTCGGATGCATATTTTATTGCTAATTAATTGCTGTAAGGTGTCTTGGAGATAAATTCGCAAAACCGACCCCTTCAACCCCTGGTGACATGCATCCCCTTAAAAACTTCAACATCTTTTAAACTGATATTTCCGATATCCAATATATTGGAGAATTTATTGCTAATTTATTATGTCATGACGAATCGGATGAGGCTATAATTTTTCAACGATCATTTTTTTTCCAAATAGTTTAATTGAAAAAATTTCGGAAAATATTTTTTAATTTCATTAATAATGAAAATACATAGTATTTGATCATTTTTCCCATACGTTTACTATACAGGGTGTCCCGGGACTAATGGGAAAAAAGTCAGGAGCGTATAATCTGAGCCAAAATAATGTTAGTACTTCATATAAACTTTTTCGATGCAGGCCCTCGTTTTCGAGTTATAGGCCTCCAAAGTTTTAATTTTGAATTTGGTTTTTATTTTTATTTTCTGCACTAGTTATTTGATCTTTATAAAATTTACGGCAAAGCTATAATGTACGTGTATATTTATTCTGAAAAGGTAAACAGATTTACAGTAGTGTCTTGAAGCCAGGGACGGACTACTCGCAATGGTTAGTGATCCAAAAAATTTGCAGGGATGGCACACCCTGTATGAAATTATCGAAATTGACTTCCCCACACATTACGCTAACGAAAAGGTAGTCTTGTTGGAATTCGATAAAATAAGCCGTTTGGCTAATATTTACAGTTTTATTAATGCACTACGTACTAATTTACCTAACTAACTTATTTATATGATGTCCAAGATTTACCTATAGTACTACAAAAATATAATTTGATGATAGCAGATGATAAAAACATTAAGAACGTATTTAATGGGAATTAGATAGGTACGCAAACAACGTAATTAGTTGCTTTTTATCAAAATTAAACAACATTATTAAACCATTAAGAAAACCTCAAAAAACACAAGTTTTAGAACATTAGACTAAAACTAATTCCTAAACAACAACAAAAACTAACGTTATTCTAATAAATGTACAATATGAGCTCCTCCCACTTCCACGCACATTCTAAGTCTACGAAGGTTGTTTCTTTGCACTTGAAAGAGCAATCCCACATTATTTCTAATAACATTGCAGCGTAACACAATTCTGTCTATTAAATCTTGCCTTGTTTGCACAGGTCTTGCGAATACCTTACTTTTGAGATAACCCTAGAGAAAGAAATCCACAGGATTAACGTCTCTTGATCGCGGTGGCCATTGAAAAGGGCCTCCACGACCAATCCATCTATTAGGAAACCTTGTGTGTAAATGCTGTCGTACATCTAAACTGAAATGAGGAGGGGCCCCATCATGCATGAACCATAAATTCCTACGAGTTTGTAATAGCACATCATCAAACAGGTTCCTTAACTCATTTTGCAAAAACTCCAAATATCTCTGACCCGTCAAAGTACCGTCAATAAAGTATGGCCCTATCAAATGATTGCCAACTATTCCTGCCCAAACATTAACCATGAATCTATGCTGACTCCTAGTTTGGATAATGCCATGTGGATTCACATCATCCCATAAATGCTTATTATGCGAATTTATGACTCGATCTCTGGTGAAACCGGATTCGTTCGTAAAGAGAACGTTACTAATAAATGTATTGTCTGCTTGTTGTTGTCGCAGAAAGCACTGGCTATACTCAAGTCGTGCAGGATAATCAGCCACTGTCATACTGTGTACTTTTTTCATGTGAAAAGGATATAACAGCCGTTCTTTTAGGACTCGATGAACAACTGATTTCGATACGTTATGTTCTCTTGATAATTTTCGTAAACTCGTTGATGGTTCATTATCAACTGCATTTAACAAGTCTTGTTCGACTGCCACAGTACGTACGCTTCGTACTGGACCTTCTCCACCTTTTTTGGCAAAAAACTTCCTAAAATTTAAAATTTTGTTTTGTATACATGGAAAATTACATTTACTTATTCATACATGTTTCTCGTATCCTGAGATTAATACGCTCAAACATTCGTCTGTCTGCAATGATCTGTTTGTTTGCAAAATGTTCTGCATAAAGCCTTCTGGCCTTTAAACAGTTTCGAGAAGCCAGTCCATACATTAAATGCATATCTGCGTACTCAATGAAAGTGAATTCTGCCATTGTAACTGTTAAATTAAGTACTTATGAATTATTGACAAGTACTGACTACGAACTATTCTACACAACGTTTGACAACTAATCCTATGGTTACTTGATAAACGGTAAAAACACTTTTAAAATGTTTTTACCAACTTTCGAATTAATAAGTCGTTAATGTTTTTTATCTTCTGCTATCGTTATATTATTTTTTTGTTGTACTGCAGCATCGTATTAATAAGTTAGTTCTACCTTGTTGTGTACTTATAAAAATGGTGGATGCGTAAATTGGTACGTAGTGCATGAATAAAACTGTAAATATTAGCAAATCGGCTTATTTATTCGAATTGCAACAAGAGTACCTTTTCGTCAGCTTAATGTGTGGGGAAGTGTTTTTTGAGGTTTTCTTAATGGTTTAATAATGTTGTTTAATTTTGATTAAAAGCAACTAATTACGTTGTTTGCGTACCTATCTAATTCCCATTAAATACGTTCTTAATGTTTTTATCATCTGCTATCATCAAATTATATTTTTGTAGTACTATAGGTAAATCTTGGACATCATATAAATAAGTTAGTTAGGTAAATTTGTACGTAGTGCATTAATAAAACTGTAAATATTAGCCAAACGGCTTATTTTATCGAATTCCAACAAGACTACCTTTTCGTTAGCGTAATGTGTGGGGAAGTCAATTTCGATAATTTCATACAGGGTGTGCAATCCCTGCAATTTTTTTGGATCACTAACCATTGCGAGTAGTCCGTCCCTGGCTTCAAGACACTACTGTAAATCTGTTTACCTTTTCAGAATAAATATACACGTACATTATAGCTTTGCCGTAAATTTTATAAAGATCAAATAACTAGTGCAAAAAATAAAAATAAAAACCAAATTCAAAATTAAAACTTTGGAGGCCTATAACTCGAAAACGAGGGCCTGCATAGAGAAAGTTTATATGAAGTACTAACATTATTTTGGCTCAGATTATACGCTCCTGACTTTTTTCCCATTAGTCCCGGGACACCCTGTATATCCAGGACGTCGAAATTTTTCAAAACTTTTTGACATGCCTTCATATAAAATCCTATTATTCCGAAACTATTAAAGATGTCGATTTTGTTACTACACCATTTGATAAAGGAAGGATGACTCTTAAATACTGACCATATTTAGTTTTTTCCATTTAATATTTGTAGGAATTATACAAGGTAAAAGTTGAGATAAACATTTTTATAAAAATTTCCCCTTAAAAAATCGTAGCACGCTACTTTATGAATTGGAAAGACTGACATTGATAAAATCGAAAGAGGCAATTATCCACCGATATAACAAGCCGAGTTATTAAACATCAAAGTTGATGCTCCCTCCCAAATGGATTTAAAATCGAAAAAAAAATGTTTGATTGTAATTTTCATGAAATTTTGCATAGGAGGGTTTTTTGATACGGGGAATCAAAAAAATGTGTCATTGATCGAAAAAAAAATTATCTCGAGTGGAAAATCCTGGAAAATTATTGAAAATGGAATTGCTGGAAAACTATACATCAAAATCGAACACTGACATATTTTTTGGATTCTACAACACGAAATACATAACACTATATAACTTTTTACATACATTCACTGGAAACCAAAAATTTTCAATTTTTTGGTCCGGAAACCAGAACTTTTGAAATATTTTTAACATGCCTCCATTTAAAAGGTTATAATTTCTAAACCAAGCAAGATATCGACTTCTTTCTCACACTATTCGTTAAAGGACAGATATGCCTTAATTACCTAGTATATTTAGTTTCTTCCATTCAATATTTATAGGAATTATACGGGGTTAAAATTGAACTAAATTTTTTTATCAAAATTCACCCTAAAAAAATTCGTAGCAGCGACGTTTATGAATTGGAAAAACCGAAATTGGTAACAATTGAAAAATGACAGTTGAAACTAATATAGAAAAATACGGCAATTGCCCACCGACATTACAAACAGAGTTATTAATTATCAAAGTTGAAATTTTTATATCAAAAATCTACTGATGCACTCCTCGAACTTAAGAGCACATCCCCTGGACCCGATGATATCCCGCCCATATTTTTAAAAAACCTGCCTTCATCTGCGAAACATCACCTCTTGCAAAAATACAACAGTGTCTGGAGCCAACATCTATATCCTAACACATCTTAAAACCTTCTAAATCACCCCTTCTAGCAGATTCTCATAGACCCATTTCGTTAACTAGCGCCCTATGCAAACTGCTGAAAAAAAAAATAAAAGTCTTCTTTGGGACCTAGAAAGCAAAGGACATCTGACTCTGGAGCAATCAGGATTTAGACCAAATAGATCAATATTAGACAACATAATTGATTTAGAAACTCATATTAAAGAAGCATTCTCAAATAAAGAACACTGCATGGCCATCTATTTTGATGTAAATAAAGCTTTCGAAACAACTTGGAAACACAACATACTCTCAAAGCTAAGCAACCTAGGATATCAAGGTAATATTTTAGCTTTCATACAGAACTTTTTATGTGACAGAACATTTCAGGTTAGAGTCAATGGAACAACGTCTTCTATCTAAAAACAAGAAAATGGAATACCCCAAGGATCAATTATTAGTCCAACTTTATTTCTCCTAGCCATGAACGATATAACTAGAGATATAGAAAAACCAATACAGATCCGACTGTATGCGGATGACGTGATCATTTTTGTAAAAAGCAGGACATTATCTGCATGTGCAACGATACTTCAAAAACAACTCATAACGATGGAAAAATGGTCCAGAGCGACAGGTTTTCATTTCTCGCACAGCAAGTCACGGTGCATAATATTCTCAAAACAACCAATTAACCACAAACCTTATATGGAAATCTACAATACTACTCTCAATTACACCAATAAGATAAAATACCTAGAACTTATATTCGATGAGAAACTAAATTGGAAAACCCATATAACACAACTAATTAAAGACTGTCAAAAAGGAATTAATTTATTGAAACAAACATTGGGGAGCCGATCAGATCAGATCAGATGAATTTTTGTTTCCAATTTTCATGGAATTGTGCATCGGGGAGTTTTTTGATAGGAGGAATCCAAAAAATTTGTCAGTTGTTGGAAAAAAATATTTCGAGTGGAAAATCCAAGAAAAGTATTGAAAATGGAATTTTCCGGAAAACTATACATCAAAATCGAAAACTGACATATTTTTTTGGATTCTATAACACGAAATACATAATATTATATAACTTTTAACATTCATTCACTGGAAACCAAACTTTTCAAATTTTTGGTACGCAAATCAAAGTTTTTGAAATCTTTTAACATGCATCCATTTAAAATTTTATATTTTCTAAATTAAGAAAGATATCGACTTCTCTCTTACACCATTCGATAAAGGAAAGATGTATCTTAATTACTGATTATATTTCGTTTCCTCCATTTAATGTTTGTTGGAATTATACAGGGTTAAAATTGAACAAAAAAAATTTATTAACATTCTCCCTAAAAAAATTCGTAGCAGCTACGTTTATGAACTGGAAAAACCGAAATTGGTAAAAATCGAAAGAGGATAGTTGATACTATTATAAAAAATTACGACAATTTCCCACCGACATTAAAAACTGAGGTATTAAACATCAAAGTTGGAATTTATACCAAAAGTATCTATCCTCATCTATCTATCTATCCCCTATGTTGTGAGTGGCGTAGTGGAAGAACTTGAATACGGTAACCGTACGGCCATAATGCTGTGTGATCTTTCAAAGGCATTTGACTGCGTTTCTCACGACATTCTCTTAGAAAAATTAAATTATTATGGAGTTAGGGGAATCCCGTTGAAGCTTATTGGTTCCTACCTGTCAAACAGAAAACAATGTGTTACAGTGAATGGTGTAACATTTTCTGGAGGTAAGTCATGGAGTCCCTCAGCGGTCGGTTCTAGTCCCCCTCTTGTTTATCATTTATATTAATGATTTGAGTCGTTTTATGTTACCCTATATGTCGGTTCTATTTGCAGACGATTCTATATTTATTATTTCGGAGAAAGATAATAAAAAATTTAGCCGCCTCTCTAGATTGCGTTAGTAACAGGGCAAATGAATGGTTTTCATCGAACAAACTAAAATTAAATAATAATAAAACTGAAATCATGCATATATCTGCAAGTAATCAATTGTCATTTCACCAAAAAACAAAAAATGTCAAATTACTTGGATTAGTCCTAGATCACAGGGTAAGTTGGCAGGCACATATTGAGCATTTAGTCAAAAAACTTTCAAGTTCGTTATTCATTTTACGACAGTTGAAAAATATTACTAATCCAAGTACACTCAAAACTACGTATTTCTCACTCTTTCATTCGCATATTAGCTATGGCATCGCCCTCTGGGGTAATTCCTCCCATGCTTTAACAGTATTTAGAATGCAAAAAAGACGATAAGGGTGCTTGCTGATCTTGGTTTCAGGGATCATTGTCAACAGTTTTTCATAAAATATAAAATTATGCCATTACCGTCATTGTTTTTATTTCATACTCTAATTGAAATTCATGGGAAACAGTCAATGTTGTCTAGAAATTCAGATATCCACGATTACAACACTCGTAATGCTCACCATATCAGATGCAACTACTTTTGGCTAAATACGACACAATCAAATTCACCAAACTATAGGCTTTTTAATATTTTGCCATCAATTGTAAAATCCTTGGGCTCCAATGCTTTTAAAAGATATTTAAAAAAGTTTTTGCTTAAATATTGTGTCTACTCTGTTGTGATTACATTGTGCATTGTCGAGGCAATCTCAACACCGTATCTCTGCTGTGACAGTTTTTATCTTAAGATATATTTTGTATATTTCTTTTGTATGTATTTTCCATTGAATAAAAAGTAAAGGAAGGAGCAATAAACACAAGTTTGGTTGATCAGGATGGTTGTTGCATATGGCGGACGGCAATATCCGTTTTACCATAGGCGCGCTCTATATATTAACAAAATTCGTCCACAATTTGCTTTTCTGACAATCTTTAGGAAAACTAAAAACATATTTTTATGCATCAAACTTTTATAATCAATATTTACACATTATAAATAAATCCAATTTGAAAAAATGCAAATAAATATTTCTTAAATGTATAGTGTTACAACAGTTAACTTACTATTTTTATTTTTATGTTACGCCTATGTCTTAACCTTGTCATTCATCAAAATATGAAATGTTTATTTTGCATCTTTTATATTATTTAAAATTAATATAAATTAAAGTATTAATGAAAACAACTTACCTATGAAAAGTGATGCCTAAAGACTTATTTTTAGGGGTATTGGAGCAACCGCAGTCTACACAACTAACCATTTTGTTTGTAGTCTAATTACTAATGTTTCAACACTTAAAACACTATTCTAATTAATCCTAATAAACACTTATTTAAATACAAAACAAAAGTACAAGAAAAACTAATGAAAAACACTATAAAATTATTATAAAACTTCCAAAAGCAAAAACGTACTCTCCAACCAATGCAACAACAAAATAAAAAGAGTCATACTTGGTTGTTCAAGATGGCTACTTCCGTCTTGCTTTCTCTCTATGAGTGTAGATAGTAGCTATCCTTCCTTTACTTTTTATTCAATGGTATTTTCTTTTTGACGTGCTACAAACATTTTATTGTAAAGTAGTTAATAAATATCTATCTATGAATTTAAAATCGAAAAAAAAATTGTTTCCGATTTTCATGAAATTTTGCATAGGGGTTTTTTTTGATACAGGGAATCAAAAAAAATTGTCAGTTGTTCGAAAATAAAAATTATTTCAAGTGGAAAAGTCAGGAAAATTATTGAAAAACTTTAAAATCGAAAACCTACGAATTTTGAAAAATAACAATAAAATTTTACCGTAACTTATTTTAACAGTATAAGGAAAAGTCATGACTTTTGTCGCCAGATAATTCAAAAGTTGGATGAAGATCCCGATTATTTCACAAAAATATTACGGACTGATGAAAAAACCTTTCCTACGGTAGGAGTTTTAAACAGGAGGTCGTGGGAAAAATAAGCGTAACAGAAAAATATTAGTAAACCAAATACAAATATCACGGAGAAAAACTGTTAGCGTTCGGTGTGGAATTTGTAGAAAAAAAACTGTCAATCGAATTACTTTTAATCTCATAATACGTATATTATTTATAGATCTACCTTTTTGTTACACCATGTACATGAATACACATAATGACGCAATTTATAGTTTCCAGAAAAGTTTTCGTGTAAATATTAACGGTCACTTAACTCTCAAATGCAAATAGGACCGATAAACATCTACATAAATAAAATCAAAACGGCTGTATCGTTTCCGTTCTTTTCTTTTTAGTATTTCGTAGTTGGACGTTTTGAAAATCGATTTGATTTTCAGTATAAAAAACCTATTTCCATCTGTACCTATCAATTATTGATTTAATAATCTTCATTTTCAAGGTTACTAAGAAAAGGGGACGGTGCATTTTACTAACAAAAATATAAAATTATTATAGCAGCTTAAAGCTGAAACTTGCAAGCATATAAAAAGACATTTCTCCTTGGGTTTTGTGGCGTTTTTTAAATAATATACATACTACTTATGTTTATTTTAATGTTTTTCTTCAAATTCACATTTTAAAACATACAAACAAAACAAATTAAATTCATAAACACAGATATTTTCCAAGCAAAAATAGAATAATACAATAAAATTTAAAAATCCCCAAATGCGACAATATTTCTTTCATTTGAAATGACATGACTGGCATATATATTCTGCATGTTCGAGGCATATACAGAGTGGCCCAAAAGTCTGGAAACGGCCAATTATCGCGTAAACTGCTAGTCCTAACTGTATAAAATTTGGGGTACACCTATTTTGGGATACGAAGATTCCAGATTTGATATTTGCAATGTTGCTAGACTTGCCGTTACTCTTATATTATTAGTAACTTTGGTTTTTCAAATTCATCACCCTGTATATTCAGTCATTTTTGGAATCTCCTATTCAATACGAGTTCAACCATATGTAACACTTATGATTTTATCTAGTCGGGAAAGTCTTAAATACATAAAACAGTAAAAAATATGTAGATTTGAAGGAATTCAAATGTAGAATGCTGTGATTTTGACATTTGTTCACCATTTACATTATTAACTGAAATTGTCAGTAGTTTGATGTGTTTTGAAAAGTTCTGCAAGGTAAATTGCTTCTCTAAAATGGCTCTTAACGAAAAAGAACGAATTACTATTCTAATGATGAGAGGGTACGGCGACAGAAAAAGATCTTATTGTGAAGTAGCCAATTCGTTCAACGATACTTTCCCAAACCGTTCTCCTATTCATAAGGCGACGGTACAAAAAACTGTAAAGCGATTTGAGGAATCTGGAGGAGTAAAAGATAGATACCGATCAAGTAGACCGAAAACAGTTATAAATGACAACAAAACTTTAGATATAATGCAGAGTTTTGTTGAAGATACACATACATCCTCACGCAGGGTTGCACAAGTACATGATGTAGGTCCTTCTTCAGTCTATTACATAAGACTAAATTTAAACCATACAAAATTCAGTTATTGCAAGAATGAAGTGAAGATGACTTCGATCGTAGATTAGAGTTTACTGAGGTAATAATGAGAATAATGAAAATTTTGTTAACAAAATATGTTTTTCAGATGAAGCAACTTTTACACTTTGTGGGAGTGTAAATCGACACAATTTAAGGTACTGGAGTGACGTAAATCCACACTGGATGCGTGAGAACCATACTCAAAGACCACAAAAATTAAATGTTATCGAAGGAAATTTAACGGCAGATAAATATGAACTTCTACTTAGAAATAAAAATTGTACCTACACTGAGAAACTTGTTTGGAGCCAATTTTAATCAGATATGGTTTCAGCAAGATGGAGCTCCAGCTCATTTTGGTGTAAATGTCCGGCGTTATTTAGATGGAATATTTCCCGGACGATGGATTGGTAGACGAGGTAGAATTGAATGGCCTCCACGTTCACCTGATTTCAATCCTAAAGATTATTTTTATTGGGATACTTGAAAAATTCAGTTTACAAAACTAAACCAGCACGTCTTGCAGATCTAAGGCAACGAATTATCGATGAATCTCGATTAATTTCTAGACAATCATGGAGAAATGTGGTAGACGCATTCTACCATCGATTAGGGTACTGTCAACTCACAAATGGAAGCACATTTTGAACACTTAATGAAGTAACCATTGAGTTGAAAATGTTGCAATCTTTCAATTGTTACGTTTTAATGAAGTTGAAAATAGTTTGTATTAAAACATTTAATGAGACAATTAGGCGTTGCCAGACTTCTGTTTTATGTAATTAAGACCTTCCAGACTAAATAAAATCATAAGTGTGAACTCGTATTGAATAGGAGATTCCAAAAATAATTGAATATACAGGGGGATGAATTTGAAAAACCAAAGTGAGTAATAATATAAGAGAAACGGCAAATCTGGCAACATTGCAAATATCAAATTTGGAATCTCCGTATCCCAAAATAGGTGTACCCCAAATTTTGTACAATTAGGACTAGCAGTTTACGAGATAATTGGCCGTTTCCAGACTTTTGGGCCACTCTGTATAATTATTGCATTGCTTGCACTTGTATTTGGTCATGCGATTTTTTTCCTACTACACATATAACATCTTTTTCTTATTGCTTGTACATTATTATTTCCAGTTTCCACAGAAGTGCTTGGCTTACTGGCATCAAGAGATGACACTTCTCTAGTCCGTTTCTTGAGATTTATGGGTAGAGTTAAAATTTCTGATCTTCTTCTTATATGTTGTTTGGTCATCTCCACAGCTAACGATTGTAAAAAGTGTCTTCTTTTTTCTAAATCATCATTCAAGTTTCCTTTATAAATTATGTGAGCATTAATTGCTGCTACATAGAATAGTATAAAATATAACTATTTGTATTTCTTGAGATTGAATAAGTAGCACATAATTGATCTACAATGTCAACACCCGATTTTGTGGAATTATAAAATGTTATTATTTCTGTTTTTTCTGCCACGCCAGTTTCCTTGTCTATTGTTGAATCGTGATGCATTGAAGAACAGAGAATAACATTTTTGCCCTTTTTCGGAATATATGACACCAAAGTTAAATTTTTCTGAAATGCAAAACGACTCGAATATTGCTCCCTGTTTTGAACGGTCACAAAACTTGTTGGAAGTTGCCTTTTGTTTTTTCTTATTGTTCCTACATAGGTCAGTCTATCATTTTTCAATAAGTCGGTTATTAGATCAAAACTGGTAAACCAGTTATCACCAGTAATGTTACATCCACTTCCACGAATTGGTTTACATAATCTTTTGACCAAGTCATGCGAAGAATTGCTTACCTTGAACGGACCATCAGGTTGCTGTCCTACATAGATCTCTATATTCAGAGTGTACCACGTCTTTGCATCCACAAGAGAATATACTTTTATGCCATACTTATTTGGCTTGCTGGGGATATATTGCCTAAATGAGCATCGTCCTCGTAACGTACTCTCCTACTGAATAATTTTTTCACAACGATGAACAAATATATCGAATATTTGCCGAATAGGAGATAATTTGTCATACATTTTACGTTCATTTCTTGTCTGCTCATCATCAAAAGGAATATATTGTAGCAGAAAATGGAAACGATTACGAGACATTGTAAGACGAAATAATTCAATACCAGAACCGTCTGTGGCCCATAAATCTTGCGTGTTTAATTTACTATTTCTATGAACTCCTGCCATGTACAAAAGACCAATGAACGCTTTTATTTCAATTGAATTTGTCGGTTTGCAGTCTCTTTCTCTACTGAATTGATCTCTTTTGCTCAGTATATGATTATTTATATTTTCTACTATGACTACAATCAATTCGTCGGGCAATAATAACTCCCAACATTGCAGAGCAGTCTTGGCATTCTTAGCTACTTGTTTTACACCTGGCAAATAGGTCATAATATTGTGAGAGCTAGTCCTTACCGCTTGTCTAGGACGATCCATATTCCACTTAGTAATTCCATCTTTCCCAAATAATACATTGGCATCTGAATTTTCAATTTCTTCATTTTCTTCACTATTATCACTTTCGTGCTCTGTATCGGAATGTTCATCATATTCTTCTAACTGTTCCAAATCGGATATGGAACTACTGTCATCATTAGCATCTGACAAATCCGAATCGGAAATATAAGCCAGCCGTTGCATTTCCTCGACATCTTCGGTTTTGTCAAAACGGTAAACTTTCTTTTTATCCATCTAAAATAATAAAACAACCATAAATCAAATTATTGAATCATTATTTCAATCATTTATCTTACCTTTCAAGAAATTACCAAAAAATAAATTGAAACACCTGTGCCCGCGTGGAGTCTGATAGACGCCAACCAACTAAAAAGCTTGATAAATTAACCTACGCTCAAGAGATTTCAGTTCAGACTGAATGTATCAAAGTCACAGTTTAAAGCTTAACAGAAGTTCAACTTTTGAAGCTTTGTATGTATGCGCCCCCTGTATAGAAGAGTTTTGGAACACGTATTCAAATACCTTTGACCTTCCTAGTAATCACCCTACAGAAAAATTTTACGATTCTTTAAGCATGTGCTCGTACAAATATAATTTGTAATATTTTACAAAGGTCAATTTTTTCCTAAAAAAATTAATAACTCAAAAAGTATACATTTCGGGAAAAAAGTATTCCATACAAAAGTGCCCTAAGATTTTACATAGATTTCAAAAATCCATTAATATATAGAGTGTTCCATTTAAAATCACGATGTAAGTTGTTCATTTCCGGTATAACCGGAGGTGGACCCGTTGTCAAAATATTTTTCAAAGGTGTACCTTTTTGCGTATTATATGCATACCAAACTTCATTTTGCTGTCTTTAACCATTCCAGAAATATTCACTTGGTTCCACACTTATGCCCATCACTGTATACATACCTTTTGAACAATAGTTTTGGCTCTCATGAACTTCAGCTGATGTGCTAGGTGTAACAGGTTCTAACTCGACAGTCTGTATATGTACATATGGCTCTGCAAAAATCAAAATACATTAAAAGTGGGTTTATGAAATATTTGTTATCCTAACACCAAACATTACATTATAAAGTTAATTATTACATTTATATTACATTGAAAAGTTAGCATGCTTCCATCTTTCAATGTTATGTAGTAGTAATGATAATTATTTTATTGAATCATAGTTTTGCAGACCCTGTACTAATTCATCGGTAATATAATATAGATTATATACCTTCTAATCTTTGAGATTCCTCAAGTGCAGCTATTGGTGAGGGAACTGCATATTTTTTCAAACGATTCTTTTGTTTGCTTGCGAACATTTTATCTTCGAAATGAAGATTACAGATTCTAAAATGATCATAGCAATACTGAGCGCTGTGTGTAGATATTTTCGCTAGTTGAAGAATATCTTTCCATTGTCCAAATCTAAAATAAAAAAATTTGATATTGTTAAACTCAATGCTGGAATAAGTAATGAACCTACGTGTTTACTTAGAAACCTCCGTAGGACATCACAGTTGATAGGAGTATTAATATTTTCAATGCAACTTCAATATTTACCGTTTTGTATCCTTAGGAAAGCGAAAAAAGAAAGGTTTTTCTCGTGCCTGGAATTCCTACGACACACACAACAATAATGTACAGTTTTCACTTTATTCATTGTTCACAAAGAAATAATATGCTGTTTATAATAATAACACTCAAAACATGTATACACACTGGCAAAACAACAAAGGAACATAATATAACCTCAATTTAAGTTCGAAAAACAACGAACGTTTACTTACAATGTTGCCTAATGTTATTCTTTTAACGTTTAAAGGATGCAAAGTAATACTTTTTTTTGTATTTTTAGAATCTAGTTATGCACAACCATTTACGATTTTATGAATTAGTGAAGTAAGATGAAATTTGAATGTTGGCTGATCAAATATCTAAAATATTATGACGTTGAAAAAATTATTTGAAAAATTAGAAGTTTTGGAAACTTATCAGAATAAAATATCTGACAACAGTGTGTAATAAATAACAAACTTTCTGCGCAACGGGAAGTTGTTTCCCACGAGTGTGTATGAGCGAGATAAAGATTGTAACACAAAAATCGGTAGAGTGAGCGAACTGCTTCTGTTAAGCTTTAAACTGTGTCAAAGTAGTCGGCGTATTAGGAAGGTAGATGGAAGGGGAAGTCTGTATCTCACTATTTTAAAAAGTTCTGCGCATTGTTTATCAGAGTGGCGTCTGTCAGACGCCACGCGGGTATCGGAGGGTTAAATAAAAATTCAAGTTTTGTCTCTGTCTTCGACAATAAGACTATATCCCAGTTCGGTCTGCCTGCAAAAGATTAAAAAAACAAAAGGAAGGTTCATGCAAAAATACAGTTATCAATGATGAAATAAAACAAATACATCATCTTGAAACATGTCTGAGTCGTTATCGCTAACAAACTCACTGAGTGGCGTAAAACTTTCTATTTTTCTCATACCAACGCAAATAATCCAAAAATCTAATTTTCTTTCGAATGC
Source organism: Galeruca laticollis (assembly GCA_963921935.1). Lineage (NCBI taxonomy): Eukaryota > Metazoa > Arthropoda > Insecta > Coleoptera > Chrysomelidae > Galeruca > Galeruca laticollis. Next base: position 90,685,469 of record OY998184.1, read on the forward strand.
AGTTATTTTGTTACAGGTCTCGAACACTATTGTCTGTTTACCTTGCAATTATGGAGGGTAGAACTAACTTACGGGTGATTATTAGGAATTTTGTCTTTTTTATATTGATGTTAATCCACATCAACCGACTATGTACATATATACAATTATATTAAAGTATTCAATCAGTCTGTTACAATAAATTACAGCAGAAGTCGTACAAGTCTTTGTTGTGGGAGAAAAGCATATTTGTTCAAGATTGTAAAATCTTGAAATTTATTTGTTAAGATACCTTTAAAATATGTGAGACATCTGTATTCCTCCCTTTTTTTATTGTATATATTTAAGGCGTAAATTCATTTTAGTTAATAGCTTTGTAGAAATATGTTGCAGAACTGTTAACATCTTTATATTGTTGTAAATTCAAAGGATAATTTCATTTTATTTTCAAAATACTTTAAAATATCACGTTTTCCAACAATGATTGTAAATTGTTTTGTATGGGCATATGCATAGCACCTTTTTTGAAAGTCGACATCTTGATGCATTGTCCTATAGTTAAGAAGTTAGGAAAAAAGCACGTTTCACCCTATTATATATTGTACTGTAAAAACCCTAAATTTAGTGTCAATTCTGCATGAATTTTCTACAAAGCTATTAACTAAAATGAATTTACGCCTTAAATATACATACAATTACACTTTGAGAAATAAATCTGGTCGAACTGTGACGTGGAAGTTATGCCACTTTGCAAATATACTTTAAAAGTAGACTGGCGGCAATAATGTGATGATAACTTAGGTATTGAGTTCAAAAATACATTGAGATGATCGTTTCACATTTTTTTCGATTTGGCAGAGAGGGAATAGTTAGAAAGAACAGAACAAACGTGATTCGAAGCGAGTTCCCCTCCAGTAGATGTATCATGCTCTTGGATATTTCCTTGGTTGGACTCTTCTAACACTTCATGGAATCTATCATTGGCGAATACTTCAGTCCAAGCTTGAGTAGCTCTTATCAGCAAATATTTTTTAAGCCAATGACGCAGAGTGGAATTTTTGAGTCCAAAACTGTTTTAAAACATCGTTTGGCAGACGGGTACACGCTGAATGTACTTGAAGAAAGTACGACTTGCTTCTGAATGATAGTAATCGATTGAGACTTTTAGTTCGTTGTTTAGGAGAACTTTAATCGACCAAGGGTGCAATGATCATTTTTAGGCGGTCCATTGCCTTTCCAAAATTCAGAGGAATAATCGCTGTCGAGTGTCATCGTCCACATCTTGGCATCTTCATCCTATGTACTTTAAATGTTTGTTTGTAAAACAACGAAATCCAAAGTTTCTGGCAGGTTAGAGAGTATTATGTAAGATGATTTTGGGCATATTTTTTGCAGCTGGTAACTAATAAAGGACTCCCCCTTCAACTGCTTTGCATTTATTTAGTCTGAATGACTGTTTACCACAACATTATTCGCCTGGACTGGTTGATTTTTGTCGCGCTTCCGTATGGTCGTTATCTCCTTCGTTAGACAAAGTACTTGCACATTTCTCATTCTCCAAAAAGGATATAATTAAGGGGCTGGCGACACAATTCTAATTTTGAAATGTGGAATCTAATGCAGAGTTGAGTCCTGTTGGTCTAGCTCACTTTCTAACGAAATGATCCTCATGTTAAGGGGGAGAAACTAATGCACAGGAATCAACCACATCATCACCATGTAATCCAAATAGGTTTCACATAAACAAATTATCTAGTAAACGAAATACCAGGAAAATTTAAAGTATGTTATTCCAAACAAGAATGCGTAATATTGGTTTTTGTCTTTTTTTTATTGATTAAAAAATCTAAAATGTAAACTCAATGACAGAATGGCCATACTTGTATATCTTCAATTTATTTAATAATTTTGTGTTGCACGTATTTTATTGCATATTCAAGTAAACAAACTATTAACAGGATGGCTAATCAGCATATTGGGCGGTTTTTACATTGTAAATATAGTTGGCATGGATATTAGTACTACAAAAAGTACATCTACTCTATACCAAGCAGGTACTGAATTACTTACTTGACGTAAAATGTCTCTGATCATTACTTTCACTGTTACATTCAAATGTTATATTAATTTAATATTTTTCTTACTAATCTATAATATATAAAAATCATGAAATTACATTCGACGTTTTTCAACCTTGAAATATCCGCACTTTATATATATTTTTTGTATTACTACCATATCCAGAAGTCTTTGGAGGTCATTCATGTTATCTGCTATTAGGACTGTGTCATCTGCATACCATATATTGTTGATCCATATGCCTTTTACTTTGATGCCCAATTGTTGTCCTTCGAGAGCTTCTAGAAAGATACTTTCAGAGTAAACAGGAGTGGGGAGAGGACACAACCCTGTCTTACACCTCTAAGGATTTTCTGTGCTTTTGTGACCTCGTTGTCAACTCTAACTGCAGCTGTTTGGTTCCAGTACAAGTTTTCAATACAACGTATATCTTTCTGATCTAAGTCAAGTCGCCTTATTATTTGAACGAGTTTGCGATGTTGCACTCTGCCAAACGCCTTTTCATACTCTATAAAACGCATCATTACATCTTCTCTGGTCGTAGCAGTTCTGAATAAATACATGGGTTGCGACTAGTGCCTCTCTTGTACCGAGACCCCTTCTAAAACCGAATTGAGAGGATCCAATAACGCTTTCGCATTTTGTAGAAATTCTGTAGTGAATAACCTTCATAAATATTTTAAGAGTGTGACTCATCAATCTGTGGTCTTCACATCTTGTTGCGTTATTCTTTTTCGGAGGTGGGATGAAAAGAGACGTAAGCCATTTAGTTCTACCCTCCATACTTGCAATGATAAATTTAATTCGTTCAGTTTTTGAAAGATATCCGCCATAAAAGATAGTCGGAACAATCAGTTTTATCATACAAACGATCTTTCAAATTAAAAGAAGTATCTGAAAGAAACAGCAGTGTTTTATGTTTGCTGCCATAATCTTCACACGATAATGAGAACAATCGGGATTGTAGTCGTGATTTGATAAAATTAATTATTTTTACCGCTTCATCCATAACTAATTTTAAATTTGACGATATTTACTTCATCGCAAGTGCTTGTCTATGCAAGATACAATGGCTGGAACTACAATCAGACGCTTTATTTTTTATTAGTGACACTGCTCCTGCTGTTTTACCCGTCATCGCCTTGACTCCATCTGTACAAATGTCAATGCAATCGTTCCAACTGGGATGATTTTCTTCAAAAAATATTTTTATTTTATTAAAAGCATGTCTTCTTCAAAATAACTTTCATATGGATATTTCACAATAACTAGCAAGATGCCAGACCAGCGACATCAATCGACTCATGCATTTGCAAGACGAACCGTGTTTTTCGAAAACGTGTACATAACTAGTTCTTGTTTGACGTAGCTTGCCAGATTATGAATTCGCCGTGAAACAGTATCGTTTGATAGCGGCACAGTAGAAAGATGCTTTGCAGATTTTTCATCAAGCATACGTTTTCTTATGTCTAACACACATGACTTTATTAAATTCCCAGCGATAATGTGTGCTTTACCTGCTTGTGCAATGCGATAGCTAACTAAATATGATGCTTGCGTGGCCTTTTCATTGATAGTTTGGGTTATAAGCATCATAGTTTTTAGACTTTCCAATAATTGTTCTCTTTTAAGTACAAAAAATTCTTTATTCTTGTCTTTGGACTCGTGGTGTACAGTTTCCAAATGTCGGCGCAACTTGGCAGGTGCCATGGAACAACCAGAAGGTCTAGAAATGGACAGTTGTTTGTCTCTCTTTTTGGCAGATTTGTTTATGGATCATTTAGAAAACAAATTCATTTTGAAGAACAATGAAATATTGCATTGGTTTGGATACGAGAATATATTGAAAAATTCTTAGCCTACTATAGAACCAAACAAAATTTAAATGTCAAAATTGTCACAACCTAAACACCCGGCCTTGGGACTCCGTTCAGGTAGTGAATTCGGCCTTAGTTGCACTATTTTTTATTACTTCAATTAGGATAAGGTGAATCAACAAACAAAATTTCGGGACAAATGGATTTATTTGACACACAATAATAAATTTATAAAAACCGTATATTCCCGATACAAATACGAATATTTTATATATATCAAAAATAAGTTAAGGACTTATCTTGGGAAGACTCGGGACATACAGCTCGCAGCAGTAGTCAAAAGTTGAGACGTCGTTGTCTGGACTTGGACGCTGTATGATCCGGTGGAGTGGATAGTCTGTAGAGTCCGTAGCGGTCCGTAAAGGTAAGTCCGTGGAGGTTAAGTTTGTAAACGGTCCTTAAAGTGGTCCTTAAGGTAAACGCTACAGGCTGCAGAGCAGCGAAGAAAATTAAAAATCACACACAAAATGATATGATTAAAAAGGAGAATACTGAATACTTATCAGCGAAGAAATGAACCAAAAGAGCGAGTTCCACTTCAATCGTAGTTTAAGTAGATATTTTAACGATGGCAAAAACGATTACCGATGTGTTACTAATATTTGAAATAATAGGAATTGGAATTAGAGGTGGGAGTAGCCGACGAATAAGTAACGCTCCAAAATAATTGATGAAAATAGTAACATGTCTCAGCGACATGTTACAAAATATTTTATTGCTCAACATATTCTCCTCTTAATTGGATACATTCATTACAGCGAACCTGCAACGACTCTAGACCTTTCAAGAAAAATGGTTTTTCTTGCACTGCAAACCAGACCTCCACAGCTTTTATTACTCTTCCTCGTTGGAAGAAAATTTACGACCTTTTAATATTTTTTTTCAGTTGAGGAAAGAGATGATAGTCGAACGGAGCCAAATCTGGTGAATAAGGGAGGTGTTCTACCCAATAAACACACGTAAAATATTTAACATGTAACCTAACGTTTATAAATGGTTTTTAGGCAACTGGTTATATTACCGGAGTAATGTCGCTCGTTTCTACGTAACATATAACGTCAAATACAACGTGATTTTCGTAACGTCATTCAAACGTTACCGTTTTAATATGATTTACCGGTTGCTTTTGAACGCATTATAAACGTTTATAAAACAGTCTTCTGAAACGAAATTTAGCACACATCTTACTAACGTCACTTAAACGTTACCTTTTCAATGTGATTTACGCAGTACTTTTATAACGTAATATAAATGTTTTTATAATGCAGTTTATAAACATTTTTGTATAATGCTATTTAGCACATACTTTTAACGTAATTTAAACGTTACTTATTTGATATGATGTACCCATTGCGATTGTAACGTAATATGAACGTTCTTATGCTACTTATAGACGGTCTTTTGAAACGAAATTTAGCACCCACCTTACTAACGTCACTTAAACGTTACCTTTTCAATGTGATTTACCCATTGTTTGTGTAATGTAATAGAAACGTTTTTATAATGCAATTTATAAACGTTTATGTATAATAATATTCAGCACTTACTTTTAACGTGATTTAAGCATTACATTTAATCGGTTTAAATCATCATTTTCGTAACTTTATATTCACTTTTAAAATTAAAAGTAGAGGGGGGCATATTTGATAAAAACTGTAAAATCGTATATTAACGTTTGTAAACAAGTAATATTTGATAAATAAAACTTTATTCATATTAATAAAATAACAAACAATATTTATTATACAAGAAATAAAGCATTTATGTATTCTTTACTTTTTACCGTCTTCGGTCCTCTATGGATCCCTTATACTGATGAGCTACGCTTACGATTGAAAGGAGCTAGTCTATTCGTACAGCGACATCGATGAGCGGGAACCGGAACTCCACGGCGACGTTAATAGGATTACTACCAACTCTTCAGGCGTCTCGTATTGGCCGTTGTGGTTTGGGGTTGCGAGAATTACGGGCGATTATTAGACGTTATATTTATTTTATTTGATAAATCCACACAAAAATAGTATATAATAAAAAAAAGAAAATTCTTGTAATTAACATAATAAAATAAAAAATGTTCTTAAAACTATAACATAATATATATAAGATTTGTAGTTTTAATATTTTACAAAACAACGTGTATATATATAACGGGATTAGAAAGCGTTTTTGTAAATGCATATGAGTTCAATTAATTCGTTGTTTTCAAATTTGAAAAAGCGTTGTATATACAACGTGGTAAAAACATTGCTTTTTAACTATTTATACCACGCTAAATAATAGTATGAATAATGTTAAAAATGCTACGTTGAAATAACGGGCATAAAAAGCGTTTTTGTAAATGCATATGAGTTCAATCCAGTCGTTGTTTCCAAATTTAAAAAAGCATTGTGAAAACAACATAATATAAACATTTACTGGATAACATTGTATATCACGGAAAATAGTATAAATAATGTTGAAAATATAACGTTAAAATAACGGAATTAGAAAGCGTTTTGTAAATCCATATGAGTTCAATTAAGTCGTTGTTTTCAGATTTAAAAAAGCGTAGTATATACAACGTGTTAAAAACATTTCTGTATAACCGTCTATAACTCGCGAAAAGGTATAAATAATGTTGAAAAATACTACATTAAAATAACGGCCATAAAAACCGTTTTCGAAAATACATGTGGGTTAAGCTAAGTCGTTGTTTTCAAATTTGAAAAAACGTTTGGAATATAACGTTTCGAATTCAACCAATTTGTCAATGTTGCAAATTCAACGAGTAACGTTGAAATAACATTAAAACGTTTTAAAAACGTTTTTTTACGTAGGTGTGTTTATTGGGTAGTAATTCAAACCCTAAATCACGAATTTTTTGCATGACAACATGAGATTTGTGTGCAGAGGCATGTTCTGCAAAAACAAAACACCTTTGGATAGCTTTCCGCGTCTTTTCTCTTTAATTTTTTCCCGTAGAGTGGTCAGTAATGTCGAATAGTAATCTCCAGTCATTGTTCTACCCTTACTAAAAAAATCAATTATGATTACTCCATGGTAATCCCAAAAAACTGAAGCAAGAACTTTTCCAGCAGATTTTTGGACACGAAACTTCTTAGGTGTTGGAGAACCAGACTGTCACCATTCCATCGATTGTTGCTTTGTTTCTGGATCGTAGAAATGTACCCAAGTCTCATCCATAGTAACAATTCGGTTTAATAAGTCTACATCGTTTTCAAAGATCGAACGCGATGCTTCTACCCTTGCACGCTTTTGGTCAACATTCAAACATTTGAGGATCCATTTTGCAGCAACCTATTGAACGTTTTTGTACATGCCTTTTTACAGAGACGCCGATTAAAGTTCGAATCAATCTAAATCTACAATATTTTATCAATACATGAAAATGGTATATTTCCGCAAGAAGTTTTTTGCGTGTTTATGTTTAGAAAATTGTCTAAAATGTAATACAGAAACGTATTTTCTTGTAACTGGTTTCTGCTATTCTAAAGTCGAAACAATGAAAATTATGCATTTCCGCAAAACAAAAATCGAATCTTTCTGTTTGAAAAATATTCCCAATGGTAAATAAACGAATATTTCTTACATAACTGGTTTCAGCTAAACGAAAGTTGACCCCTTATCTCACTTTTCGTTTTAAAATGGAGTGACGAAGTGCCCACTACAATATTTTAGATTATTTAAAACACCCTGTATATTTTATTAAAAATAAGAATGGAGAAAAATTAAAACTAGAAGATTGAACATACCATGACGGAAGGTATATTACTAGGAACATCAATCTGTAAGTCCCTTGTATAAACAGTTTTTTCAGTGCTTTAATTTATCGATATACGTTTTCAAATTTGAAAAATAAGAATTAACCAATTTAGTTTAGTGTAGAGTAAGCATTGTGTTTATTTGGATATTGTTTTTTAACAAAATTTACCAAATTTTCATCAAATCCTGAATTCAGTTTCATCATTTATAATAATTATAGTAATAAACTGTAAAATAAGCTTAATTTTTTATTTAAGTAATACTGAATTAATAAGTTAAGCGTTAATTTTTTGGAGAAGTGTATATAATAAAATAGAAACTTATTGATTTTATGATTGTTTTTAGTAAAAAGTATGTTATCCGGTTTGTAGGACGAACTACTTATTGAAGGGTTTATTACATAAATATATAGTTGGACAAAGCAGGGCAGGGTGAACGACTTGTTGATATCAACGATGTCACAACTAGACACGATATATGAATCCGATATATTTTTAATATAGATGGAAATGGAAAAACCATTTTATGAAAATTACAACATTCCAGAGTGGGAAACAAAGACATTTAAATCGCAATAAAAATATACAAACATACCGCCAAGGAAGTAATAGGAATTGATATTAAAAATCGCTTTTGAAGGCTTCACACAAATACATACACGGTAATCCAAAGAAAAGTACCCACCATAAATTAGGCATTTGCGCCACGTGATCAAGTGGGTGTGTCATTCGCGCCTGGAGGGTAAACAAAAGAAATGTCCATTTAATTCAATTGTGATTGTGTGAACTTTGTTAATAGTTTGAAGTCTACCCTTTTGTCTTGAAGTGCTGTTCTTAGGAGTTTTTGAAAGAACCATGATGAGTGAACAATAAAAAGGCATGGACAAAATCCATTTCGAAAGTTTTTTGATAAAAAAAGAAAGTATAAGATATGAAGATCCATATTGCAAATATTTTTCTAATGAAATTGCTGATCGGCCACCAGTATTGTATCCTGATACCGCAAATGATTTAGTATTCACAAGAACTGCACAATAATTTTACCTTGCTATACTTACTGAGTAAATCAACTTTATTAGTGTTTGTTTCTTAAAATTTTAGCTAAACTGAACAAAACTACTATAAATAACAATAATTTTTCGAATAAAAGCTGCAATGATTTTATTCATCCACAATAAAACCATTTGGCAAACCTTTGTAAAATTCTGTGATGGGAAACGATATGTTAAAATTACAGATTATAGTTATTTGAAATTATGACTTATATTTTATGAAAAATACCTTTTAAATACAAGATTAAGCTTAATAGGATGTAACTCTCAATTTCACATGTTCGAAGCAGGGCTCTGACCTTCTATTAAGTTAAAATTTCAAATCTTGTTCAGTAAAATTAACTGTCTCGACCCTTACTTCGTGGAATCTACTCATATTAGTGTTTTAAATGAAACTCGATGTTTCTAGCTAATTCCACAATATAATGAAAAATGTAGAAAATTCTAAAAAATTGACAATTGTTTCGATAACTGAATATAATCGTCAGAATAACAGAAGTTACAGTTCATTTGATGCCTACCTGATGTTTAGTAGTTATTTTTGGCTAGACCAAGAAGTGCCCTAACTTGTGATTGACTTAATATATGTTTATAGAAAAAAGAAGAAGATGTGGTATTACAAATATTGAAGCTTAGATATTATTAGCCCTATGGTGATCTCCTGGATATCATTTTTCCAATTAAGATCAGTATAACTGTGCAATGATATAGAAAATCAGGAGAACTATATCTGCTGATCTTTACAATTATCACTTAAGAAGACAGTTTAATAGTGGACAACTCCCTCGATTTATCTGTTCATTGACGACTTCATATTGTGGGTTTCTTAAGTGTTTTCTAATTTCCAACTCTTCAAGAAAATCCAGTTCTTGTTTTTTATCACAAATATGTAGTACTTCTAGTTCTGTGTCTTAGGTGTCAAGTAGATGTTTTGTGTAATGGGATTTATCTGGTTGTTTTAATCTGTATGCCCGAAAGTGTTCACTGTATCGGATTTCAATATTTCTAAGGGTCTGACCCAAATAGACAGCGTTACATTCTGGACGTTTGAGTTTATATATACCTGATTTCTTTAATGGTGGTATTTTTGTTTTTACATTTAACAATTTTGTACTTACGTTACTTTCTGTTTTAAAAGAAATTGTTGTATCCGTTGCTAAAGATATTATCTTTGAAATACTATTAGAAATATTTTCTTAACTTATAAAACCATCACATATACAGTATACAACATTTTTTAGTAACATTTTTCGATATTGTCAAATTTAAAGGTATTTTACTCTTGAGTAAAACTCATCTTTTTTGACAAACCTCGTATACGACTAAAAAATTTGATATTTAATGACTGTATTTTAGGTTTTAGATAATATGATCGAAAACAATTCTTATGATGAATAAACTGGTAAAAAGTTTAAAATTCGTCACAATTCTACACATACTCACAAGCAAAACTCGTATACAGAATAAGACCATAAAATTATTGTTTACCCTCCAAGCGTTTGTTGTGACGTCAGCCGCAGATGCCTAATAGATACGGAGGAAACAGTGTCAATTTAACTAAATTAACTGTCTCGACACTTACTTCGTGGAATCTGCTCATATTAGTGTTTTAAATATTATTTTGATAGAGAGATTAATACAATTAGACAAATAGCAAGATCCAACGGTTATCCATTAAATATGATAAATAAGCTAATTATTAAAAAAGAGGAAAAAGTGGCATTACAACTAATATTTCCTAAACAAGCTGATGAAATAAAAACTTATAAAACCATCACATATGCAGGAAGTATTTCTAATAATATTTCAAAGATAATATCTTCAGCAACGAATACAACAATTCCTTTCAAAACAAAAAGTAACGTTAGTACAAAATTGTTAAATGTAAAAACAAAAATACCACTATTAAAGAAGTCAGGTAGGGGAGAGAAGGGTAAGACCGGGTAGCTAACACTTTTCGGCATGTTGAAGCCAAAGTACTTCAACTAGATCTTGCTTGATAGAACGACCTGACGTATTGTTTATCGTATCACAATATAATGTTTCAGAAAAGTCGTAGATTCATTACTTTTTCCAGAAAAATATGTTTTTCTCAAAATGTCAAATCACCCGATCTTACCCCACTAGTGGGGTAAGATCGGGTGCACATATTAACTTTATGGAAAACTATAAAAACTACATTTTAATTCAGAAAACTTTAATTTTAACAAAAAATATTAATCTTACGAACAAAAATCACATTGAAAGAAGGTATCTTCTTCGCCCGCTCCAATGCAGCCTTCGTGAGCTCAGTCAAAACACTTTCCACATTGGATCCATCCTTCTCCTTGTTTTGAGTTAGAAAAAGATTCGTTGCAGTATAAACAATGATCGTCGGACTTGTTATCCTCCCCATCGGAAGAATCATCAGACGAGATCGAGGTAGAGGTTACAAGAATTTTTGAGGAGACTTATTTCTTTTTATGAGCCTTGGTACGCTTGTGTTTTTGATTGTTTGGTTTCGATGTTGTCTGCTTATTTGGTTTATTTGAGTCATCAATAACCAATTTTCTTTTCTGTGACGTTATTTTTCTTTCATTTTCTTTTTTCTTTTCCTCTAACTGAGATTCGAGGTCTGTTTTGTATGGTGAAGAAGTTAATATTGCACATTTCCCTTTTCGTTTATCTGTTCTTTCTGTTTTCTTTCTTTCAGCAGAAGGTGGTGGCATCAGATGTTTGGGTGATATATCAAAAGCTGTTGATGCAGCTGGCTTTGCATCCGTAAAAATTTGTGGTTCTAAACTTTTAGAACAGCAGGGTTCATTTGGAAATGGTTCGTCAATATTGGTTTGTATTGGTTCGTTAATCTCAACTACCGTTTCACACGTTGTTTGTGCAGGTTTTTCTTCTGTTGCTGGGTCCACTTGTAGAACAACATCTGCTTCTGCCTGTGGGGGTGGGTATCCTTCTTGAACTGCATTTGTCTCTACCGAAACAGGTCTATCTGTGGTTGTTGAGGGAGCAAACAGGTGATCAGGAAAAATATTTCGGTTTAAAGGATATATTCCTGTTTGCTTGAATCCATTTACTGCCGTCCGCATTCCTGCTGCCTTAAGGAAAGCTGCACCATACAGTTTAGCTACTTGTTGAATTGTAACAGCTCTACCAGGATGTGTTGCAAGCCACTGGCGCACCTCCTGTTGATAATAGGTGCTCAATGGAGCCATGAAGGTCACGTCTAGCGGCTGGAGTCGATGAGAACAATGTGGTGGCAAGCACAACAACACAACATTGTTTTCTCTGGCCATATTAATAAGTTCGAGACTCTTTGTGTGGGTAGTATGACCGTCCAAAATCAGAAGGACTGGTTTTTCAGACGTTGGTTTAGAAAACTCAATAAATCTTCGAAACCAATACACGAAAATGTCTGTTTGCATCCATCCAGAAGGGTGATATTGAGCGAAACTTCCCGGTGGTGCATCGTCAAGCAGCGCGGGATTTTCTCTCTTTCGAGGAAAAACAAACATTGTTAGCATAAAATTTCCGGCCGCATTCATGCAAGTTTCAGTAGTAACCAAAACGCCTCGTTCGGCTGATACCAATGCTCCAGCCTGTTTTTTTCCTCGTGAAGCTAGGATTTTGGATGGTTTGTTGGGAACTGTGGTTATTCCCGTCTCATCGACATTATAAATATCACTAGGAGAAAAATTTTGTTTTTTATACAAACCCTCCAACAGATCGAAAAATTTATAAACAGCTTGTTTATTGAATCCCATGGCCCTTGCTATTGAAGTGTTTTCTGGAAATCGAAGAGAAATATTGTTCTTATGCCTCTTTAAAAAACCATATAACCAGTCTTTTCCGGCCCTCTTAGTTTCTTCATTGAATTTGTGTTTCAAATTATTTTAAGTTGCAAGATCAAACGCTAATCTTCTGACATCACTCAAAGTTAAACCAAACAATCTACACTCTAACAGCAATATGTGCTCTAGAAATTCTTTTTCTTGATCTTCAGAAAATATCGTCGTACAAGGTCCCAAGCTACTTTTTCTAGCGACTTGGCTAGAAGTTAGTTGATTTGTTCTAGCCTTTTTTACTCGATCTTCTAAAGTAGACTGCGGAACATTGAAGGCTTTTGAGGCTTTTAGGTATCCCATGCGTCCAGACATTACTTCCTCTATAGCGCCTTCCATACTTTCCTGGCTCCAGGATTGCCGATTTGTCTTTCTCTCGTAAGTTCTAGGCATATTGTTTCTGTAAAAATAGAATAATGGATTAAAATCGGAAATAATGGGGTAAGATCGGGTAGTACCCGATTTCGCCCCACTCGGACTACCCGGTCTTGCCCCAAGTACAGAATTTAAGAAAATGCTCTAAAACCACTCTGATATTTAAATTATTCCTTCATTCTTATGCATATATTGAACCTTATTTATCATATAATAGGTGATACTGAAGCAAGTTTTCATAACTATAGATGCCAATAAGTAATGATCGTTCAAATTGCAAGCAACATTAGAGAAGCGACATGCAAAAACAAACTTACCTCAACTGACAACGTACGTTCTCCAGCATCGACTCGATACTACTGCCGCTAAGTCGTCTCAGCTTACGGAATGTATTTCACGTTCTGTGCTCCAGGTCGCATTAGTAGTAGCAACACAGTCAAGGTACCCGATCTCACCCCACTACCCGGTCTTACCCTTCTTTCCCCTATATATAAACTCAAATGTCCAGAATGTAATGCTGTCTTTATGGGTCAGACCCTTAGGAATTTTGACATCCGATACAGTGAACCATTACGAGCATACAGTTTAAAACAACCAGATAAATCCCAATACGCAAAACATCTACTTGACACCAATCATTCATTGACACACAAAACTAGAAGTGCTGCATATTTGTGAAAAGAAACAAGAACTGGATTTCCTTGAAGAATTGGAAATTAGAAGACATTTAAGAAACCCACAATATGAAGTTGTCAATGAATAGTTAAATCTAGGGAGTTCTCCACTAATAAACTGTCTTCTTAAGTGATCATTGTAAAGATCAGCAGATATAGTTTTCCTGGTTTTCTATATCATTGCACAGTTATACTGATCTTAATGGGAAAAATGATATCCAGGATATCACCATAGGGCTAATAATATCTAAGATTCAATATTTGTAATATCACATCTTCTTCTTTTTTCTATAAACATATATTAAGTCAATCACAAGTTAGGTCACTTCTTGGTCTAGCCAAAAATAACTACTAAACATCAGGTAGGCATCAAATAAAATGTAACTTCTGTCATTCTGACGATGATATTGATTTATCGAAACAATTGTCAATTTTTTAGAATTTTCAATAACTTTTATTATATTGTGGAATTAACTAGAAACCGTGAGTTTCATTTAAAACACTAGTTGTCAATTTCTTAGAATTTTTACAATTTTTTCATTATATTATGGAACTATTTGGAAACAGTTAGTTGAGATTAAAATAAATGAACTAATATAGAATCACATAATGAATGAGATTGTTTATTAAATTTAACATTCTGCTTTAACCTTTTAAATCCGTGATATATTTGCGAAATCAATTGAAGTTAATTAACTCATTAAATATTTGTATGATCTAGAGAAAAATATTGCAGCAAAATCGTGATTACTCATTAGCATAATCATAAAATAAGGAACAGCTGTTGGTGATACACGATTGATATGATTAAAAAAACGTGGCAGATAAATATTTATACAGTAAGATCCTAAATTCATGGATAAATTCTTATTATACGTAATTTTTGTATTTGAAACTGCACTTTATGAATAAAATATTATATACACGGACTTTAACCTCAAAGCTGGTAATAGAATGGCTACGAGAATGCACAAAGTTACAATTAATCTGGGTTCTAATAAATGGTGGAGCAGTGTATGAACAGAATCGATATATAACATAGCTTCGTAATTATAGAATTATTTATGGAAGCATGTGAAAAAAATCCCAATGGCACAGGACCAATTGGACAGGCTTATTTCAGTAACATTTTTGCATAAACCCCAAAATAAAAAGTTGGATACAAAAGTAATAGAATGTTTTAAGATGTACAAAAAACCAAAGTGACATTTTGGCATCAAATCATAAACAATATAAACGGTTTTAAAGATTAAAACTAACTTTTCCGCATCTATGAGATGGCCTGATTGATATTCTATCATAAATGTGTCACTTGTATACACTTCGGGGGATGTATCGTGTTAACAAACCGAAATTTCTCCAAAAGTAACCAAAAATGCAGTATACCTGGATTTATAGGACCCGCTATAGTCAACTGAAAATCAATAGGGTACATATGTGAGACACCTTGACAAATATCCAATTATTAAATTGGCCACTTGTATATACTTCGGAGGCTGTATCGTACTAAACCCGAAATTTCTCCAAAAAAAAACGTTATTGTGGCACATCAGGTACCATAGCACCTGTTGTACTAGCTTTGGTGAGCTAAGAGTCGATAAGATTCATCTATAATACGCCCTGAACAATATTCAATCATAAAATTGGTCACTTGTATACACTCTTGGGGCTGTATCGTGGTAACAAACTGAAAATTCTCCAAAAATGACAAAAATTTGTTACTTCAAGTACCATAGCACTCGTTGTACTGGCTTTAGTGAGCTGAATCTCAATAGGGTTCATCTTTGAGACGCCCTGAATAATATACAATCATAAAATTGGTCACTTGTATATACTCCGGAGGCTGTATCGTGCTAACGAACTGAAATTTCTCCAAAAATAACAAAAATGTCGTACCTAAAGTACTATAGCACCTGTTGTACTGGCTGTGGTCAGCTGAAAATCAATAGGGTTCATCACTGAGATATTGTGAATAATATTCAATCATGAAATTGGTGACATTTTGTACTCCGGAGGCTGTATCGTGCTAACAAACTGAAATTTCTCAAAAAATGACAAAAATGTCGTACTTCAAGTACCATAGCATCCGTTGTACTGGCTATTGGCAGTTGCAATTCTATAGGGTGCATCTGTGAGATGTCCTGAACAATTATCAATCATAAAATTGGTGATTTGTTGCACTCCGGAGGTTGTATCGTGCTAACAAGACATATAACGAAAAGTGACCGACGACAACGACGACGACATACACACAGGATTTTTTTTCTAAAAACCATTTTTTTGTGTTGTCCTTGATGAAAAACGTGAAAATAACTCAAAATTTCAACTTTTTTGTGGCTAAACCAATACTTTTCTCGCATATTAGACAGGTTGGGCGGAAAAGTAAAAATAAAAAAATAAAATCTTGTGAATTTGTTAATTTTCTTAAATAAATGTTTTAATGTACGATTTAGAGAAAAAACAAAAGTTGTAGAACGTATTAAGATCTATGAAAAAGCTTTGTAACTTTTTTGCGTCAAATGAAAAACAAAGGAAATACGATTTTTTTTCAACTTTGACAGGCCACCATTTTGTTTTTACTGGATCGATTTGGCTCATTAACGAACTCGTCCAAGATTTTGGCCTAACCGATTTTTGTACCGAGTTTGGTTTCGATCCGTCAAAAAATTCGCCCTCTATCGTGCTTACAAATTCGGAGGGTGATTTTGGCATCAGGGAACACCAAAACGAAAAACTGCATTGACATTTTTCTGAAGTCGCGTCATTGTACTCTCTACAATAGCTCTATTTCATTCTGAAATAATCCTAAAAATGTTTTCGGTCTTAACCAATAAATTTTGGTTTACAGTGAATGTATGGAAGAAAGTATGCAGTAGAAACGCTTAGTCTTTTCCATCACGTGTCTGATCCGACATCAACTATATGCATCTTAATCAAAACAATACGACAAACGGTTGTATTGAGTTTCGCTCTTTGTCTGTTATTAGAAGAAGACAGTACCAACATAGTATGTGTTAAATAATATCGTCAACTAAGTCACGTGATGGAAAGGGTTCGCCGTTGCTACTATATTTTAATACGGAGGAAACCATTTTATTGTTTCTGTCCATCAATTTTATTAAATATTTCGTTTTAATTTTCATTTTATAATTAATATTCTTTTTTTATTTTATTGCCTATCTTTTATTATATTCATAATATATAGGTAACTGTGATATATGGAATACCCCTTTTATTTTTTTCGATTGTGGATATTTTCCAGTTTAAACTTATGCATATATCCTTCCTCCTCCTCCCAGATATGGGTGGTACCGAGGAAATGAAATACTCGGGGCGGACCAAAACATTGTAGCGTCTGATTCAGAATGAGCGGCTACAAACAGCGTCTGACCCAGAATGGGCGGCTGAAAAGAACACTCGCCAACACGCTCGGCAAGCGAGGCGTTTTATATGCCAAAAACCTTTCATTGAATTATGCTAAAATGTCGAATTCAAACAAAATACCCCAGGTGAGTAACGCCAAGCGTGTAGAATCTCACACTGATCTTAGATCAGTCTGCCTCACTTCGGATTCTGGGGGAGGCAAAAATTCGATAAACCATAAGAAACAACACAAGTTGAATGTCACCAACATATATATAGCTACATATAATATCAGAACAATGAGCACGCCAGAAGTCCTTATTAAACTAGAAGAAGAATTGGAACACATAAAATGGGACATCCTAGGGCTTTGCGAAACACGCCTACCAGGAGAGAAAACCACTACCCTGAAATCAGGACACATATTATACCAAAATAACTCCATCCAACCTAGAGGTCAAGGAGGAGTGGCATTTCTTATTAATAAAAAAATTAAACATATGATAACTGAAGTAAATTCGATCTCTAACAGGGTTATATACATGATCCTCAAATTAAACAGGAGATATGCATCCAGTTTATTCACGGATATGCACCGACAAGCCAGGCAGATGATGAAGAAGTGGAAACCTTTCTCGAAGATCTATCAAAGGCCATGACTTCACAGAAAACTCATTATAAAATAATAAGTGGTGATTTTAATGCTAAAATTGGACAGAAGAGCACAACTGACGCGGACAACGTCGGAAATTTCGGTGTAGGTATAAGAAATCAAAGAGGAAATATGCTAGTAAATTACTTCAATAAAGAAAACCTTTACTGTCTGAACACTTACTTTAAAAAACCTAAGCAAAGAAAGTGGACTTGGAAAAGCCCCGATGGGGAAACTAGAAATGAGATCGACTTCATACTTTCGAATAACAGAAAAATTTGCACAGACGTATCAGTACTAAACCGATTCGATACAAACAGCGATCATAGACTGGTAAGAGCATCCCTTAGCCTCAACCTGAAAACTGAAAGAAACAAACTCATCCGTACAGACAAGATCCCTAAGGCTGAGGAGCTTGTACATAGGAAAAAGGATTATCAAAACGAACTAGAAAAGAAACTGGAACCAACTGAAGCATTGAATAGTATGGACATAGACGAACTGAACAAAAAAATCACAACCGACATCCACATTGCGACAAGGAAGATTTGCATGAAAACAAAAAGAACTCTAAAATACAACCAGAGACGTTACAACTTATGGAACAAAGAAAGAAAACATCCAGAGATGCACTAAATTATCGGGAACTAAATAAACGAATACATAGAGAAGTAAGAAAAGACATCCGAGTTTATAACACCAAGACAATCAAAAACGTAATAGAGGACAATGTAAATATGAAAGTCTTAAGGTCAAAACTATCCTCTGGTAAACAAATCATCACCAAAATGAAAAATCAACAGGGAAACATAATTTCGGACAGCAAAAAGATCGCGGAACACATCAAAGAATTCTACACCCGTCTTTACACATCTGCTACACCGGACCCTAGAATTACGAGCACGGTTATATGCAATGTGGGCTCTGAAGACATTCCTGAAATATCAAAGCAAGAAATACAGGTTGCCCTCAAGCAAATGAAAAATAGAAAAAGTCCTGGAGAAGACAGAATCACATGTGAAATGCTGACAATGGGAGGAGTGGTTATCGAGAAATCTTTACAAATTCTTTTAAATAAATGTCTACAAGAAGGCAAAATTCCCGATGCATGGCAAAACGCGGAAGTGATCCTGCTTTTTAAAAAAGGAGATAACAGCAACATAGAAAATTATCGGCCAATTAACCTTCTCTCTCATATGTATAAGCTCCTCACCAGGATAATAACCAATAGACTAACAAATAAATTGGACGCGTACCAGCCAGTAGAGCAAGCGGGATTCCGTAAAGGGTTCAGTACTATAGATCACCTACAAGCTATTAGAACACTGATAGAAAAAACAACGGAACACAACATACCCCTTCACTTGGCATTTGTGGATTTTCACAAAGCGTTCGATTCTGTCGAAACGTGGGTCTTTATACAAGCTATGAACGATGCTAGAATAGATTCCAGGTACACAAACTTATTAAAATATATATATAAAAATGCCACTTTTCATGTCAAAATAAATGAAGATCTAAAAACGGATAAGATTAAGGTAAATAGGGGAATACGTCAGGGTGATACAATATCACCAAAATTATTTACTCTGGCGCTTGAGAACGTCTTTAAAACATTACAATGGGAAACAAAAGGAATAAATATCGACGGCTCCTATCTACACCATCTTCGGTTTGCTGACGAGTCCTGATAAGCAGTGACGTGCACGAACTGAGCAACATGTTAGAACAACTTAATAATGCTTCAAAAAAGATCGGCTTAAAAATGAACACCGCAAAGACTAAAATAATAAGTAACACCAACGAACAAATATATATAAAAATAGGAAAACAAAATCAAACGGCTGAGATTAAACGAAGAATAAAATTAGCCTGGGCGGGGTTCGGAAAAATGAACTATATATTCAGAAATAGCAGCATACCGATCAACCTTAAACGAAAAGTTTTCGATACCTGTATACTACCGATAGCGACCTATGGACTGGAAATAATGGTAATGACAGGGAGGACAGCAAATCAATTAAGAGTGATGCAAAGAGCGATGGAACGAGCGATGCTCGGAATTACTTTCAGAGACAGAAAAAGGAATGAAGATATCCGACAAAGAACTAAAGTCATGGATATAATAAAGCGTACTGCGGAGCTACAATGGCAATGGGTAGGGCATGTGGCCCGGCAGGATCAAGCTAAATGGACAACCAAACTAACGTACTGGCGACCAAGACAAACAAGGCGAAGCACAGGAAGACCACAGAGAAGATGGCTTGATGATATCAAAAGACAGGCCGGAAACAGATGGTTTCAACAAGCACAGGACAGGACAGCATGGAGAAATATAAAAGAGGCTTACGTCCAGGAGTGGATAAGAAGTGGCTGAGAAAGAAGAAGAAGATATATCCTTCAGCTACTCCTTGATATACAATTTCTACTTTTCCGCCCAACCTATCTAATATGCGAGCAAAGTATTGGTTTACCCCAAAAAAAGTTGGAATTTTGAAACAATTTTTTGAGTTATTTTTACGTTTTTCATCAAGAACAACACGAAAAAATGGTTTTTAGAAAATCCTGTGTGTATGTCGTGGATTTGTCGTCAACCACTTTTCGTTACATGTCTTGTTAGCACGATACAGCTTCGGGAGTGCAACAAATGAGCAATTTTATGATTCAATATTGTTCAGGACATCTCATAGATGAACCCTATCGATTTTTAGCTCATAATATCCAGTAAAACGGATGCTATGGTACTTTAAGTACCACATTTTTGTAATTTTTGGAGAAATTTCAGTTTGTTGGCACGATACAGCCTCCGGAGTGCAATAAGTCACCAAATTTTATGATTGAATATTATTCAGGACATCTCACAGATGAACCCTATTGATTTTCAACTCACCAGAGCCCCTACAACAGGTGCTATAGTACTTTAAGTACGACATTTTTGTCATTTTGGGAGAAATTTCAGTTTGTTAGCACGATACAGCCTCCGGAGTATATACAATTTTATGGTTGGATATTATTCAGGGCGTCTGAAAGTTGAACCCTATTGATATTCAGCTAACTAAAATCAGTGCAACGAGTGTTATGGTACTTGAAGTACCAAATTTTTGTCATTTTTGGAGAATTTTCGGTTTGTTACCACGATACAGCCCCAAGTGTATACAAGTGACCAATTTTATAATTAAATATTGTTCAGGGCGTATTATAGATGAATCTTATCGATTTTTAGCTCACCAAACCTAGTACAACGGGTGCTGTGGTACCAGAAGTGCAACATTTTTGGTCCTTTTTAGAGAAATTTCGGGTTGTTAGCACGATACAGCCTCTGGAGTGTAAACAAGGGACTACTTTTATAATTGGATATTTTTCAAGGTGTCTCACAGATGTACCCTATAGATCACTAGAGCGAGTACAGCGGATCCAGATATACTACAATTTTGGTTATTTTGCCATACATTTCGGTTTGTTAGCACGATACATTTCCCGAAGTGTATACAAGTGACAATTTTATGATAGAATATTGTTCAGGGCATCTCACAGATGCGGAAAAGTTATAGCGTTTTCGATTTATGTGCTCGGAAATCAATCTTCCTGAGATTCATTACGTCATACACCTAGAAAAGATTGATACTAATTCCACTGCGAGCAATCTTGATATCTCTTCGATTGTATAATCGAACACACCTCATCGAATAGCGGGAGTTGGAGAACCTAACCTCATTGATTTTACGACTACTTTCTACTTTACAGATAATTTTTAAAAATATCGAAGATTTGTTATTTAAAATACGTGATGGGGCATTAAATATGGACGGAATAACGAAGGACTTGTTTGGTTAATTCCCTCAACTTCATCATCTGAACCTCAATTTGTTAATCTGAAATCTGAACTATCAGATGAAGAGAGAACTTCCCAGCATTCCATAATTTTAGTTTTTTGCTCCATACCTAATTAACAATAAAAATACATATAGCGATAAATCTATAGGTTGTTGATTTTGACACCAAAATTACAGTATCAGCCAAAATAAACAGTACCGAAAATAAAAATAAAGAATAATTTTTAATTTCTGTAATGTAAGTGTTCAAAATGTTCACCATTTCGACGCAAACAAGTTTCATATCGATTTTGTAAGTCAATAAACATATTTATAAAAAGTGGTTGATGTAACTGCCGAAAAATATTTTGTATTCTTTCCCGTGGTTCGGCAATATTCGCCGGCGGATTTTCCGAGTGAAATATTTTGTCCTTCATTATGCCCCTAATGTATGCGTCTGGTGGCGTCAGATCAGGTGAATGAGAAAGTCTGTTCCCCGAGAAATTATTCTATTATCCATATGCTGACGGAGTAAGTCTAAGGTGCGCACAGCTGTATGGCTCGTTGCACCATCTTGTTGGAACCATTGTGTGCGAAACTGTAGATTTCGTGCACGGCAAAAGTTATTTAGATCTCTCACAAAAGGTATAATAATTTTCTCTTTATAACGCTCTTGGTTGACAGTAAGTGGATTCCGATTATCATCTTCAACGAAATAAGGACCAATCATTCCATGACCAGATACCGCGCACCAAACGGTAACTCGAAGACTGTGGAGTGGTTTCTCTACAATGACTTCAGGACGTTCAGATCCAAGGAATCTGGTTGTTTGTCGATTAATATAGCCGCTAAGATGAACGTGACTCTCGTCTGAAAACCATATGTTTTTCAAAAATTCGGGATCTTCGTAAATTAAACTAAACATGCGACCACAGTAAATTTCTCTTGCACGTTTGTCCGCAGCATTTAGTCGTTGACCAGCTTGAATACGGTATGGATAACCACCAATTGATTTGAACATGCGACGTAAAGACGTTTCACTAATGTTGAGTTTACATGCAGTTCTTACAAGACTTCTTTGAGGTGATTGCACAACTTCATTTTCGTTAGTGCATACTGTTTTTCGGCGACCTGAAGAACCTTTACGTTGACACAATACACTACCAGTGCGACGAAATTTTTCAACAACAGCTAACATCACACTTTTACTAGGAGCTGCTTTATTAAATTTTTGTTGATATTTTATCGACACCTGTTCTAAGCTTGGACCATCGTTACGACCTTTTCCGTATGAACGAAAATAATGTTCTCCCAAAAAAACTTTTTCTTCCGTTGTTAGAACCATTTTTAAATCAAATTTAACTGCGCTGTACTATTAATATATCAACTAATGACAATTAAGTCAAATATAACAAATCCATATTACATAAACAACTCCACAGCACTCTCTGTTTCGGTACTGTTTATTTTGGCGGATACCGTATTTACTACTACTATATGAGGTTAAATTTTTCCCCTCGCTCTCTCAATATTTTCAGATCCGTTGAGAACGATCTTTTTATATTTTAGAGCAGTAAAAATGTAAAACAGAACACACAACTCTAAGATAGGGCTATCTTTACTGTAAATAGAACACGGAAATCTCTCGGAGGTCGCTTTCATATGCTCTCAGTGCAACCAAGAGCAGTAAACCGAAAACACTATTAGTTTTAATCTGTAAAACCGTTTATTTTGTATCAATTTAATATTTCTTTTTTCCTGGACATTCAAATTCTATTACTTCTCGTTTCTTCCTTTCTTTAACACAAATTACTATTTTTACTTTAATTCGCATTTTCTTCATTCTCATTTCTTTCTTCAAAATTTATCTCCGTTCCTCTTATCTCCACTGTTCTTTTTTCATAATTTATTTGCTTTATGTGTCTCCAACTCACCTGTCTCCATAATTATATAAAATTCCATTTTAGGTACAATAAGTAATTGCATATTTTCTTTGTTTCCATTTATTTTTAATTCCAAATTAATAACTTAATTTATTTCATATACATTCTTTCCATTAGCTCCAATTATGTTTACCTTTGGTATTCTGATTAAATTTCTTTGTACTTGCTCCTCAAATGAAACTTGTAGAGAATTTCCTTGCCTACATTTCTTATAATAAGTTTTTTTTTGGTTAAGAGTTACTGGTAGACACGTTCGGTTAAAAAACTGCGAAACAAACCATTTTTCAATTAGACAACGCTAGCGACGGCTTGCCTAAGTTGCAAATTAAGTATTTAGCTGAGGTGCTACATACAGGGTGTCCCAAGATTTTTTTAAAGGCTGTAACTCAGTGTAACGCGATAAATTCGCCGAACTGTCGTAAATTTAATATTGGCTAGCCTGTCGACTGAGAGAAGTCACAGCGCTGATGGAGCGAAGTTAAAATTCAGTCCTCCATTTGCCGTCAAGGTGTAAACACACGTTTCCAATTTAAAATTCTTGCATGTGCTCTGGGAGCCATAAGCATTTTACTAAAAACCCGACAATTCCGACGTAGGGGAAGAAAAATACGGCTGAAACCGACAGCTGGCAGCTCCGACCCGATAGGCTTCTGGTCCAGAAACGGCCGTTGACTGTGGATACCAGAAGAAATTAGAGGAATTGCGTATTCGTGGTAAATTTCCGTAGACGGCGAGGTTCGAAGTATTCATTATAGAGGTAAATGGTTGAAAATACTTTCTCAGAATTAACAGTTTATAGGTTTATTATCGTAGAAATTTTAGCTTTGAATCGTAGTTTATTGGAGCATGTAATCTGGATTTCACGAGATAGTTTCGAGGCATTTCATAAATTCTTATTAGTTCATATTCTTCATTGCTTTATAGTTTTTGAAATAAGAATATATCACGGGGGTTGTATAAATGTTCAGGGATGTGTCCAACGACATAGTTTTTGTATTATGCGTTTTATTGGTATCGTAGGTTTTTTGCTAAGCGGAAAAAAACCAGTCATATAGTTTTTATTCTCAGTGTAAATGGCTTTTATACAGTTAAAAGTCAGGATGTATGATTGTTTGCGAATTTCGGGTATTGTTAATATAATCAGTATAATGGGATATTACGGGGGTGCGTCGAAAATTTGACCAGGGTAAAATGTAAACCCTATGTAGAGGCTAATTCGTTTCTCTATTTTAGGGGGGTTTTTGTATGTGGATATTAAAATCACTGATTGGAATTTAATGAGCCAGTGAGACCAGTTCCAGGAGAGCTGGAATAGTCTGCAGCAACATCAGTTCCTGTTCTGGTTCCGGAAAAGGATAAGTGAACAGTTTCCTTTTTTTTATTCATCATTTTCATTAGTAAATTCACATTTATGCGTCACTATCACCGTTTTTCATATAAAGTTTTATTTCTTTTTTTTGCGGCAATTATTATAATCTCGCTTTACACTTGTACTTTGTATTTAAAAATTTGAAATCTTGCTTATAGTTTAAAATACGCTAAGTTCCTTCGGTACGTACCTGGTACTGCGACATTTAGTGGATTTTTCTAATCCTGACGATTTTATGTATATAACTTGCGCCGTACATACTTTTGAATTGTATTTTCTCTAGCAACGCTAAACTCGTTCGCTATTTAAATTTCATACTTATGCAAGTAAATATATATTGATACTGGTATAAATTGCGAAAGTGTGAACCCTTGGAACTGTCCATTGTTAATTTTGATATATATTTTCGTTGTATTTTTGAGATATTGTATATGAACTATTTGGTCGTTTCTCTAGAATTATAGAATTGAGACATCGGTGTAGTTTGGGGCCCTCAGCTCTTGTGCACCGGGAGTTTGAAGCCTTCAGCTCTGCTCAGAGTTTATAGAATCTGCTTGACAGTTAATTACTTAAGTTGTAACTGATAAATTAGTTAGAAATTTTTGGATTTATGTAGATTTCGGCCTTCAGCCCATCTACATTCTGAGTTTACAGCCTACAGCGGAGTTCAAACATTCTTTGCAACATTTTTGTAGTGATATTGTAATAAATATTTTGAAAAGAGACCTTTGGTCCACAATGACTAATTAAAATTTCAATCAGGGGATACTTGCTGACTTTTATTTTCTTATGATAAATTACCTATCAGTTTAACCTTTGGAGTGTGTAGTGAGTGTCGTTAACCCACTGAGGAGTTGTGGGCTAATTAAAGAAGTCTTGGGTGCTTGCCAAAACTTCTCTGGTGCCTTTTTTGTAAACTTAATAATTCTTTGAAGAATCCACCCCTTCTTCGACTCGAAGCTAGTCGACTGGCGAGCACGGGTTGTACCACGTAAGACAACCCGCATACCTATAACGAGCATTGAGAGGGTTAGTAGGTTTTTCTCGTTATATCAGGAATTAACGAATAGGTTTATTTAAATATTGGGTAATGGTTTTGAGACCTACAGTAATTTCATCCGAGGTATACAGGGTATCTGTAACGTCATTATAGAAGCAGGGACGTCATCGCAATGGAAAAAATTCAATGGAAGGGGGGATCAAACTTAGCCCAAATGAAAGAGCTTTTTATTTCAAATTCAAAGATGTATCACAGTGAGGGTACTCAACTAGATAATTACACCAAATTTTCGATTTATTGTTTATTGAAATTAACTGTCTCGACTCTTACTTCGTGGAATCTACTCATATTAGTGTTTTAAATGAAACTCACTGTTTCTAGCTAATTCCACAATATAATAAAAATTGTTGGAAATTCTAAAAAATTGACAATTGTTTCGATAAATCTATATCATCGTCAGAATGATATTGATTTCTCGAAACATTTGTCAATTTTTTAGAATTTCCAACAATTTTTATTATGTTGTGGTATTAATTAGAAATCGTAAGTTTCATTTAAAACACTAATATGATTTATTGTTTATTTGCAACAATAACCAGAACATTTCGATTTTACCGTGATTTTATAAAATGACCTTACGTACTTATCAGCGTTTTGTTTTCAATTCTTAGTCAGTAGTGATTTGATTTTGAAGATGGCTGCGTTTTTTGACCGTAAGAAGCGTTCAAGTAAGTACCTTTTTTGTGTTTTTTGCTCAATGCTAAACTTTGTTTTATAAACGGTTTTATTTAGCTCACCCCGTTTGTTTTATTCTTGGGTCAAATTTAGTAATTCAAATTTCACCCTCTTCCTGTCAACCGATTAATCTGAAATTTTGTATACAATTTGGATTTTGGTGACAATACAATTATGTTTATTCATTATCATTATAAATTCAAGATGGCCGTCGCTACAAAATGGCGGATAATTTATGTTTTATTAATCCCATCAATATGGGTATCAAATGAAAGGGCTCAACAAGCAGAATACAATATACTATAAAAAATTTAAATACAAGATGGCGGCCGCTACAAAATGGCGGATAACGTAGGTTTTATCAATCCCATCAATATGGGTATCAAATGAAAGTGCTCAACCAGTAGAATACAATATACTATATAAAATTAAAATCCAAGATAACGGCCTCTACAAAATGGCGAGTAACGTAGGTTTTATCAATCCCATCAACATGGGTATCAAATGAAAGGGCTCAACAAGCAGAATACAATATACTATAAAAAATTGAAATCCAAGATGGCGGCCGCTACAAAATGGCGGATAACGTAGGTTTTATCAATCCCATCAACATGGGTATCAAATGAAAGGGCTCAACAAGCAGAATACAATATACTATAAAAAATTTAAATACAAGATGGCGGCCGCTACAAAATGGCGGATAACGTAGGTTTTATCAATCTCATCAACATGGGTATCAAATGAAAGGTCTCAACAAGTAGAATACAATTTACGATGCAAAATTGAAATCTAAGATGGCCGCCGCTAACAAATGGCTGATAACAATTTTTTATCAATCCCACCAATATGGGTATCAACAAATAAAAGGGCTTGACAAGAAGAATACAGTGCACTATACAACCTCAATATTTAAGATGGGCGCAGCCACTAAATGGCGTATAATAGTAAAAATTAAATTTAGAAATTGAATCTGTAATTTAGGTATCTGATTAATCCAGCCTGAATCCACCACCCAAGTCAAGATTTTGTATCGTGTTGAGGACTGTGTGGCGTTAGGGTGGCTAAAAATGATACGTCGTTAGCGGTACACCACCCAAGTTAAGGTGAAAGGTTAAAACGCGCCGAGAACTGTATGGCATTAGGGTGGATAAAAATGATATGTCGTTAGCGTTTTCCCCTCAAGACTCAGGCGCATCTTGTTGTACATAGCCTTGCCCCTTTATTGGACCTCTGGGGGGGTCGACCGTTTAAATGTCCATTACTCGTGGGAACAAAATGGTAAGAAAAATATAAATAAAAACTAAAAACCAAAAAATAAAAATAGGTAAAAAAACTTTTTAAGTTAAACGGTTTTATGTTAAACATACATTGCACTGTTTAAGATAAATGTACTAAAAACCAAAAAATAATAAAATAGATACAGTCGTGGGAATTATAAACATATGCATAGACTAGACTAAAATAAAACCGTGGGGCACGTCAATTGTCTACAAATTATCGACTTAATGTGCGATAGAAGAATTGTTTAATTCGTCGTTAGGCAGTTGGCCCGCAGACGGTGAGGAAATTACTTACTATTTTCTTGCTCATGGAAATTCCAATAGTTATACACTCCATGTAAATAAAAGAGATGTTTCAACTAGTTTATCGTTGGACATTCACACTGCTGGCTGGCGAGGAATCGTTTCACTGCTCGTAGTTTGTCTTTAATCGACAAAACATATGATAAAAGTACTACTCGCTCACCACTATGAAACCCTAAAACTCGCTTATAATCGAGCTTGTTTCCACATTCTAGCCCTATTTATCACACGTCCATCGTTGTCGGTTGAACAACTGCCTAATTATAGTGTAACATTACAAAACAAAAATTTTAATCAACGATTGTAGACAATTGACGTACCCCACGGTTTTATTTTAGTCTAGTCTATGCATATGTTTATAATTCCCACGACTGTATCTATTTTATTATTTTTTGGTTTTTAGTACATTTATCTTAAACATTGCAATGTATGTTTAACATAAAACCGTTTAACTTAAAAAGTTTTTTTACCTATTTTTGTTTATTATGTTGTAAAGGTATTGAACAACAATTGCTACTTCATATTAGCATTTATTTTTTACAAGTTGGCAATAAATTTAGTCCAAAATTTTAGTCGCGCACTCGTGATACCTCGAACATAACTTGAAATTCGGATAATATTTTTTTACAGAGTTTTTAATTAGATTTCATGCTTAGTAACTGAATAAATTAGTTCTCCCTTTTAGATTTCAGGACTTAACTTGTCTGAATTGTCTCAAAATGAAATTTGGGAGATATTGGAAGATGGAACTAATTCCGATATTGATGAATTCCATGACGAAGACATGGAAACAGAGTCGCGCTTTGTTAACACGTTAGCAGACGATGACAATGTATCTGAGAACGACACTGATAACAGATCTGAGAGAGACACTGACAACGGATCTGAGAGAGAGAGGATGTTAATCGAATCTGAGGGGGATTCCTCAGATGAAATTGTCAATCCTGACGTACAATCTTCATCAAGGGTCCAGAAACAAAAGCAAAGCAAAAACCGAAACCCTGGAAAAAAAATCCCATTTCATGATAAAGAACATATCCAGTATTACCAAAACAATCAGTTCGACTTCCAACGGAATATTTTCGGGATTATTTTGATGACACATTCTATGAGTAGGTCGCTAGTTGTACAAATCTTTACTACATGTGCAAAACAGGAGAATAACTTAAAACAAGCAAGGCCGAAATAGCAAATATGTTTGGTGTTCACATCATCATGGGATGTATTCCCTATCCCAGATTGCCAATGTACTGGCGAGCTAATACAAAGTTATTGTTAATATGTGAGAAACATTTTCGTGATCGATTCATGGCTTTGCGAAATGCTCTTCATGTCATAGATCACGACAGACCAACCGATGACGAGAAATCCAACCCATTGTAGAAAGTCCAACCTATGATTAACAAGGTACTTCAAACTTGCAACAGACTACAACGAGTTCCGTCGTATTACTCCAAAGATGAACAAATGATCCCATTTAGTGGACGATGTTCTTTACGCCAAGCTGTGAAAAATAAACCGCGGCCGATAGGACTTGAAAATTTTGTGTTGACTACTAGTGAAGGATTAATGCTCGATTTTGCTATTAACAAAGGAGCAAAAACAATGTTTCAAGAAACTTCATTGGGTTTGGGTTCATCTGTAATTCTACATTTGGCCAAAAGTGCTCCTCCAGGTAGCTGCGTATATCATGATAGGTATTTTACCACTGTCCCTCTAATAGAAGCGATGGAAAAATTGAGATTACACAGGTCGAGCACGATAATGAATTCCTGATCGTAGTGCTCTCAAATTTAAAAAGGATAAAGATATGGCTCGTGGAGAAAGTGAGCAGTATGTCAGGGAGCCCGTTGTGATCGTGAAATGGAAGAACAACAAATCCGTCTTCATGGCCTCAAATTGCACAGCGGCTGGGACTTCCAGCAATGTAAAAAGATGAGATAAGAAAACAAAAAGCCACGTCGATGTATCTATCCCGAAGGTCATTGTTTGGAAACAAATTTAATTAATATGTTTCAAATATGAACCTTCATAAAAATTCTTAAACCACCCCTGCATCACGTAATCTAACGGTTTTTGCTCGCCAAGGAACACGGGGCATATCTAATGAACCGTAGGTCACCGGTACCCTCTTATTGGTCATAATCACAGAGTGATGTCAATTGCGTTTCGTACAGTATGCCCCGGGTTCTTTGCCGGCGATTTTTCAGCGTAAAACAATAGAGAGATGAGTGATGAGTCGAAGTCGAATATCAGATGCTGATGTGTGAGCATCAAAAACATAAAAGTGGTTCCCTCGGCAGTCACAGACAAAAGGGACACATTATCATTTATATTTAGTATGGGTAGTTAGTAACTACTAGTTACAAAATAGTCTCAATTTCTGGTGTAACTATATACCAGTGTACCTATTTGAAAACAAATACAGTTTAATTCCATTCTAGAACCAGATTGCTATCGAAATACAAAAGAAAAGTCCTATCAAAGACCCATAGAATTGAAAGGTATAATACAATTCTACAGTCGTCAAACAATACAATGAAAATATGGGGGGGGGGGGGTAGATATATTAGATCAATATAGATGGAGTATTATCGGACGTTCTTAAAGAGAAATAAGTGGGCATTAAATGTCCTTATCCATTTTTTAGACTTAGCCTTAGTAAATTCATGGAGACTATATAAAAAAGACTACCTGGCGAATTGTTATCCACGAAAGAAGAAAGTTGGACTTGTTGGATTTTAGACTCAGTGTTGCGGATGCTTTAACCGCTATTCCTGACAGAAAGCGTGAGAGTGATATACGCGACTCTGAAAATGACGAAATTGAATAGCGACCAATAAAGAAACAATACAGACCAACAAAACTATCTTTAGGTAAGAGGTATGATGGGTATGACCATTTGCCAATTTTTGATAAGATAGAAGCACCCAGATCTTGCCTCTTTGAAGAATGCCGTAGTCGTTCCAAATTTAAATTTGCTAAATGTGATGTGTACTTGTGTCTTTCACGCAATAACAATTGTTTTATGTTGTACCACCAAAAACTATGAAAGAAAATAAATATTTTCAAGAAAGTTTAATGTTTCATTCACACATAGGTATAGAAAGATGCCAAACTCACGATCGTGCGATTTGCAAATTAATTCCTAAGTCTCACGATCGTGAGGGTACACTTTCCGGAAAACTGTATTTTCAGGATTTTTTTACTTCCTTCCTTTAAGTCCTAATACAAGGTTTAATAAAGTTTTGCATCAATATTTAAAAAAATATATCCGAGTGGAAAGGGTTATAAACAAGCTCTTTTAAGTATACCCATACAAAAAAATATAGGGGTAACAGCAAAATTTGAAATAAAAAGCCCTTTTATTTGAGCTAAGTTTGATCCCCCCTTCCATTGAATTTTTTTCATTGCGATGATGTCTCTGCTTCTATGATAACGTCACAGATACCCTGTATACCTCGAATGAAATTTCTGTAGGTCCCAAAAACATTACCCAATTTTCAAATAAACCTATTCGTTATTTCCTGAGTTATAGCCTGTAAAAAATCTTGGGACACCCTGTATATACCTGCCTGTCAAGTTTCAAATTACTGTATTTCTTCCAGGTAAAGCACTTTTGAGCACCCCATTGCTTGGCCTATAATAGCTATGATTCACTTTGTATGTTTTAAGAACACACCTATCTCTTTAGGTCATTTTATTATCATTCCGTGTGGGCCACACGTAATTTATTAATTTGTGATCCATTTAACCTCAAAAAGGGATCGGCAAAATTTATTAAAACATGCTTTTAATAACTCTTTTAATAGGTAGTACAAACTAGTTTATGTACCCAACACATGACTTCACCTTATGTAACGAGGCTGGTTTCCAACCAACACTTTCTTTTTCTAATACTGTAAATCAAAATTTACAATTTTTTAAACAGGGCAAAATTTTGGAGAATTTTTAACAAGTTTCCATAAAAAATTCTATAATGCCGAAACTATGTTATATGTCTATACTTTTCTTACGTCATTCGATAGAGGAAGCATGTATCTTGATTATTGACCACGGGAACCAGGAACATGATAGAAGTGATCTTCCAAGTCACCGGTGTCCACATATTAATTTGCAGCTATACCCCTCGTTATCGGTACCCGTTGAAGACGGTGCCCTGTTATTTCCATACGACCGGAAAGTGCAGACATGGGTCCAGTTACCGATTTAAACATCCAGCTCCAGCTACACAGAAGTTCCAGGAGGAACTTCCTTTTAAGGAGGGGGTAATGTTACGAAATCGCACACTGGTGTAGTTCCTTAATCCGACTCTGTCTAAGCCATGTATGGAAGTTAAAATTTTGATGAATGCGCAGAGATTTGTTCGAACTATTTACCATTATTTTTTGTCACTATTCTTATCTAGACATTTCTAGTGAGGTCCATTGTTTTGGTGACGAATCTTATCTAGACAATTCCAGGGATTGTTTTTGTCAGCCGCCAATCTAGAAGGTTCTGGAAAAAAGGACACTTATATATAAAGACTACCGACCAGCGGGAGGAGTTAGTTTATAATTTGATCTCGTAAGATAAGCAAGTGAACAAATTAGTCTAAATGAATATACTGTGTATGTAATATAAATTAATGAATAGTTTAGTGAATAAATAAATTAAGTGAGTAGACCTACGGTGTGTATAAATTTATTCCACCCGTCGTAATAAAAACGTTTAAATAAATAAGACAAACATTACACTACATATAAAATTTTATTAAAAAATTCGGTCACGGTTTTGAGCGTCCGACATTTTTTTAAAATATGTTTTTTGAACTCAGAAACATATAAAATGTATAGATCCACTTAAATTTCGAAACGTCAAAATCACTCCTTTACAATTCTTCCCTTATATAAGTACATATATTACACATAAGGTGAAGAAAAAAGGGAATTTGACGTAATCATTAAGTTTATCAATAGTAGGTACAAAAAATTATTTATACAGAAAGATCATTGTTATCTATCCATGGTCCATCTGAGTTATCAGAATAATGCCCTGATTGACCCCTTGGCGTGAAAAGTATAACCTTGTTTTTCCTCATTGTCGATGTAAGCCTATGTAACCGAAGTTTCTCTTTATAAAAATATTTACATGTCCTATAAACGTGTAATTTTTCCCTAGTTTTTTGGCGATAGAACCCACAAACCTAAATTTATTATTTATACAAAATATATAGGACAGTATTCCTGTCTGATGGATCCACTCTTAACATAAAAGTTTTTCTGTACTACTGTTCTCTATATACTTACGCAGAGCTTGAGTGTCATCTGTCATTTAATTTATTTGCAGTGCTCCATTTTATCATCTAATCTACGCGTGTTTTTCTATTTTTAGATTGATTCGAAAAATAAATCTGAACTGAATTTAACAATGATAAAGTAATGAAAATGGTGATTTAAAATCTAATAAATTCTAATAACACATTTTCTTATTGGCCGCTTTTTGATAATTTTATGGCGTACTGTTTTTTTAAGCGGAATTTCTGATATTGTACACGCTGTGTTGATGATATAAGGTTTGTTCTCACAGAAACAGTCAGGATTCTGCGCAATACATTTCTCCGCATTCATACATAAGTTTCTGATTGTTTGAAAACAGCTGGACGATATTCACACAGGTTTGACTGATGGTTTTCCAACTGTCCAACGTCTAGCTATTTTCAAACAATCAGAAACTTATGTATAAACGCGGAGAAATGGATTGCGCAGAATCCTGACTGTTTCTGATGGTTTGAAACTCGTGTGAGAACAAACCTGATGTTTATTTACGATAAAAAGACGATCACGTTGCAAAACAAAATATTGTGATGTTGCCAAACTGTAGTTTTTTCCTTTACTTAACGCAAACTAGAAAAGTCAATCTGATGTTATATTGACAGTTCTTCTTTTTCATTGTTCCGTGCCTCGTAGGGCGTAAGTCAAAAATATTTATTTAAAAATAAAAGGCTTGTATGATATGCTTGATTAATTTAATATAAATATTTATTCATGAAAAACTATGGATAATATTCAAGAAACAGTAACCAATCATTCTATATCCGATTTAACATTTAATTATTGAAGTGAAACTTTTTATGGGACACTAGCGTTTTGTCATGAGAGTTAACTCGTCGAGCTAACAAAACTGTTAAACTCCTTGTGAGAAAGGCGGAAAAAATTAACGAAGATCCGCACAAAGAGGAGACGCCGAGAATAGTCGCAGGGCATTGTTTATTGATGGCGATCATGTTATTCCGTTTATCAATCCCCACTTCGCTGCGCGAACGATAAAGTGAGAACGCATTCGGGGGGAAAAGGATACCAAAAGCGCTTAATAATTTCTGCCGATATAGGTATAATCCAGTGCGAAATTAATATAGAAATTGTTTACCTTTAAAATTAAGGCGATAAAAACTAGGAAATTTCTTTGCATTGTGTATTTATTTGTATTATTGGTTGGCTAAATCAGAAAAAGATAAGATTCCAATGATCTTAGCTGGAGATTTTAATGTAAATTTTAGTGACAAAAGTTCAGAACCACTCATTTCATTTTTATATGATAAATTACAATTAAAAATAAACAATGACATTCATATTTCAACAACAAGATATGGAACTTGCTTGGATGCTGTTTTTTCAAGACACTTGAATTCATTGAGATCTGAAGTATTTGCATCCTACTTTAGCTATCATCAGCCAATTATTTCTATTTTGCCAAATAAAAATGACAGTGCAGATAAAGATATTTGAATCTGTGATTCATTAACATAAGTCATATTAATTACTTATATAGTTCTTTTCTTAATGTAGAATGTTTATGTATATGTAATATATATATATATATATATATATATATATATATATATATATATATATATATATATATATATGTATATGTCTATTAAATTATTTCATATTAAAAATTTTTTATTATTGTTTTTATTCTCAGTTATTGTCAATGAAGATACAAAAAATGTATGCGTCAGTCCAAAACTAACAGCTTCAAAAGTGAAACTTTTCATGTAATTCAAAAACTGTCAATGAGTGTACAAAAAAATACATTGCAGCAAAGAAAAATTGACTGGAAATTATAATAAAAATGATTTATAATAAAAATCAAGAAAAATCTACAGACTATCCCGAATTAATTACTACGGAAGTTTCACTTGTACGTATATGTATATAGTTTTATGTATATGTAAATAATAGTACGTACAAGTGAAACTTCCGTAGTAATTAATTCGGGATAGTCTGTAGATTTTTCTTGATTTTTATTATAAATCATTTTTATTATAATTTCCAGTCAATTTTTCTTTGCTGCAATGTATTTTTTTGTACACTCATTGACAGTTTTTGAATTACATGAAAAGTTTCACTTTTGACGCTGTTAGTTTTGGACTGACGCATACATTTTTTTACATAGAAGAGGGTTAAATGACGAACTGTAGGTCCTTATACCTTATTCTATGCTCTATAGAACCATCTTCAAGAGCACTGCAAGGGTTTACGCTAAAAGGAATCAATACAAGCTGTAATCATCTACATGCAAATTTAAATATTGTTTCTTTATACAATATCTACGAGTATTATATTTATTATAATAAAAATAGAATGGAACAGGAAAATATAGATACACAAAATAAAATTTTATTACAAGATATAAAAATAAAAAATCTCCCATTTTATCAGTATTATTTATGTAGATACTGTGGTCGTTGTTTTAATTTGTGTATTATCAAATAACTGTACCTAATTAATTTAATAGTAGTTATTAGTGATTTTGAAAAGCTGGAAATAAAGCAAATTGGATAAAAGTATACAAAAAATAAACGGTTTTAAAAATTAAAACTAACTTTCCCGCATCTGTGGCCCTGAACAATGTTCTATCATAAAATTGTTACTTGTATACACTTCGGGGGATTTATCGTGCCAAGAAACCGAAATTTTCCAAAAATAACCAAAAAGTTAGTATATCTGGATTTATAGGACGCGCTGTACTCGCTCTAGTCAATGAATGAGCTGAATATCAATAGGGTACATCTTTGAGACGCTCTGAATAATATCCAATCATAAAATTGGTCACTTGTATATACTCCGGAGGCTGTATCGTGCTAACAAACTGAAACTTCTCCAAAAATATCGTACCTAAAGTACTGTAGCACCTGCTGTATTGGCTCTGATGAGCTGAAAATCAATAGGGTTCATCAGTCTGATATCCTGAATAATATTCAATCACAAAACTGGTGACTTGTTGAACTCCGGAAGCTGTATCGTGCTAACAAACTGAAATTTCTCAAAAAATGACAAAATGTCGTACTTCAAGTACCATAGCACCGGTTGTACTGGCTCTGGTGAGCTGAAAATCAATAGGATTCATCTGTGACATGTCCTTAAGAGGCCTGAATACCACCGCCATATTGGAAAATATGGGATTACGATTCCTGACTTTAATACATGAAATTAGTTCTAGTCCTTTCAGTGGATAGAATAATTTATAATTCTGCGTGTAGGAACTTCAAACATATGTAGCTAGCTAGTATGTCTTAATGACATATTTTTAAAAATGGATTAATATGAAATAATTTTGAAGTTCCTGCACAAAAAACAAAACATGCTTTATTTTTTACTATATAATTTTTTCATAAAAATGTCTAGATTTCTCTAAAATCCAAATCCCATATATAATTTTTACTTCATTGTTAAGTGCTGCCATCTATTTCAGATTATCACATCTGGCAACTGTGTAACTATTTCATGCTAAATAACATTGACCTTGGTCTGACGATTGGCGAGAGGGTGGAAGGTGGCAGGGGGTTTTGTTTGTTATTTTATTCACAATACATCACATGTAATTTTTACGTTGAATTGTGCTTGGTTGTATTTTGTATTTTTTGCTGTTTTTATTATCCATTTTTCGATTCGTATGTCTATATTATTGTGAGTGGTCACGTGTTAAATATGGGTAGACGAACGAGTTCATCGTTTCTACACTTTCGTAATTTATCAAGCGGATAAGTTTTTGCCATCTAATGTCCATTTTATTTGATTTATATTTATCGGGGTCTGGGAGAACGAAATTTGAAGAGAATTTTGATTTCTCTTGACTTCAAGAATTGTGTTCGGCTGGTTGGATATTCAATACCCCGTATTTTGTCACTTACTTGTGGATTTTGGGGCCTTTTCTCCAAAGAAATCTTCATGGATGGTTAGTTATGTACTGGTTCTTTGGTTAAATACGTGAAGATTTATCTGAAATTCAGGATTCAGGATTTGAGACCACCGACTACACATTTCTTTGAAACCCCTATAAACCATCCCAGGGTAAGATATTATTTTCCTCTACTTATTCCGTTAATTGGTACTCGTAATATTTTTTTATTATAAGTCTAGTTTGTTGTATTTCATACTGTATTTAAGTAATTTTCGGTATAATTTATTTCCGGGTTAATTTTGACACGTGGTGGTTGGGTTAATTTTTCTCATTTTAATGTAAAGAAACTTAGTTATTTTTTTCATTTATTCATGGCCAACATTACTCAATATATTTTATTATTTGTGGAAAATGTAGTTTCTATTTTCATATCATTTACTTTCTATGTTTTTGTAGATCAAGTCGCCTCATTATTCGCGAAAATGTTTTTTTAAGTAATTATTTTCGGAAAGAAATTAAATTGTACTGTGAAAATTAGTAGGTGATTTATTTCTTTAGGCATATATTCATTTACACCACACTAGTTCTTATTATCGTAATCAACACCAAGGTTATTCACTATTCTGCTTCCATTTATAGGTACCTAAATTAGATAGCTCTTGTCAAGATGGCGAATAATAGTTAAGTGTTGTTAATTTTTTTTTATTAGATTTTTGTTCTATATTTCACGTAGTTATGTTAATTGCAATCAGACAAATAATATAGTTCCATTTTAATTTATTTACTTCTCTATTTTTATTAAAAAAATATGAAATTCTACTGGTTATCATGGTTATCAGTTTTTTGTATTTCATTTAAGTCTTTCTCCAAATACTGTATCTTTACTTATTATTTCTTTTTAATCCAAATCAATTTAGAATTAATTATCATATATTCACGGTATATTTATATATTTTTGTCTTGTTATTTGTGTTTACATCTATTATGCCTAATCCATAAAGGATTACTCATTACATTTTGTAGTGTACCATCAGGTGACATAATTTGGCCAGTATATGTAATTTTGGAGCTTGTTCGACAAAGACTTTCAATTATTTGCCTTTTATAGTACTTAATTTAAGTTACATTACATTTATTACTAATTCTTTGCGTTAATCATTATCTACTGTTGTTTGAAACATTTTTTTTAAATAATATATTGGCTATGTCATCAAGCTCCATGTAACTAAATTATGTGGGAAATTTTCGAAAATATTAAATTTCAATTGGGTATTTGGTTATAGTTGATATGTTTAGAATTTTTGCCTGAAATGTAGAACAGCCAATAGAAAGTTTTTTTTACTAAATTAGCTTCTGAATTTTTTTATGCTATCGAGTTTTTAATTTATTTATCTTGCATCATTCACACAATACTTTGAGTATCCGTAATTTTTGTTCTCTTAATTTTTGAGGGTCTCTTAGTATTTAATTACTTTTACCTACTTTCTCATTTACCTGTAGCTCATCCATATATTTGTTATACTTTATTTAAAATTATCAATGTCTTCATTACTTGTTGTATTTTAGGGTTTTAAGCACGGGCTACAAGGTTTTTGAGCGAGGGATTAGTAAAAGTAGCTTCTGAGTAAAATACTACTACTTCACCAGCTCCCAGCTGTTGGTACTACCCGGGTACGACCGGAAACTTGGTTAATTTTTTCTTGCTTTGTGTCCTACCTTCATTATTTATTTATATATTTAGGCTTTGTGCTACTAACATATCTGTATATTCGTAAACATTATTATATTTTTTTTGTTAAATAGATCAAACTATAGTTCGATTACTTTGTTTTATTTGTTCACCACCAGGCCTCTGCTTATAGACGTTTATAACTTATTATTATTAATCTCTCTTTTTTTTTAATAATAATACCAATATCTTTTACTTAAATATTCATATTTTACTTATATATAAGACGTTAATTGATAGGGTGTTCCAGGGCAGCAAGGAGAGCTTCTGTTTTGGCTCACCGAAAACAAAACAGTGGCGCCCTTTCAACTTAACCCATCCCTACTCTCCGGCATTTGAGTTAGCTCTGCATAATTGCACGCTCACTTCGCTACAAGCTATCAGTTTAACTCTTATTTGATATTTCTCATATTTCTTTCAATTCCTCCATTTTCATTAATATTTTCTTTAACTCCATCATCTTTTTTTTTCCTTCTCGTTAATTAGGCACAAAGAAAGAGCGTGGCAACACTGGAAATTTACTTATAAAATAGCATAAAAGAAACTGAAACATTTAAAACCACTTAAATTATTAGAAAACTAACTAAATGCACTAATCATGTACGGCAAAATTCCATGTAATCAATCAATCACCTACAATAAATCATTTTCTCACACATTCTTTACATGCAAATGCTACACAAAATCCATGCACTCCCTCAATATTTCAAAATTTAATAGTACGTTTATATCACATTATCAAATCCCTCCATACACCTCCAAAAATCTAAATCCACGTAAACTAAGAGTAAACAAAATGTATCAATACTAGGCCAAATTATTTATTTATATATTTATTAAATATTTTGAGTATACTGACTCAAGAAATCGGAATACATCCTTGAAATTTACATTTTTTATCAACATTTCAATATAGAATATCAATAATACTATTTTATACACCGTTTTCAGGATTTTAAAATTTAAAAGTCCAATATTGTCGCGCTGAATTTAATCTAGCGAGTGAATGCGTAATCAATGCTGCGTTGCCAGCACTTCGCCGTCAAATCAAGTAATCTGAGGATATTCCCAGCTCGTGTTTGACAGTTCCTCGTGACGTCGACAAGTACTCAGGCCTCTTAACAATATTCAATCATAAAATTGCTGACTTATTGCACTCCGGAGGCTGTATCGTGCTAACAAGACATGTAAGGAAAAGTGGCCGACGACAACGACGACGATGACATACACACAGGATTTTTTTTCTAAAAACCGTTTTCTCGTGTTGTTGTTGATGGAAAACGTAAAAATAACTCAAAAAAAATTTCAAAATTCCAACTTTTTTTGGGGTAAACCAATACTTTTCTCGCATATAGAAAGGTTGGGCGGAAAAGTAATGAAACACAAGATTTCCACTACTCCACTACAAAATCATCACTATCTTCATCGTCACTGTCAAAATTAATAATAAGTGGAGACACATCATGTCTATCAAATACTACTTCTCTATCCCACCCATCTTGTATAATTTGTTCAGTGTGCTCTACTGTCTTTGACCAAATATCAGGAGTCACTTTTTCTAAAGACTTTTTCCATACACCTATTGCTTGTTCTGTTGAAGAACCATCAGTTCCCACATGATCTCTATAAAAAAATTTAACTATGCCCCAAATATGTTCAATTGGGTTGAACATACAGTGGTAAGGGGGAAGTCGAAGCACTTTGTGACCATATTTTTCAGATAATATGTCAGCTTCCTATACTGTTGGTGGTTTATTCCTACAAAAATGCATGCATTTAAACAAAATAAGTTATCTAAGTATTACCATAATATATTGAAAAATTTTTATATCAACTTACCGTTGTACTAAATTCAATAATTGGGTTATGAGGAAAGTATTTTCAAAAGGAATGTCATTTTGTATCAACCAGTTCTGTATATCTGCCTTTTTGTTAGCTGTTGTTGGTACTTTATTGATCACTGTACTATGATAACTTGCATTATCCATTACAATTGTGGCAGGTTCCTCCAAGTTAACTAAAAGCTGGTATTCTCGGTTAATTTCACCGTGGTAATCACCATCTTGTTTTTTGAAAGAAAAAACCAGCCCTGCTCCAGGAATAAATCCAGAAGAGGAACCAGCAAGCAATACTATCTACCTACAATAAGGAAATAACAAATTACTACTAGGTTTCCTAGATAGACTGCATAGCTCAAAACAACTATTAATAATTATATAGATTTAAATATAACAGTGTGACTAGTAAATATTTGAAAAGGTTTTGACATGGCAGGAATGTTAGTACATCATAAATTAATTGCTAAATTTTATTATTTAATTACCTTGGACCACCAATTTTGGTTTTTTCACGCTTCTATGATTAGAATCTTGCCAAGAACGTCCAACAGTACCGTCTTTAAATATCCAGGTCTCATCCAAAAACACAAATTGATATAAACCTTCCCTTTTTATCTTGACATAAGCGGGAGAAGCTGGCCCCCATTTCGGCATTCTCGTTCAAAATAGCTCAACAAAGATGTTACCATCTCTTGACATTATCTGTTCAACTGCTTCGGCATTTTATTAACCACACTCTGCAGATTTGCCTAAATAATTAGTTATGAAAATAACTGTTTTTTTAATCTTAAAAGTACCAAAAAAACTTGTAAATACTAGACGATGATCGAATGTCAATAAACGTCAAAATAAACTGGGGAATTTTACCAGTTGATATGACAACGTCTTGAAGTTTTGCCAACTCGTTAGCCGTAAATTGCACTGGCTGTTGAGGATAAATTGTATTCACGGTTGGTAAATTAATATTTATTCTGATAAGCAGGAAAGTAACTAAAAATTACATCATCGTCTTTTTATCGTAAATAAACTAGATAAGTGATTCAGTCTGATTGAGGTTATGTGTCAATAAAGACATGCAATAATTTTGATAGATGTTTAATCTTTCATAACAAAAATACCTTACTATTCAAATTCGTTATAAAAATATTAATTTTTGTTCCAGAATGAAGAGTCTGTGATACAAATCAATCTCAAGATTGAAACGTTTCGAAAATGACATCGAAATTAGTGCAAATGCAGGTGAGTCATCTCGATATAAATATTTGAAAAAAAACTAGATACCCCACGTAAACATTATTTTGCAAGAAATGTATATGTAGGTAGACGTTATAAAACAAACAGGATATTGTTTATGTTTTATGTATTTATGATAGGAATTCAATAACGAAAGTAGAAACAACAAAAATATTATTTGTTTCATTTTTATACTAATAAAAAACTTATTGTTAAATGAAGATTCAATAACTTCCTAGTTAAGTTTTTGGATCTTCAGTTGACTTTGGTTACACTATATCTAAATAAATTTCTATTCCATCATTTGTCTTCATTCTATTTTAATTAATTACAAGCAATTATTCCGTGTTAGACCTTGTATAAAAAAAAGTAGCATTATATGTAGGTATTGTGTACACAACAATACCAAATTAGATATAATGTTGTAACCATTCGATTTTTTTAACGCAGTAAGTTAACAAAATAATCTATGAATCATCTGCGTGAATGTGCAATTCAAATAATTTATAGAAGTAACAAAAATAATGTTTATTGGCTAATTGAAAAATCTGGTTAATATTATTAATGAATAAATGATTCGATGAACAATGGGAACCTTCGAATTTTTAATTTAATTTCATTCATTCAACAATTTAGACAGTTAAGTTGCGACCGCCCCTCCCCTTCCCATAGATATTTTCAAAAAAAAACTAATATGCGCACCAATATGCTCCATGAATAATTTCTTTGCACGGCATCACCCGAGACGCTACTGCTGTTTGTTTATGGGAAGAAGGGGCAAATAAGCACCAGTCAGCCTTACCTTGACATTGCACAAAAATATTTAAAACAACAATGAAGACAAATATTGTCAAAAATTTATTTAATTAAAAACCTTCAAATAATAATATATTTATTAAAATATTGTTACGAAACAGCACACTGGTATGGTCCCTGAATCCGACTCTGTCTAAGTCATGTATGAAAGTTAAAATTATGGCGGGTGAACAGGGATTTCCTAGAATTGTTTACGATTGTGACTATCTTATCTAGACCACAGTTTAAAGCTTAACAGAAGCAGTTGGCTCACTCGATGTCGGCGTCTTTGATGTTCATGATTCAAATTTTCCACTGCGCAACCGAAAATGGTAACCCACGCGCTTAGGGGCGTATCCAATTGATACAATAAAATATCTGACAACTGAGTGTAATAAATAACAAACTTTCTGCGCAACGGGAAGTTGATTCCCATGAGTGTGTATGAGTGAGATGAAAGTTGTAACACAAAAATCGGTAGAGTGAGCCAACTGCTTCTGTTAAGCTTTAAACTGTGTCTAGACATTGGTTTTGTGACCAGTCTTATCAAGAAAATGCCAGAGCCAATTGTTTTTGTGTAATCCCAAATTTAGAATTATCTAGTAAAAAAGGCACTAATATATAAGGAAATCGAGAATAAGATGTCAAC
This sequence comes from Galeruca laticollis, assembly GCA_963921935.1. Lineage (NCBI taxonomy): Eukaryota > Metazoa > Arthropoda > Insecta > Coleoptera > Chrysomelidae > Galeruca > Galeruca laticollis. The sequence goes on from OY998184.1 coordinate 90,728,968, forward strand.
GATGGACGAGAAGATTGAAAATAAGATGACAACGATGGACGAGAAAATCAAGGAGTTAGAAAAAAAGATGACAGATATAAGAGCTCAAGACACGCCAGCGGAAGAAAAGAAGATCGAGCAAACGAAATCTTGCAAGACAGAAAGCCAACTGTTTGCCTAGACGGTCATGCTCTGTAGACTATTCACAATGCAACAAGTCGAAATCTAAGGAATTTGCGGTTTCAAGAATTACGGTAGTCAATGAAGAATGGTCACCCACCAGAATTAGAGAAGATCAGGAGAATGATCCTTGCCTAAAGAAGATTCGGCAGTGGAAGGAAGAAAATCGGCGACCTACCTGGCAAGAAGTGTCAAGATTTTCACCGAATCTCAAGGCGTATTGGGCTCAGTGGGACTCTCTCGTCCTGGAAGAAGGGCTGTTGAAAAGAGTCCTTGAAAACGATGATGGTTCCGAGATGAGGAGACAGCTAGTTATCCCGAGAACAAGAGTAGCTGAAGTACTAAAGAGGTTTTATTGGATGAACAGCTCCGATGATGTGAAGGACTTGTGTAAGAAATGTACGAGTAATGCACCACATCGCAAGAGAAAGGCACCTATGAAACAGTATGATGTTGGAAGCCCTTTCGAAAGGATTGCTTTAAACATCGCTGGACCATTTCCGACGACAGAAAATGGTGGTAAATACATCCTGGTTGTAATGGATTATTTCACAAAGTGGGTGGAAATTTACGCGATCCCGAATCAAGAGGTCAGAACTGTCGCGGATGTATTGGTGAAAGAATTTATCAGCCGATATGGAGTGCCCTTGGAAATACACAGTGACCAGGGAAGGAATTTCGAAAGCCATCTATTCCAGGAGATTTGCGAGAACCTGGGAATGAAGAAGACCAGGACAACAGCATTACATCCACAGTAGTTTCCAGCCATCAGAGATTGGGACCCGTATTATTCCCCATTCGCATTGGCTTATCGATCTGCCGTCAATGAGTCCACGGGTAAAACACCTGCGAAAAACCTGTTTGGACGTGAAATGAGGCTTCCTTGTGACCTGGAATTTGGCTGTCGGCCTGGAGAAGATCTAGCAGAAGAAGACTACGTGATCCAATTGAGAAGAAGGCTGGACGATATTCATGAATTAGTTCGAACAAATCTTCAAGTTACCAACGACAGAATGAAAAGTCGGTACGACACGCAGGCCGCAGAAGGCGGTTTTAAAGAAGAGAATAAAGTATGGTGACACAACCCGGCGAGGAGAAAAAGATTTTCTCCAAAATTACAAAAATCCTGGGAAGGTCCATACTTAATCAAGAAAATGATCAATGATGTTAGGGGAAAGAAGGGTAAGACCGGGTAGTGGGGTGAGATCGGGTACCTTGACTGTGCTGCTACTACTAATGCCACCAGGAGCACAGAACGTGAAATACATTCCGTAAGCTGAGACGACTTAGCGGCAGTAGTATCGAGTCGATGCTGGAGAACGTACGTTGTCAGTTGAGGTAAGTTTGTTTTTGCATGTCGCTTCTCTAATGTTGCTTGCAATTTGAACGATCATTACTTATTGGCATTTATAGTTATGAAAACTTGCTTCAGTATCACCTATTATATGATAAATAAGGTTCAATATATGCATAAGAATGAAGGAATAATTTAAATATCAGAGTGGTTTTAGAGCATTTTCTTAAATTCTGTACTTGGGGCAAGACCGGGTAGTCCGAGTGGGGCGAAATCGGGTACTACCCGATCTTACCCCATTATTTCCGATTTTAATCCATTATTCTATTTTTACAGAGACAATATGCCTAGAACTTACGAGAGAAAGACAAATCGGCAATCCTGGAGCCAGGAAAGTATGGAAGGCGCTATAGAGGAAGTATTGTCTGGACGCATGGGATACCTAAAAGCCTCAAAAGCCTTCAATGTTCCGCAGTCTACTTTAGAATATCGAGTAAAAAAGGCTAGAACAAATCAACTAACTTGTAGCCAAGCCGCTAGAAAAGGTAGCTTGGGACCTTGTACGACGATATTTTCTGAAGAGCAAGAAAAAGAATTTCTAGAGCACATATTGCTGTTAGAGAGTAGATTGTTTGGTTTAACTTTGAGTGATGTCAGAAGATTAGCGTTTGATCTTGCAACTAAAAATAATTTGAAACACAAATTCAATGAAGAAACTAAGAGGGCCGGAAAAGACTTGGTTATATGGTTTTTTAAAGAGGCAAAAGAACAATATTTCTCTTCGATTTCCAGAAAACACTTCAATAGCAAGGGCCATGGGATTCAATAAACAAGCTGTTTATAAATTTTTCGATCTGTTGGAGGGTTTGTATAAAAAACACAATTTTTCTCCTAGTGATATTTATAACGTCGATGAGACGGGAACAACCACAGTTCCCAACAAACCATCCAAAATCCTAGCTTCACGAGGAAAAAAACAGGTTGGAGCATTGGTATCAGCCGAACGAGGCGTTTTGGTTACTGCTGAAACTTGCATGAATGCGGCCGGAAATTTTATGCCAACAATGTTTGTTTTTCCTCGAAAGAGAGAAAATCCCGCGCTGCTTGACGATGCACCACCGGGAAGTTTCGCTCAATATCACCCTTCTGGATGGATGCAAACAGACATTTTCGTGTATTGGTTTCGAAGATTTAATGAGTTTTGTAAACCAACGTCTGAAAAACCAGTCCTTCTGATTTTGGACGGTCATACTACCCACACAAAGAGTCTCGAACTTATTAATATGGCCAGAGAAAACAATGTTGTGTTGTTGTGCTTGCCACCACATTGTTCTCATCGACTCCAGCCGCTAGACGTGACCTTCATGGCTCCATTGAGCACCTATTATCAACAGGAGGTGCGCCAGTGGCTTGCAACACATCCTGGTAGAGCTGTTACAATTCAACAAGTAGCTAAACTGTATGGTGCAGCTTTCCTCAAGGCAGCAGGAATGCGGACGGCAGTAAATGGATTCAAACAAACAGGAATATATCCTTTAAACCGAAATATTTTTCCTGATCACCTGTTTGCTCCCTCAACAACCACAGATAGACCTGTTTCGGTAGAGACAAATGCAGTTCAAGAAGGAGACCCACCCCCACAGGCAGAAGCAGATGTTGTTCTACAAGTGGACCCAGCAACAGAAGAAAAACCTGCACAAACAACGTGTGAAACTGTAGTTGAGATTAACGAACCAATACAAACCAATATTGACGAACCATTTCCAAATGAACCCTGCTGTTCTAAAAGTTTAGAACCACAAATTTTTACGGATGCAAAGCCAGCTCCATCAACAGCTTTTGATATATCACCCAAACATCTCATGCCACCACCTTCTGCTGAAAGAAAGAAAACAGAAAGAACAGATAAACGAAAAGGGAAATGTGCAATATTAACTTCTTCACCATACAAAACCGAACTCGAATCTCAGTTAGAGGAAAAGAAAAAAGAAAATGAAAGAAAAATAACGTCACAGAAAAGAAAATTGGTTATTGATGACTCAAATAAACCAAATGAGCAGACAACATCGAAACCAAACAATCAAAAACACAAGCGTACCAAGGCTCAGAAAAAGAAAAAAGTCTCCTCAAAAATTCTTGTAACCTCTACCTCGATCTCGTCTGATGATTCTTCCGATGGGTAGGATAACAAGTCCGACGATCATTGTTTATACTGCAACGAATCTTTTTCTAACTCAAAACAAGGAGAAGGATGGATCCAATGTGGAAAGTGTTTTGACTGGGCTCACGAAGGCTGCAGTGGAGCGGGCGAAGAAGATACCTTCTTTCAATGTGATTTTTGTTCGTAAGATTAATATTTTTTGTTAAAATTAAAGTTTTCTGAATTAAAATGTAGTTTTTATAGTTTTCCATAAAGTTAATATGTGCACCCGATCTTACCCCACTAGTGGGGTAAGATAGGGTGATTTGACATTTTGAGAAAAACATATTTTTCTGGAAAAAGTAATGAATCTACGACTTTTCTGAAACATTATATTGTGATACGATAAACAATACGTCAGGTCGTTCTATCAAGCAAGCTCTAGTTGAAGTAATTTGGCTTCAACATGCCGAAAAGTGTTAGCTACCCGGTCTTACCCTTCTTTCCCCTATATATCGCATAAGCAATATCCCCAACGGAAAACCAAAATCTGTTCACCAAAACCGACTAGCGCCATTCGAATGAGACCATGACCTAGAGAAAGGAGTAAACCACATTCGAGATGTGTCTGACCCTACCTTCGATTAATTTATGGGCGCGTATGGAGGTACCGGGAAAGCTAGATATGTAGTTACTTCAGAACAACGACAAGATTTGTTCACTCTCCCGGAAGATTATTCACTGGTATACTACATCTCCGCCCGTCTCAAGAACGCACGAGGGTTGGCATTCGTCTTTCGAAAGAAGAATTAGAAAAACTTGAAGACCAGATTCCAGCCCCTGGCAAGACACTGAAACTGAAACATAACTCGCGGTACGTCTTCTACGTGTGTTAGAATCCAGCATGAAGAAAATGGCTATGCCTAAGATAGCGAGTAACCAGTTGGATTGGCGAGTTATCAGGAACATGATAGAGATTATCTTTCGAGATACCGGTGTCCAGATATTAATTTGCCGCTACAACCCCGTTATCAGTATCCGATGAAAACGGTGCCCTGCTATTTCCATAAGATCGAAAACTGTGAAAAATGGGGTCAGTTGCCGATTCAAACATCCAGTCTCGGCTACACAAAAGTTCCAGGAGGAACTGCCATTTAAGGAGGGGGTAATGTTATGAAACAGCATACTGGTATAGTCCCTGAATCCGACTCTGTCTAAGCCATGTATCTTCTTCTTCGAATGCCGTCCCCATTTAACGGAGGTTGGCGACCATTCTCTTAAAAGCATCTCTGTCCTTAGCAATATGAAAAAGATCCTCAACGCCCATGTCTGTCCATTCTCGGATATTCCTCAGCCATGATTTCTTCTTTCTCCCAATTCCCTTCTTTCCTTCAACTCTGCCCTGCATAATCACTTGTAACAGAGAGTATTTATCATGTCGTAATACGTGACCGAGATATGCTGTCTTACGTATTTTTAGTAGTTTTCGTTCACGACCAATTCTATGTAGTATTTCCTCGTTAGTAATTCGGGCTCTGTCCATGGGACTTTCAGCATACGTCTGTAAATCCACATTTCGAAGGCTTCGATTCTTTTAGTTATTTGTGCCTTTAACGTCCATGTTTCTACACCATATAATAGCTGGGACCAAACATAGCACTCCACTTCAGCCATGTATGAAAGTTAAAATTATGGCGAATGCATAGGGATTTCTTAGAATTATTTACGATTGTGACTATCTTATCTAGATATTGTTATTGTGACCAGTCTTAACTAGAAAATTCCAGAGCCAATTGTTTTTGTGTAATCCGCAATCTAGAATTATCTAGTAAAAAAGGCACTAATATATGAAGGGATCGACCATGGATAGTTTAGTTAGTTGATAAAGTGATCTCGACAAAAAAAACAAGAATACACCGAAATAGCGAACAGTAAAGTGTTGATATAGATTAATAATTAAGGTTGTGTGTATAAAAATTAAATTTAAGTCATACCGAGTGTTCAAAATTTATCCCACCCGTTTACTGAATAAGAAAAACATTACAATATCTTTTGTTGCTCTTAGATAAACAGTTAAATTGTCTGTAATTTTATAATTTTAAGTTGCATGTTTCATAAAAACTATTCAATTGAGTGGAATATTCGGCAACAATTACAATCACTGAACCATTTTCAAACAAAAATTAGGTAAGGTGTAGGTAACAGTTGACAAAAACAGTTTATTATAATTTGTTCTCAAAGGCATGTTTGCAATTGTTGAAAATCATTAGCGCAATGCGGGACATATTTAGCGGTATATATTAATAATTTTTATGTAAAATTGTATCATCGTTACTTTTTAAAACAAGTTGCAGGATAAAGTTAATGTATTTATAACTGTTAATTCGCAATACAGGATCGATAATTTCTCATTTTTCAACTAGCAAACGGTACTTTAATAATTTTCAAAACAGGTTTCGCTTCGATCTTCTGGCACGGTTTAACTGGGCCATCGACTAATTGATTTTCTATAAAATAAAATATTACAGGCCAGTTCAGTAACAATTTATTTCACATATCAAGTCTTCTTGATGTTATTGAGAACTTCTGCCAGCATCCCGACGGTTAAATTTGGAACTAGAGCAAGCAGTTAATTTCTCACATATCTTAGCGCCTGAATCCAAAAGAGAAAGAGAGAGAGAGAGAGCACTCTTCTCATTTTTTTCGAAGAGCTATGGATGATGGCCCTGCTGGTGATGCACCAATGACCCTAGTGGCAGATTCTGGAACGCTACTGCAAATGATTTTAATGTACCTCGTTTTACACTAAAAAGAAAAGGGTGGAATAAAAAGGAGTTTAAACATAGTACACTTACTTTTCTGTAAAATATCACTTTGGATAAAATGTAATGAGCATACTTTCAACGTACTTGACACATTTCTTCCAATTTTTAATGATTTTATCTACAACAATCTTCTATCAATTAGTTCCTTGGACGTTCAGTTTCCACAAAAAAACCTTCGATTTTTCTGCTTTCGGGAAAATATTGAAACCTAAATTAGGATTTCGCTTGATCCAAGATGAACACTGGGGAACGCAGCAATACTGGTTCATTTAAAACATCTCCAACAAACAATATAAACAAAAAAATTAACAAACACTAGATATAGTCCGGGAAAGTAAGGAAGTTGAACATCAAATGTTTCCCAGCGCTGATTTTTCATTTTTAAATGAAAATATATCAACCAGCTTCACTCTGTTAGATTGTCTAATAATTTCCGCTGGAGCTTGCGACGCAGCTTGCAAGCACAGCTCATATCTCATATCATTTCTGGATGTGTACTTACAAAATAATCGTAGAGATGAAAATTGCAGAAAATCTTATGCTCTTGAAGGTGACGTAAATAGTTTTCCAAAAAAATTTTTTTCGAAAATCATATTTTTGGCTGGTAATTATAAATAAAACATTAATATCGAGGTCAAAACATAGATAAACATAGAGGGCGAACTTCTAAAAATTTACGTTTTTTCAGATTTGGAAAATTCAAAATGGCGGCTGCTCTAATTGGAAACAATTTTTTTTTCAATCGCGTTTAAATTCATGAACATTAATGATATCGAGAAGCGGTTGGTTGCAATCGACAGAGTGAAAGTTATATTTATATAAATAACATTAACAAAATTTTTAAAAGATTTTTCACATAATTTTTTAGAACATTTACCGAAAAAAAAATTTTACATCTATTTTTTTCTCATTTTGGTGTTGAAAAATTTGTTAAAAATATCTTTTCACGTTATAAATATGTTTGTTTTTGAAAGACGAGTATTTTGAAAATAAAAATTTCAGATGCGACTTTTATAGTATGGTTATTATTAATATGATTACATATTGCTAGAACTAAGGTACAATGATATTTATAATTTATAACTATAAATCCATTTATTAAATATATTATACATAATTCGAAACATAGATACTAAGAATAATATTTATTTACATATTTATATCTATTTTCTACAAATTCTCGCCCTTTTTGGTCTCTGAGGAAATGGCTCTGTACAATTTTCCTCGTCATTATCATTATCAAATAAACGGTTTTAAGGATTAAAACTAACTTTTCCGCATCTGTGGCCCTGAACAATATTCATTAAATTGTTACTTGTATACACTTCGGGGGATGTATCGTGCTAACAAACCGAAATTTCTCCAAAAATAACCAAAAATTCAGTATATCTGGATTTATAGGACCCGCTGTACTCGCTCTAGTCAACTGAAAATCAATAGGGTACATCTGTGAGACACCTTGTACAATACTCAATCAAAAAATTGATCAATCATATACTCTCTGGATGCTGTGTCGTGCTAACAATCTGAAAATTCTCCAAAAAAGACGAAAATTTGGTACTTCAAGTACCATAGCACCCGTTGTACTGGCTTTAATGAGTTGAATATCAATAGGGTTCATCTTTGAGACGCTCTGATTAATATCCAATCATAAAATTGGTCACTTGTATGTACTCCGGTGGCTGTATCGTGCTAACAAACTAAATTTTCTCCAAAAATGACAAAAATATCGTACTTAAAGTACTGTAGCACCTGTTGTATTGGCTCCGGTGAGCTGAAAATCAATAGGGTTCTTCAGTGAGATGCCCTGAATAATATTCAATCATGAAATTGGTGAATTATTGAAATCCGGAGGCTGTATCGTGTTAACAAACTGAAATCTCTCAAAAAATTACAAAATGTCGTACTTCAAGTACCATAGCACCCGTTGTACTGGCTCTGGTGAACTGAAAATCAATAGGGATTATCTGTGACATGTCCTTAACAATATTCAATCATAAAATTGCTGACTTATTGCGCTCCGGAAGTTGTATCGTGCTAACAAGATATGCAAGGAAAAGTGGCCGACGACAACGACGACGACGCATACACACAGGATTTTTTTCTAAAAACCGTTTTTTCGTGTTGTTGTTGATGGAAAACGTAAAAATAACTCAAAAAAAAATTTCAAAATTCCAACTTTTTTTGGGGTAAACCAATACTTTTCTCGCATATAGAAAGGTTGGGCGAAAAAGTAATCAATCCTCATCGATATTATTGCTACTATCAATTGCAAGTTCACAATCAACTAATTGACATATCAAAATTTGGCTCACTACGCCAAGCAGCTGCCGCCGCACCGTTTGGCCGAGCGAGCTAGGATTACTGTTCTCTTTTGAATGGACCAATTAACGGTAGAAAAATGAAAAATTGTGTTTAAGTTGAGTTGGGATTCAACAACCTAGCGAAGTGATCAAAATTTGAAAATTTCAATTAATATTATGACAGTATCTAGCAGACTTTGAATTTGTTTATCTCAGCTTGTAAAAGTCGCATCTGATATTTTTTTTTCAAAATACTCTTCTTTCAAAAACAAACGTATTTATAACGTGAAAAGATGTTTTTAACAAATTTTTCAACGCCAAAATGAGAAAAAACTAGATGGACATTTTTTTTTTCGGTAAATGTTCTAAAAAATTATGTAAAAAAAATGTGTTTATGTTATTTATATAAATATAACTTTCACTCTGTCGATTGCAAGCAACCGCTTCTCGATATCATTAATGTTCATAAATTTGAACGCGATTGAAAAAAAAAAATTTTCCAATTTGAGCAGCCGCCATTTTGAATTTTCCAAATCTGAAAAAACCTTTTAGAAGTTCGCCCTCTATGTTTATCTATGTTTTGACCTCGATATTAGTATTTTATTTATAATTACCAGTCAAAAATATGACTTACGAAATTTTTTTCAATTTTTGAAAAATTTAACATTGGAAAAAAATTATTTACGTCACCTTCAAGAGCATAAAATTTGCTGCAATTTTCAGCAAAAATTGCCTGAATTTTAGGTAGTCCGAGCTGTGCTTGCAAGCTGCGTCGCAAGCTCCAGCGGAAATTATTAGAAAATCTAGGAGAGTGATGCTGGGTCGATATATCTTATATCTTTAAATGAGCAATTCTTGTATATATATATATATATATATATATATATATATAATTGAAATCTCGGAATCGGCTCCAACGATTTTCATACAATTTAGTATATAGGGGGTTTCGGGGGCGATAAATCGATCTAGCTAGGAATCATTTTTAGAAAATGTCATTTTATTCGTGTTTTATCGATAATCAACTTAAACATAAATTTGGAAGAAAAATAACAAAAAGGAGGCGTTTGAGTAGGCTCAACTGAAAAATATGACTCTTCCTGACATCTATTGGCGAATAATAATACTATTTTTTGTGAGCAACTAATTGCTTTAACGACACGACAGCAGATGGCGTTGTTAAGTAACACGAAGTCAATGTGTGTTTGCTTTGTATATATATATATATATATATATATATATATATATATACACTTACGTAATTGATTGATAAACTGTAAAAAATTAAGTATTTGTTTCTAATATAAGATTAAACTAATTGCACTTATGATTTTTTTCTTTAAATAACCAGTTCATATTTTTTTATTATTCTATCGTTAAGATCGAAAAATATTATTCATATTTCATCATTTTATTAGTAATTCGTACCTAAATATAATTTCCAAAAAACACAATTTAAAAAAAAATACCAGATATTTTTCATTTAAAAATTAAAAATCAGCGCTGGGAAACTTTTGATGTTTAACAGATTTTTCGACCTTACTTTCCCGGACTACTACTGAAGCTCCATGTTTTGTCATAAACAACAACAAAGAAAATGGCCGCACAATGGCTTTTAGTTTTGCTCGGTTCTACACTATTCGCAAGAATGCGTATCGGTTAGCACGAATCGTCTATTAAAGATGTTAGCACTTTCTGATGGGAGATAATAGTATGCATATATTCACCAAAGGATTTAAAAATAATAATACATTGCACAAAAAAGGATACGTAACAATATTTTATATGACGAAATAACGGGTCCTTAGTCCGGTCCTGCAAATGTATCTGCAGTATTGTTTTAACAAAATTCTATATTCTTCACATTTATACGTAAATATTAATATTATCTTCATAAGATTTTGTAAACAATGAGGTTACATATCGTATTCAGTGACCTTGTAAGAACCACAATACTCTTTAGATAATCATTGCTAATGGCTATAGCAACAAAGACAAAGTTAACGATCGAATGAAGTCAAGTGAACTTTAACCGATTTCACGAAACATATTGTGAAAGTCACCAAATTGCATGCATTTGTTAGGCCAATCCGGAGGGTTATGATCTCTAACCAATCTTGAAATAAATTAATAGGACTTTTTTGTGTGTACATTTTTGAAAAACACTTATTAATAATATTGTAATACGAGTGAGGGTTAAAACAATTTATTTCTACTAAACTACAAACAATTCAACGAACTAAACAACAACTAAAAAGGATATTTACATTGAGAAATATTTTTTTTGAAATATTTCCAAACGTCACCTTTTTCTCACCTTTCCAATTTCCCCAGCCGTCATCTCCACAAATCAAGGTGATTTGTGGTCCTCTCTTTTTCTTGTCAGTCCCCCTCTTTATGTCAGCTTCCCTATTCTAGGTTATGTAGCTGTCATATTAGTCCGAGGCCCGTTACTATGTAGCTATTCCATTACACTGCCCCCTCCTTAGATGCATTACTCCTGGAAACCCTTTACTATCATCGGATTTGTGGCTGTAACGGCAGTTGGTTCCGTTCCGCAGACCTTCATGAAATCTTCGAACATGGAATGCTCTTCGCCCATTAGTTGTACTTGCACACCTTCATCGTGGTCCCCGGCATATGTTGCTAGCCGATCAGAATTGACTACAATCGGCTTTCCTCTAGGAGTTTTAAAGATTCGATAAATAACATCGTTGATCTTCTTCTTGATGACATATGGACCCTCCCAGTTCTTCTGTAATTTTGGACATAACCCTCGTCTTCTTCGTGGATTGTAAAGCCAGACGAGATCACCTTCTTTGTAGCATGATTCTTCGGCTCGTCGGCTGTCGTAATTCTTCTTCATTCGGTTGCTGGCTAATTGCAGGTTAGTACGAGCCAGTTTATGGGTATCTTCCATCTTCCTCCGGAGATTGGATACATAATCTTCTCCGGCGATACCTTCACCAGGCTTTCAACCAAACACCAGGTCACATGGAAGTTTCATTTCTCGACCGAAAAGGACTTTCGTCGGTGTCTGCCCTGAAGACTCATTCACAGCTGATCGGTATGCCATCAAGATGAATGAAATATGTTCGTTCCAGTCCTGCTGATGATCAGAGACGACCTTAGACAAATGCTTGATTAGAGTCCGGTTCTTGCGTTCCACCATTCCATCGGACTGTGGACGTAGCCTCGTTGTTCTAGTCTTTCGGATCCCCAACTTCTGGCAAACCTCTTGGAATAGCTTGCTTTCAAAGTTACTTCCCTGATCCGAATGTAGTTCCAAAGACACTCCGAACCGACTGATGAATTCCTTCACCAGGACGTCGGCTATGGTAGCGGCTTCTTGATTGGCAACTGCATAAGCTTCTACCCACTTGGTGAAGTAGTCAATAATGATGACGACGTACTTCATACCCGCTTCGCTCTCTGGTAGCGGTCCCATCACATCTATGGCGACTCTCTCGAATAGGCTTCCCACGATGTACTGCTGCATACAAGCCCTCTGCTTACGGTGTGGTCCGCTGCTTGCAGCACAGGTGGTACATTTTCGGCACCAATCTCTTATATCGTCGGAACAGTTTACCCAGTAGAATCGTTCCCGTACCTTCTGCAAGGTCTTCTTCACACCTAGGTGTCCTCCGGACGGTCCATTATGAAGATGTCGTAATACTTCAGAGACACAATTCCTAGGAACCAATAGTTGTTTCTGGGATTCGATGCCCTCGTCATTCTCGATGATTCTTTTCAGCAAGCCGTCCTCAATAATCAGGGAATTCCACTGTGCCCAGTATGACTTCAAAATCGGCGAAGATGACGATGTGGTGGTTACTTAGTAAGGGTCCCTCGTATACTCGACGTTTACCATAAAGGCATATTATTATGGAGGAAACCACTTACCTAGCAACCTGTATTCGGGAACAGAATAAACAATAACACATTTATAAAATCACTGGGTTCAAGTTTAATACATTTAAAAATACACAATTATAAATATCAAAACGACTTATTCAAAGTATTAATAACAATAATAATATCATCCTGGTTCGTTCACACCCATTATATAGGAAACATAGTTGTGTTTTACTACACATCCGACCTCCGTCTATAAACTGTACATGTCTGTTTATAAAATAACAAAAACAAGCTTTCCTTGATAAATGACATTGACCATAGCCGACCAATGCTCCCTAAATACTATAATTAATATTAACCTGAATTTAAATATTATTTCTAAGTTAGTGTCCTTTTGTCTTTAATGTCTTTTAAGGGATCACTACAACGATACTTCTTGCCAAGTCGGTCGACGATTTACTGACTCCCAATCAATTATTTTTCCAAGGTCCGCGTCGCTCATTTAATGCTTTTGAATTCTCTCTTGAGGCCATTCTTCACTGATGACTGGTGCAAGCTGGCATCCTTCTCTTCCATGCGGCTGCAATGGGAGCAAGTCGGTTGGCATGGTCTTCTGGAGAGTGCGTCGGCATATGGTCGGTTCGGATCAAGACCTTCCTTCCATACAAGTACTTGTAGAAATGCTCAACAGATTTCACCACTGCCAGGAGCTCTCGCCTGGTAACGCAGTAGTTACGCTCATGTTTAGATAAGGTGTTGCTGAAGTACCCAACGACCCTTTCTCGGCCATCCTGGAGCTGGGAAAGAACGGCACCAATTCCCACGTTGCTGGCGTCTGTATCGAGAATGAACTTTCCCTCAGGAAGTGGATAGTCCAGAATCGGAGTTGATATCAGCTGCTTCTTCAAAGTTTCAAAGGCAACTTGGCATTTTTCATCCCAGCTGAATCTTCTACCTTCCTCAGTCATTCGGGTTAGCGGTTTGGCGATGTCCCCAAACATCTTCACGTAGCGTCGATAATAGGAGCAAAGTCCCAGGAAGCTTCGAAGTTGATGTTTGTCGGAAGGGGTTGGCCATTGCTGAACTACGTGGATCTTGTCTGGATCTACAGCTATACCTTCTCCGCTGACTACATGCCCTAGATAGTTGACTTTAGTCTGGAAAAGGTTGGCTGCTTGAAGTCTCTTGAAAACCTCTTCAAGATTCGTCAAATGCTTGTCAAATGTTCGCCCCAGAATGATGACGTCATCCAAATACACTAGTCAGGTTTCCCACGACAAACCCCTGAAGATGTTGGGAGTAAGGGTTAAAATAATTTATTTCTACTAAACTACAAACAATTCAACGAACTAAACAATAACTAAAAAGGATATTTACATTAAGAAATCTTTCCAAACGTCACCTTTTCCTGACTTTCCAATTCCCCCAGCCGTCCTCTCTTTTTCTTGCCAGCTTCCCTATTCTAGGTTATGTCGCTGTCATATTAGTCCGAGACCTGTTACATTAGGTGCGTTCTTTTTGACTGAGATCTCAGATCACTTCAGTTAAGGTGATCTGAGATAAAGTGATGTGAGTAAGCACCAAAAAGAACGACATCTCAATTGAAGCGCGCGATCTGTCGATAGATTTAAATTATACGACAGATTCGTATCAGCATCTAATAATGTGAATTAATGTATCCATAATTTGTAACAAAAGAAAAATAGATTATGTGTGTTTATTATTTATATGTCAATGGTTAAAACCTTAGATAACGTTGATTAAAACTACATATAAACCAAGCAAATCAAATATTTCTTCATCCCCTCCACTTTATTTCCGACTCAATTCCAACTGATACCCCCTTACAACACATTCAGCATCGGTGAAGGGGGAGGAAAAATATCAGCTCACAAAAAGAACGCTCACATTACTGATGTGAGTTGAGATTAACTGAGATCTCAGTCAAAAAGAACGCACCTTATGTAGCTATTTCATTACAATATTTTATAACGATAAAAATTAATGTTAGTAACACTTTATTAAGAAAATTTCCAATCATCTATGAAATAGAGTTGAACTTGGCATCATCAGATATTGGGATTATTAATCTAAAAAAATTCTCTTTGAAACCGTCTCTCTCTTTTTTCATGTATTTCGAAATAAATAGATAAAGATAAAAAAATATTTTGCAAAAAATTCTCAAATTACTTTCCAATAATTAAATAGAAATACTTGACATTTAATATTCAATATTTTGTAATTTTTATTATTTTTCTCTAGTTTTAATTATACAATGCGAACTGAAAAAGTGGTCGGATATGAAATATCGTTCAATTCGATAATATTAATAATTATGCCACTATTACAATGAGTATCTTCGTTACAGGCTCGTTTCCAGCAACGACAGATGCAAGAAAAAGAAGAGAAGCTCCTGAAACTATACGAAGACCAACAACAAAGGGCTTTTGATAAAATTGGAAGGGGAAGTGCGGGTAGTAACGATGGCTTAAAATCAACGACTACTGGAGGAAAAGTACGACAAATGTTTGACGAACGAAGACAAAAAGCTGGAATAGACAAAAGTTATCCTCTAGAACCCTTAAAATCCAAAACTAATACGAGAGTTTCGTATCCCGAAAGAAAGACGACTGTTAGAGCTACAGTTCAAAAAAGCACTACTATTATTAAAAACGGAAAACCATTAGTAAACAAGAAGGAAGTGGTGAATAAAGTTTACGAAAATAACAACGGTAAGTATACCATTCATAATATGAACAACGTGATTAACTAATTTTTTTGTAGGAAAAGAAACTTTCGAAGAAACTAAATTCGTAGAAAATGGCGATGACGAAAATAATTCGAAATCTTATAGGGACATAATAGAAATAGATAAAAATAATCCGAGAGTTGACATAGAAAATGAAAAAATGCCGATATACAATCTAGATGAAAGTGATAATGATTTTAGAGATAACGCCCGTTTGGAGAGTAACAAAAATAATAATAATAGTAACAACTTGATAGAGAAGAAATTGCAGCCAAAGAATAATATAGGAAATGTCCAACAAGAAAATGTAAGTAAATAATTTTTAGTAGTGATAAACGTGTATATAATATTGAATAAAAATCAGATATATTACCTAACACTAGTTGAGATAACAAATGATGATGATCAAGAATGAAATAACTTTATTATAATTGCGAAGAATAATTAGTACAGGGTGTCCCAAAAAAGAGTGACTGATTTTAAACGTAAATGCCCAGCTTATTAATTGCTCCAAAGAGATGGGGTTTTCACTAGTTTCACTAGTTTATCAAAGAGATTTTTTTAGGGTTGGCTGGCATTTCATCTCATCAACACAGGGTGTTTTACTAATGTTGGTCAAACTCAAAGGGGAAAATATGTATTATTTTAAATGGAACACCCTATAATTTTTGATCTCATTCGGAAGAGCAGTCATTCTCCTTTTCAAAAATGTATAGTTCTCTATCTTTTGTTTCATTAACCACAAAGATACTCGAGGTTTCATGTAGTAGTACATTTTTAATTAGTAGTTTTACATGAACGTATTTTGATGCCTAAAATCAACTCATGCTGTGACCGTTTGACGCATAACAACGAAATCAGCAATTTTGACAATAGTAATTTTATTAAGTCATAAGTCGGTTTCGAAATGATCTATATAGTGAGTGAAAAAGCTCAAACTGATTTTAGGCATCAAAATGAGTTCATATAAATTTACTAATTAAAAATGTACTACTACATGAAACCTTGAGTATCTTTGTTGTTAATGAAACAAAAGATGGAAAACCATACATTTTTGGAAAGGAGAATGATTTCTCTTTCGAATGAGATCAAACATTATAGGGTGTTCCATTTAAAATAATACATATTTTCCCCTTTGAATTTGACCAACATTAGTAAAACACCCTGTGTTGATGAGATGAAATGCCTGCCAAGCCTAAAAAAATCTCTTTGATAAACTAGTGAAACTAGTAAAAAACCCATCTCTTTGGAGCAATTAATAAGCTGGGCATTTATGTTTAAAATCAGTCACTTTTATTTGTTACACCCTGTATAACAGAGCAGTTTATTATTCGGAGTCCTATCAGAAACTGTTCACCTCATCGTCCCCGTCCCCGAAAAACATCCCATCCAGGTATAAAAATGTTGCCGCACCCTTCAGATAACGAATCCCAAACATTTGGTGTGAAACGTGGTTTTTCTTGAACGACCGTACAGGGTGATTACAGTTGGTTAACCTGACGGTATCTCACGTCCTCGTGAGCTAACGTCCATTCTGTAACATACAAATAAAAAAAACATTATTATTGATTTGTAATCGACTATTAATCAAATTATTCGCTATCAGAACTATTTCCATCACCTGATGAAACTCTGGTAACAAATAATTTATTCCGTTCAGAAGGGCATATCGCTGCATATACCTACTTTGATCTTTTCGATCCTGACAGTTCCTTAACCACGAAACGGTCTTTATCGAGAACTTTCCTAATTACAAAGGGTCCTTTATACTGTCGTTCAAGTTTTCTACTTTGACCTTCATTACTAACCTTTGACCTGCGGACAAGTACGTGGTGTCCAGCCTTAAACAATTTTGGCCTAGCATGCTTTTTATCCTACAATTCTTCCTGGTTTTGTTGTTCGCTACACTATTCTTTGAGAGACCTCAACTCTCAGTTTATCTAAATTTGAACGTTCGTCCTTACACACTTTAGTCGACAAAAAGGCATCGTTAATACCTCGAGGTCGATATCCTAAAAACACCGACTTTTCCCAGTGGTAGAATTAACCGTAGAATTAATGCCCCATCTTACTTTCGGAATAGCCTCATCCCAATGTCTTTCGTCTACGACAGAGGCCATCACTGCTGAGATAATTGACCTATTCATTCTCTCTACCTGGTCGTTAGCCCGTGGAGTTGAAGCTGCACACAATACTCGTTTAATACCTAACTAAACAATATTCTGTGAAATATTTGCTTGTAAAAGCAGTACCACGATCATATAATCCGCCTTGGGACTCCAAAATCCTCCAGGAAACGTATTACTGGTACCGTTTTGGTACTTGTAACAGCTTTCAAAAATACAAATTTAGTGAATTTGTCTACTACAACCAACAAATATGCATTATTCTTCGCGCTCTTGACAAAAGGACCAAGAACCAATTTTACTAGCATCACAGTGTACTTCGTGTTCCAATTCACTATTGTAAATTGTTTTTAAGACTCTGAAACGCTGTTCCTTGCTCATCACTCCAATCAAAACTTGTGTTTTTGTGAGTTAAGTTAGTTATGACTTTCGAAATACTGGCAACGTATTTCCTGAAATCACTTACAAGACCAAGGAATCTTCGGACCTCATTTACAACCTATGGACGTGGAAAATTCGAAACTGCATTAATCTTATCTTTACCAGGCTGAATACCTTCGCCGCTTATTTCATAACCTAGACACTCTATTTTAGTTTGAAGAAAACGACACTAACTCATTCGTAGTGTAAGACGATCAACCCTCAATTGCTTCAAAACAAACTCAAGCCTTCGTATTCCTTCCTCGATTGTAGCTGACGTTACTAATACATCGTCCAGATACATCATCGCCGAATCAAAGCGCAATGAACCTAATAATTTATTCATTGCTTTCTTAAAAACAGCTGATGCGTTGACCAATCCGAACGCCATCTTTAAATGCTCATAATGGCCGCCAGTTGTCACAAATACTGATTTTGGGACAGACTCTTCTTCTAATGGACTCTGGTAATATCCCGAAGCTAAATCTAATGTTGTATAAAATTTACTACCTGGCAAGTTATCTTCTTCTTTCTCAGCCACTTCTCATCCACTCCTGGACGTAAGCCTCTTTCATATTTCTCACTTACTGCATCTCTGGATGTTTTCTTTCTTTGTTCCATAAGTTGTAACGTCTCTGGTTGTATTTTAGAGTTCTTTTTGTTTTTTGTTTTCATGCAAATCTTCCTTGTCGCAATGTGGATGTCGGTTGTGATTTTTTTGTTCAGTTTGTCTATGTCCATCCTATTCAATGCTTCAGTTGGTTCCAGTTTCTTTTCTAGTTCGTTTTGATAATCCTTTTTCCTATGTACAAGCTCCTCAGCCTTAGGGATCTTGTCTGTACGGATGAGTTTGTTTCTTTCAGTTTTCAGGTTGAGGCTAAGGGATGCTCTTACCAGTCTATGATCGCTGTTTGTATCGAATCGGTTTAGTACTGATACGTCTGTGCAAATTTTTCTGTTATCCGAAAGTATGAAGTCGATCTCATTTCTAGTTTCCCCATCGGGGCTAGTTATCTAAAAGATCATAAATTCGAGGTAAAGGCCATACCATCTTAACAGTTTTACGATTTAATGCCCTATATTCAATACACATTCTTTCTTCTCAATTTTTCTTATTGACTAGTAATATGGGGCTTGAGAAGACTCTGACTCTCGGATGATACCATTATCTAAAAGATCTTGAATTATTCCACGTACCTTTTCACGACTTTCAATCGGCATACGATAGGGTCTGTGGGTTACAATAGGGATGTTCGATGATTATCGATATTCGATGATCATCGATATTTAAAGTTAAAACATCGATGTTTCAACATCGATGTCAAATACTACTAATATCGAAGACATCGATAGTCTAATATCACTAATAGAACATCGATAATGCAATATTTATGGAAGGATAGGTAGGCAACAAACAACACGTTAATATCAATTGATAGTTGCCACTGTTACCAGCCTTATGATTTTCTTTTTCTACTCATTATAAAAATAAGATTTCGTCAAGAGAAAAGAGGTTTAGAAGGTAGAAAGACACTAATCTCGATCTACTTAGAAATTTTGATTGCAGCTTTAATAAATAGATGGGGCACGACACCGTTTAAAGATAGATTACTTTTTTTTATTCATAAATGTAATTCATTGAACAATCGATAGGTTGATTTTTTATTCGGGGATTTCTGGGATTAACAGAAAACAGTAAAAATCTCAAATATAAGTAATGAAAAGCCAGTCGTCATCTTGAGTGATTGATATATCCAGGTTTTTGATAAGTAATAAGTTTTTTTGATTTAGTGCTGAAGCTTTTATTCAACCAATTTTTAAACGGTAAGAGAAATCAATAAAATTATTTTTATTAATTAAATAACAAAAAATAGCCAAAAACATCATTTCTTACAAAATTTAAAAATAGAATACCAAACGATATAGGTCGGTAATACGATACTTTTTTTAGATAAATTAATAAGATGCCACCAAAAAGTAAATATTGGGAATATTTTGAAAAGATTGATAACTCTCAAGCAAGATGTCGTTCCTGCTCAAAAATTTTAAAAACTTGCGGAAACACAACAAATTTAAGGCTACACATTGAAAAGATGCATCCTATATTATTAAAAAAAAGACAAAATGATGCAGAAACAGATGAACCCGGATCTAAGAATCTCCGTGCTGGGAATGAAAGTCCTACAACAGAAGAAAAGCAAATGCAGCCGCAGCCTTCTACAAGTTTCGCAACTTCGGCGCCAAGTTCAAGTTACATTGGTTCAGAAATCGAATCTGAATCTGAAAGTGTGAAAAGTGATACTAGCGGCACTAGCGCTACTGCCTCTACTTCCAGAAATGTCTCTAAAATTAAAAGCTCATTCCAACCAACATTGACATCAACTTTTAGAAACATTCACGAGTATACTGAAACAGGTGCCAAAGGTGTTCGATTATCTGCTGCAATTCTCTATATGATTTGTAAAGACTCGCAACCTTTTCAAATTGTAGAAAATGAAGGCTTTCTTGAATTAATGAAAGTTGCTGCGCCTTTATACAAAGTGCCTTCAAGGTTTACATTTAAGAAGATGCTAGAAAATACATTTGAGGTAACTCAAAACTATTTTAAAAATAAATTGAAGACAGTGAATAGTTGTACCCTTACTACAGACGTATGGACTGAGACTACGCAAATTCGAAGTTTTCTTGGTGTCACTGTACATTTTTTTGATAACGATAAGCTGGAATCTGCTACTCTTGGAGTGTACGAGTTATCAGAACATCATACTGGTGAGTACATTTCTCAGATGTTACTAAAAACTACTGAAGAATGGGGAATTAACAATAGTAAAGTCTTGGCGGTAGTAACAGATGCAGGAGCTAATATGATAAAAGCCGTTGATCTAGCATTTGGTAAAAAAAGTCACATACCCTGTTTTGCTCACATGTTAAATTTAGTTGCCCAAAAATCGCTTTGAGAAGACACAAAACCTACCTCAATTAATTTCAGCAATTAAAAAAATTGTTACTTGGTTTAAGCATAGCGTGATCGCAAGTGACGAATTGCGAAAAGAAGCATCACTTAAACTAATTCAAGAAGTTTCCACTCGTTGGAATTCAACTTTCTACATGATAGAAAGATTTTTGGAGCTACGAGCCGCAATTAATAAAATTTTAATTTGTCATGCTACGGCTCCTGCAATGATAACGGCCAAAGACATAGAAGACTTGAAAGAAATTACGGAAATATTGCGTCCAATTGAATTGGCAACTCGCGAAATTTGTGGACAAAAATATGTAACAAGCAGTAAAGTAATTCCGTTAACCAGGATGTTATCATTAAAAATATCTGGTTTAAAACCGAAAACAGCGGTTGGAATAAACCTCCAAGAAAACATAATGAATGAAATAAAAAAAAGATTACTTCCAGCAGAATCCATTAACATTCTGGCTGTATCAACCTTATTGGACCCCAGGTTCAAAAACATCCACTTTCAAGACGCTGTGGCATGTTCTAGAGCAGGGGTGTCAAACTCATTTTTCTAAAGGGCCAATTAAAAATTGTAGGGTTTGTTAGCGGGCCAGACTAAAAATTGAAAACTAAAACACTTATTGAATTAAAATCTTTACCTTCAATCAATTTTCATATAAAAGTATTAAAAAGGCTAAATTAAGTTGGGCTTGAGGATCCTGACACCTGAGGTCTCTTGTTTTGATAAGCTCATCTATTTCAGGGGTCATATTTGAGGTAGTTATGTTCAGTATACATTGGAGATGTTCATCAGTAAGTCTTGAGCGATGTTTGATTTTATTTATTTCCATAATGGAAAATATCTGCTGGCATAAATAGAAACTACCAAACATACACAGGATATGTGCTTTATGATTTTTTATTTTTATTCAAAATCTTGGAATACTATGTATAATATGTAGTAGCATTCATTTCCTTAAATTTATCCTTTATAATACTGTCACTGTGGATGAATTGCTGTGGAATACCATTTCGTTCATCTTGCAAACATCTTGAAAACGACGATTAAGTTATTTGAACACATTCAGCAAAACTAGAGAATACTCATCCATTTTATTTTGGTTCACTGTGCCAAATGATCTTTAATGAAGAGAATGATCAAGTCTTTGGCTTTTTATCTGATTTTCCCATAGTATAATTCTTGTTTTGAACGTCTGAATATGCGAATACATTCAAGTGACGATCAAATATTTCCCCTGTAACTTTGCGGGCCGTATTAAAATGGCTTGAGGGGCGGATGCAGCCCGCGGGCCGTATCGTTGACATGGCTGTTCTAGAGCTATTAGAATTATAAAAGATTTAATGTTAATCCAAGAGACCGATAAATCTGAGCAAATAGACGTAACTAAAGAAACTTATTCGAAAGCTGACAAAGATGAATTTAATTTATGGAATGAACATTATAAAATTGTTGAAGAAAAACAAACGTTACCTCATCAAAGTGAAGTAGGTGATATGCCTTCAGAATTTAGCTTTTATTTAAAAAGCCCCCTAAGTGATTTGAAGCAGGAACCTTTAGAAATTTGGAGCCATGGAATTGGTTGCTCGTTTCCCAAAATGAAACCGGTTGCGATAAAATATTTATCTTGTATTGCAACTTCCACGCCATCGGAAAGACTGTTTTCCAAAGCAGGAATTACATTAACCCAGCAAAGAAACAGACTGAAAGGACAATTACTTTCAAAATTATTATTTATACCAGTCTGTTGATAAGAAATTTTGGGACTTGTAAATTGTATTATTTTTATTAAGTTTAGGCACAAACTTTTTTATTTTTATAGTTTATAGTAGTTTTCTAGAAATGGTTTTTTTATTTTTATTTATTATTTTCATTTTTTATTTCTTTATTTCCTAGTCTATGCATATTTAAATAAACATTTTATAGTATTGTTATTTCAAACTAGAAAATGAGAAATAACGATCAAAACCAAAATAGAATGTAGGTATCGTATAAAAAAAATTCAAAAAAAGCTTGGCTTCAAAAATTAGCTTCTTTGTGATATATTTTGAAGCAGGGAGCTGCACACAATCCGACATCACATTCCTTACAAATATATCTAGTTTCTTTTCTTTTCTTGGGATTTATTTTGCTGTGGGAACATACAAAGCATCGCCTATAGCTCAATTTACCGCCTTCCTTGACTGGTAATAGATCGGGAAAATGTCTTTGGGTAAGTCTTCTATTTCCAAGATTCACATGAACAGTACTCGATGGTGCTTTTTCAAACCTGAAAACAATATATAAAAATTGCAAAAAAAAACATTTGTACCTTTCCAACAACTGTCTAATTACTGCAAATTGAAATGTTGCCTATGGAACTTTTGAAGTATTTTGTGTCAAATACATGGCATGAGCATTCAGCAAAGCTATATCAATGGTGTGAAAAAACAATTTTTTGTACCATTTGATGGTCTTGCGTGTGGAGTCAATGCTGCTGATCAACATATCAGATCGATCGACACCACCCATTTCCTTATTATATTCCAGAATACATAATGGCTTCTGACGGTTTTCGTTCGTGACCCTATCTTTTTTTGGAAGAGTGACCATCTTATTTTCATGTAGTGTAGTCAGCATAACTACATCTTGACGATCTCTTCATTTAACCACCAAAATGTGTTCACAGCTTCTCCACTCACATTCACCCCTCTTTAGTTTTTTGTTCCAGAATTGGCATTTGTTTTCTATTTTGTCTTACAGTCCCACATGAATTTGTTTTGTTTTCGAAAAGAAATGTAGACAATGTTGGGCTGGTATAAAAATTGTCAGTGAAAAGGGTATGGCCCTTATTCAGGTATGGTTTCAATAAATCATTGAAGTATCACCTGTAGCACCTAATCCTCGAGGGTCTCCTTGTACATTTGTTCCTTTGCCAACATACACTATAAAGTCCAACACCATGCCAGTCTCACAGTCACATAATACATATAGTTTGACTCCAAATCGATGGCGTTTTATTTTTATATATTGCCTAAAACTGAGGCGACCTTTGAAAAGGACCATACTTTCATCTATAACCAAATTTGCGAAAGAATAAAACTGTGACTTGAAATTCTCTTTTAGTGTGTTCAAAACAGTTCCAAATTTTCCTAATCGATCATGAGGCTGTTCCTCATCATTATTAGCAAAATGAAGGTAGCGATGTATCTCGCAATATCTGTTTCTTGACATATTCTGTCCAAAAATAGGTGCGCTAAGTAGAATATCTTGTGACCAATACTCCTTGATATTTAGTTTCTTCGCTCGTGTCATAAGCAGAGTCACAGCGAAAAATACGTAAAGTTCCGGAACGTCAACGTTTTTCCACTTAGGTGCAGCTTTCTGAAGGGCATACCTATTCGTCTCGACGGCAATGATGTTCATGACATCTTCAGATAAAAGACTCATAAAAAAATCTACTTCGCTACTCTGACTATTCAAATTATCGTTTTTTAACCCGCTATTACTATCATCAAATACAAATATCTGCGGAATGAACTCTTTGTCCGTCCACTGTATTTCAAGTGTCTTATTTGCTGTAGAATCCATTTGCTCGTCCATTTCTATCACATGCCCCAAGTCCTGCTCTTGATCTGAATCAACATCAGACATTTGTTCAGACTCGCTGTCCGAACTGGGAACAAATTCACTTCCACTATCAGCAAAGGGTTCCTCGGGCTCGTCTTCATCAGAACTCACAACATTTTAAATATTTCGGACTTCCTCCGCAGTCAGACCACAATAATTCGCACCTCCTTCATCTATTTTACGTTTATTTCGCGCTTTTCTTTCCTTAGAGGAACCGGCTTCAGCGTTATCCATATCGCACAATGTTTTGAATGACAATAACAAACCGCAAAAAACTAAGCTTGACTACTACGCACATCAAATAACAAGACGAAACTATTTGGTCTTCCAACACACGTTGTTTTGCACCGAAAAATACCGAGCGCCCGCTGTCGTCTATACTCGACGGTGTCGGATTCTGAAGACACTGGACTGTGGGGACATGCAATATTGAACAGATATAGCCGACACTGGTCTCTCTGACAAGTTTAATTTTTAAAGGTGTCGTAAATGATCGACATTGGTCCGAGGAGTATGTTCCACCCCTGTCGTATATAGCCGACACTGGGCCGGTGGACCAATTTCGTACCGTCGGCATTTGCCGTCAGCCGTCTCGAAAGGGTTAACTCTCAACATATTTTTTCGAACAACGCACAGTTTTGTAGATAAATGAAGAAAACTATTTTTGAGCGCCATCTTTATATGATGGCGATGCCGGCGGCACGTCTCGGATTGTGCATTTTGTGAATTTTAGTTCTGGACATCCAAACCTGCAAAGTTTCAAAACTTCCGGACTTATTTCCAGTTAAGCCCTATTTTTGATCCCCAACGATTGGCGAACAGAATATCACTTGATACCTTACTTAATGAAAAGTAAGCAAGTTTACTAGGTTTTCACATTTCACCAATAAAATTAGTTACAATCTACTATACATTTGATTACTTTTCGAAGTCACATTCTTTGGAAAGGTGCAAAATTGATAATCCTTATTTTGTAAATTACTTTTCTTAGTTTTAACTTTAATAATATTCAATTATCTGTAGCGGAATATTGATTATTGAGTAGCATCTAGCAATATTAAAAACAATGGCAGCATTCAGCAAACATAACACAACACAATGCGACTGCGATATCCAATGAGCATACATATTTATAGAAAAAAGCTGCGCTCTCATTGGAATCGCTCGTCGCATGTCGCTGGTTTCCAGAACCATAACAACGCATGCACAAGCGCTCCAACTTTTCCCCACTTTTATAAAATCCCCGATAATTTCCTCACTGCTTTGAAAAATTCCCAATTTGAGGAAAAATACTAACCTCTGGCAACACTGCTTCGAATTCACATTTATACCATGGCGAAAACTTTTAATAAAATCCCTTATTTCCTTTAATGTATTTATGAATTTTGGCTTAAATGCTTTGAATTTTTTTTGTATTGTAGTAAAAGGGATGTCGATATGTTTAATCGATGTCTTACTTAGGCTATCTACGCCACTGGTTTGAAATCGAATATCTTAACATAAATACTGAAATAAATTTTGAAACTTATCTATTGTAATTATATATAGCTCACCAACCAAATTTTCAGATCGATTGAGATAATAATATATCATCAAGTTTAATCACCGTTATCCTGACTTTGATATCTATAATTTTCCAGTACTTTCATCGAAAAAGTTTTCATATAAAGTCCAATCCAAACTGAATGTAAATCAGCGATCAATAAATCTGACGTAGACGTTTTTTAGATAGTATATATGTTAATTGCTCTCACGCAATTCAAAATATGACGTAACTCCGCGACGGAATAAAGGTGGGATCATAGATATATAATACAAGTGTATTATATATCTATGGGTGGGATATTGTTCAGTACATTTTTTGTGATATCTGTGACTATAGGTTATAGCTTCGAAATCCTGGTTTATATTGTATCCATTGATGATTTTTTTCAGCGAAAAACGAACATTATTATACATTTTGAATTTCCAATTAGAAACAATTACTCTATTTACTTGTATGACATTAAATCGACGCGCAGTTTTGTGTCACTTTTCCTATTTACGTTTTGAATTTCTTCTTTTTTTTTAAAAATAAAACATCTAAAGTTTAATTCTTCTTCTTATTTTGACATCATTAACGACAGTTATTCAATATATATAATCGTCTATCTTTACTTTTGTTCACTCATTCTGATTGTCAGTTCATACTGACATTATACTTTTTGGTTTAGCACGTCATGTAATACAAAATTTTTGAAAATGTTATTGACATTTGTCGTTAATATTTATACAAACTAATTTACAGCATTCGCCTCAAAAAAATAACTTGACTAACGTTAAGAGAACTCCAACAAAACCAACAGCTTCCCCTATAAGAAACAGCACTCCAACTAGTCCTACTAAAAAGACTCCTAATACAGGAATGCAAGAAAAAGTAAGAAATAGATCATTTTTACTACATTTATTCTTAAATCGAATTTTACAATATTATATCTTCACAATTTCATTTTATTCAACACTTTTTTACAACACCTATATGCAGTAAAAAGAACTAATACCTTAAGTAGTTTTCAGTATTTTTATCAACAGTAAAAACACAAGAGCTTTTTTTTTATCGGATAAATTTCTCTTTGCAACGAAACAGTTTTGCCAATCACTAATTTTACGAGAAAAACTGACATGATAAAATCGCGACACCGAAGGTGGAGCGATTTTATCTAATGTCAGTTTTTCGAGCAAATTTAGTGATTGGCAAAACTTTGAGTCAAAGAGGAATTTATCTAATAAAAGAAAAGCTCGAGTGTTTTTTGGCAAGATAAATTAACGACAGAATATATGGATGAACAACAACAATAATTGCGACTCATTGTCATTGTGTAAAAGTGACGTCCGCTTACTAGATATTGAGGAAGAGAAGTTTTTATCGCGATAAAAAAGGATGCACCTTTTTTATCGATGGCAAAGTGACAATAACATTTCCAGGTATATGACATTTTAACATTGGAGTTAATTTATCAACAGTAAAAACACAAGAGCTTTTTTTTTATCGGATAAATTTCTCTTTGCAACGAAACAGTTTTGCCAATCACTAATTTTACGAGAAAAACTGACATGATAAAATCGCGACACCGAAGGTGGAGCGATTTTATCTAATGTCAGTTTTTCGAGCAAATTTAGTGATTGGCAAAACTTTGAGTCAAAGAGGAATTTATCTAATAAAAGAAAAGCTCGAGTGTTTTTTGGCAAGATAAATTAACGACAGAATATATGGATGAACAACAACAATAATTGCGACTCATTGTCATTGTGTAAAAGTGACGTCCGCTTACTAGATATTGAGGAAGAGAAGTTTTTATCGCGATAAAAAAGGATGCACCTTATTTATCGATGGCAAAGTGACAATAACATTTCCAGGTATATGACATTTTAACATTGGAGTTAATTTATCACTTATAAATGTTTTATTTGTCTAGGTATAAGTTAAACTAGGACACTTGTTAATAAATCAATTATTAATTCTTGTTACCAATACAAGATACTTTGAAAAAAAGATGATGAAATGCTCATCAGGTCATATTTTTCTATGCTTCACTAACTGTCTTTTCTATATGTGGGTAGGCAACACACTTTATTGCAAGTGTTGTTTACTGGTTGCCTACCATATATCACACAGTAAAACGTATCAATTGCTCAAACATATATTCATAGATTGTTTTTTGTAAGTACGTTTTTTATAAATTTTATTTACCATTTGGCTGAAATAAGTATAGTATTTCTAATATCTAATGTGAATGTGAATAGATATAATATTAATCCTATTGACGGTAAATGAATTCTAAAATTATTAAATAATGTCGATGCAGGCTTTTCAAAATTATGGCAATATACACAACGTTGTTTTAATTATTTTCCAGCGAGCTAACTAATAATTATTAGATGTGCCAAATTTGAGCTACGATTCTTTTCGTAAGTTTGCGCTTCGGGCGATAACATTCATTCACAGGCCAAGAGTAGATAAAATTTACAGTGTATTGTATCTTTTTAGTCGAAAACAACAGTTCCTCGAGCACCGTCATCGACTCGCCCATCCGCCAAGCAACAAAGTCCCCGAACAGTAGTGAATAGAGACGATCTCACAGAATGTACCTATTGTGGTAGAAGATTCGCCGAAGATCGTGTTCAAAAACATGAAGATGTTTGCTCGAAAACCGGAAAGAAGAAACGAAAAATATACGACGCTACGAAACATCGGGTATTGGGCACGGAATTGGAAACGTACGTTTTGAAAGGTCCTAGATCAAAAATAAATAACAAGGTAAATACAAAAAATTTCATTTTAACTTTTGTAAATGTCAGGTATTAAGTTATCATTAATTAAACAATGTGCGATCGATCATATCCAGAAGTTTAAAAAAACAATCTTGCGAATATATATGATTTAGACATAATGATCTGCATATTCAACTGAATCTATTGATAGTTTTAATTACAATACATGAAATAATACAACTTTTCTGTTGAACCCTGTATTAATTTCAGTCGTCAACAAAAACTGTGGTTCCGAAGAAAGACTGGCGTCGAACTCACGAAGAGTTCATTTCGGCGATAAGAGCGGCGAAAGAAGCTCAAGCATATCTGTTGAAAGGAGGGAAATTATCTGATCTACCTCCTCCTCCGCCGTCATCGAATCCCGATTATGTGCAGTGTCCTCACTGCGGAAGAAGGTTTAACCAATCGGCAGCTGAAAGGCATATCCCCAAGTGTGCCGATTACCAATTTAACAAACCTAAACCGGGAGCAGCTTCTAAAAGTCGATTAAACAAAAGATAAAATATGCGATGGTGATTTAATTTATATTTTTATACTGCTTACTTAATTTTTATTAAAAAATTATTGGTCTTCATATTTTTTATTATAATGTATATTTAATTAAAGATATTTAATAACTCAAGGTTGTTTATTTTCTTCTACCGAAAGAGAGGTTATGTTGCAACATTTTTTAGCATTAAATTACTACAGTCGATTAAATTGACCTTACCCCTGACGTCCACTAATGATGGAAGTAGAACGATCGCCGTAGACAAAAGTCAAAGAAATGTGCACAAAATAAGTTAGTTGCTGTGATCAAAGAATACACCAACAACAAGAGCCGAAACTTCGGCTTTTTGACAATTCATTTTCTGAATGCGCATGTGTGATAGACGCCATTTTTTTATATGTGTTTTACGTCAACGTCATTATTTGTTGTTAAACAAAAATATGCTTTTTATTTGTTTATTTACTTTGATTTTGAACAATACCGTTTAGTAAAAGTAACTAGTTGCACTCCTAGTTAGAAATTATTGTATTTATGATGGGAAGAATAAGCTGTGAAGTTCGTGGATGTCACTCAACAACAGGAGAAAAGATAACTGTTTGGTTTTCCCAAAGACCCTGTGAGGTAAGAGAAATTGTTTCTATATGTAATGTATTATAGGTATATATTCATTTTTCAATATTTTACATGTTCCTATGAATTGTAAGTTGTGTAAATCTATGTTTTTGTTTGTTAACGTTGATCTGTCCCTCTACCTTTAATAACATGTAATGATAATATTATGTACTACAATAAGCTTTCTGCTGACGAGCCCTGTTCTGCAAAAAACATGTTGAATGAAAATACATAATATTCAATATAAATTAATAGTTGATTTCTTTTATAGACATGTGAATATAAAAATATACCTACCTTTATTTACTTTTTAGGGTACAGTTATGGTTGGAAGCACAGTATAGAGAAGGAACCAGTATGTTATCTCGTGACGTCACACTCCGAGTTCTCTGTGACCTACAACGTCGTTCGGATGAGTATCTCATCCGGCGGCCAGTGCTGTACTGCGATCTGACCAAAGTACAAGTGGTGAATTTGCGTATAACATTACTATACAGGGCTTATATTCTCACGGCTTGTCGGACAAACAAACATTATTATTATTATTCACTCATTTTTGTATTGTTCTACAATATAAGATTTAACACGTTCAAATCATTTTCGAACTTATGCTACCTACGCCTATGGAAAAGTAAAATGAATCGTAAAGCGATCCATTCCTCAAAAGCTCTGGCAATTTATGAATGAAATTTATAATAGTAATACTACTGGTTCGTTCTCTATGCTGTGGTTGGAAGCTTGTAACTGTAGATATTTGTTTGGAAAGACTACAGATGCTTAACAAAAGAATGTATGGGTTGTGTGAACTTCACTTTGAGAAAAAAATTGTTTCCAAAGGAGGATATTCCAAGCGTTTGTTTCAGCTAGCTGCCCCTGCCATATTTCCATGGTTAAAATGCAAGGGACATATTTTATTGAATCAACCACCAACAAAAATAGTTATTCAGTCTGGTAAATATTAAATTTAAGTAGACATGATAATCAACTGTTATTAATATTTATTTTTTGTCACCTGGCCACAGGATTAATTGATACTTTACCACAGGATGGAATTTGTGTAAGGGAATGATTACTACAATTACTTTTATAATTGCAGCTACCACACCATTACAGCAATAGCGACATTAATATCTTAGGCCTCTGCAATACATACGAGTTACCGTGATGCTTCTCCACTGCTTGGTAAATATAATTATTATTTAGATTCACCTCTGTAAGTCAATATACATCAAAATGGATGGCTTTCTCATACCTAGATAAGTTAGTAAAAAATTAAGTGTTTGCAACTGTGAATTTAACTAGACGAAAGTTTCACCTACAATGTTCAGCCTACCTGTGTCTCACTTAAAAGAATCTTGGTTTTGTTATAAAAGAGTATTTTTTATGATTTTGTTATGATAGAGAAATGTTTTTTTATTTATCCCATGCTCACTTTGTGGCAGTATTAACTATCAGTCTCTGATATGCTATTAATGTGTAAGAGAATTGTTCTGGTAAAATAGATACTAGAAAACTAAAGTGTCGGATGAATAAAACAACACATTGTCTATAATAAAACCTACTCATACACTTCTGTGTCCATTAACATAGTCTTCCTGTATTTTTCTTTTCAGATAATCAACCTTTTAAAATGGACGTTAGGGGGAAGTACTGAGTTACGACCTGTACCTTTACAATCTCCTTCGACTTCAACACAAAGCATGACTTTTGGCACACTACGAAAGCAAACGTCTCTGAATAAAATCCTCTCTATTAGCTGCTTTTAACCACATTTTAACTCCAAAAAGTAACAGTACATTTAATATGGGTTTGACCAGTATACAGTTTGGTTTGGTTTACCTATACATCATCCTTGTTCAGTTTTAGAGGGACATCTACAACCACAACATAAGCAAACAAGTCCTCCTTTAGAAGCCATCATAAAAAATTAATCTAATGCCGCAAGAAATATTGTACAATTATAAATAAAATAATAGATGACTATTTTACTTATCTAACTGTCCTATACAATTGTAAATGTCCGGTATTATTATTATTATTTAATATATATTGATCATTTCTACACATTATGTTGCAGACATTAAAATATTTTCTCTATGTGTAAAATATTGAATTATGTATCTGGAAGAATGTAACTGTTATATCATATCATGGAAATTATACAAATTGTACATTTAAGCATCAACATTATTGTAATTTTATACCATCATGTATATTGAACTTTTTCCTTCTGTAATCTGGTATTCTAAATATATAATCTATATTACTGTATCAGTTTTAATATCTACCCTATCCTACACATACTGCTATTTAAATACATATTTACACATAATGAATTCCAATATCGATATAAGAAAATAAAAATCATTTGATTAAACAATAAACTGTTCTTAAAAAACAGAAACTTAAACTATGTATAAAGAAATTCTAAAGCATATTTTTCACAATATAAGCTGAAAATTAATAGAGTTCATCTGTGAGACGCTCTGAGCAATATCCCATCATAAAATTGGTCACTTGTATACACTCCGGAGGCTGTATTATGCTGGCACACTGAAATTTCTCCAAAAATGTCATACTTCAAGTATCATGTCACCCGTTGTACTGGCTCTGGTGAGCTGAAAATCAATAGGGTTCTTCTGTGAGATGTCCTGAACAATATTCAATTACAAAATTGGTAACTTGTGGCACTCCAAACAAGACCATGCTACAGGTTTTTTATGCTTACATTTTTCATTGACAATTAATACTTTCTCGGAATAATGTTTGGACAATACATTAGTAAACAATTATTTTTTGGAATGTTTGATTTACATTTTTTTCTGCCTGTAAAATATAAACCTTCACAATTTTGTAACCTTTTTCTCAGTGTAAATTATTAGCTTTCTGTCAACTTCAGTTTTACAAGGTCACGAAATTTTACCCCCAGAACATCAAACGATTTATGCCGGCTTTCGCTTCTTGTTGTTGGTGTATTCTTTGCTGTGATTGCTAAGTTGTCTCAATAAAAAGCAAGAGTAGGGTACAAATGAGAGTCTTCCCACAATTTTCATACCATCATCCTTTTCATAGTGGCTTAGTGAGGAGTATGCGGAAAAGTGTTACAGAACTCTCATTTGTACCCTGCTGTGATATTTCTTTTTGTCAAAAATAAAAAAATTATGGAGCATGATTATAATACCGGGAAGACAATTTGTACATTATTCAAGTAATTTCATCTATAGATGTTGGAATATCTAATGAACAGTAGCCCCACCATGCGCAGACGACGAATATAGGTCTCCGAGATACCTACACTCTTAACTGAAAATATCGTCATTTTATTTTCTTTCATCGTATTGAACCGATCGTATATTTGAGGTGTTAGTGAGCTTATCATTTTCTGAGTTTATTTTAAGGGTAACGCGTTTTAATATTTAGTGTTTGATGTAGACAGTATAGTTATTAGTTAAAAGGAGTTTACGATTGTTATAGACTTATAAATTTAGTTATATACGTATATATTATTATTTTGGTTGCATATTTACGATATGAAATATTATTTTATTTTTCCCCCAACTCAATCTATGATGCGAGAAAAGTATTGGTTTACCCACAGTTTTGAGTTATTTTCACGTTTTTCAGCGATTAATACACGCCTATCCTAACAGTCAATGAGATTTCTTCAATTTCTTAAAATCAACCAATTAACTATCATTTTAAATGTTGGAAAAGCTACCTAGATTTCCCAATAACTGATAAATATGCGCATTGCTGTTAATCAACTATGCCGTGAATGTTACTGTCAGATTATTTTTGAGTTTTCCTAATACAACGTCTTTTCAAAATGGCAATATTTGGCCAAGAATCTCTAGAAAATATTGAAAAAACTGTACAGAGTGTTACTCCGAGAAGTACAGTTAATAAATTGTCTTCATTTATGTAGTTGTGTATTTATATTCCTAACATACATTCGAGATAATTTCTTTAATCGAGAAATACATCACAAATTGTATTCAAATTTTAATGTCAGGGCAAAAATTCTCGATTCAAGAGAAGTAAAAAAAAATCACTCGAGCAAGCTCGTGATTTTTTCACTCTCTTGATTCTCGATTTATTGCCATGACAATAAAACTTTCATACAATCAAACATGTATTTATCGATAAAAAAATGATCTCTTATGTATTTAGCCCCCCGAAAAAAGGGGTTTTAGGAAAAAAATCCTGTATGTATGTCGTCGCCGGCCACTATTTCTTGTTAGCACGATACAGCGTCCGGAATGCAAAAAGCTCAAATTTTATTTATGATTGAATATTGTTCAATATATCTTACAGGTGAACCCTATTGATTTTCAGGTCATCAGCGCCAGTACAATGGGCCCTATAAGATTATAATTTTTTTTACAAACAAATCTTCAATCATGAGCAATTCTAAACGAGTGGTTCACAGCCAGAGTCGTGAAATAGTTTATAACGTATATAAATTCATGAAAGAAGAAAAGGAACAAGATAAACTTGAAATTTCCCTAAATCGGTTCCAAGAAAGAGTAGCGTTAGCCACTGGTGTTGGGCTGAGCACGGCAAGAAGAATAATTAAAGAAGCTGATTTAAGAAAAAGTGGTGAAAAGTTTAAGTCACCAAGAAAAATATTATCAAACCGTGCACCCCAAGAGGATCAGTAGATGAGTTTAGAGAGGATTATTAGGAGAATATTTTATTCATAGCAGACGAAGACCAACGATAAAAGGTGTGTTTGAAGAAGTTAAAACGGAAGAAGGGATTAATTTTACAGGGAAAATCGATTCATTTCGAAAATTAGTGCTAAAAATGGGATTCCGTTGGAAAAAAACTGAAGACAACCGAAAGGTCTTAGTCGAAAAAACGAGTCGAATATTTAAGAAAATTGAAAAAATATAAAAAAGAAGGGCGGGAGATATTATACTGCGATGAAACGTATATTCATGGTTCACATACTGTACCAATGGCATGGAACGATGGAACAAATAATTGTCTAAAGTCACCTGTGTCCAAAGGACAACGACTCATAATTTTACACGCCGGGGATGTATCAGGCTTTGTACCCGGAGCTCTAACCATATTTAAATCGGGTCTTAAAACAGGCGACTATCATGATGAAATTAATCATAATAATTTCAGCAAGTGGCTTAAAGAAAAATTCATGGTAAACGTCACAAAGAAATCTGTCCTTGTGATAGATAATGCCTCTTACCATAATGTTTTGGTCGAAACAATTCCTAATTTTTCATGGAAGAAAGCATCTAAGCAAAACTGGTTAAGGGAAAAAAGAATTTTTTTGGAAGAGAAGGTAACGAATGCAAAAATTCAATTAAACAAGCCAATTCACAAACAATATGCCGTCGATAAAATTTTAGCAGAACGGGACATTCCAGTTCTACGTTTACCACCATATCATCCTGAGCTTAATCCTATCGAAAAAATATGGGCACTGGTGAAAAATCACGTCGCTGCATGTAGTAGTACGACGTTTAAACTTGATGACGTGTTGAAAATGACCGAAGAACAATTTAACCAAGTTGGGAAGGAACAATGGGAAAAAATTTGTGCTCACGTTGAAAAAGTCGAAAAAGAATATATGCGGAAAGAATATATAATGGATGAAGTGGAAGATTTCGTAATTTCACTAAAAGACGACAGTGAATCTGAAGACGACCCTGAGAATGAGGAGGAACTGGACGATTTGGGTTGCCAACCATTAATGTAAACTTTCATGTTTGGCTGTTTTTACAATGTTCTGGAATTATCCTGTGTATGTATTTCCTTTTTCTTTTTTTACATTAAAATTTTGTGCTAATTAAATTTGTCAAGAAAACTCTATGGGCTCTTAGTATGATTTTTTGTCAAACCCCATATTAACAGATTTTCAAACTTTTCTTTTTTTTTCTTTCTCTAAGTAACTATCTATTTTTTATAATTATTATAACGTGTAATATGACAACTTTGTTATGATTTTTTATTGATCAGGTATATAATTCTTTTTTTAATAAATTTCAAAGACAACAAGGCTTGTTTGATTTTTACGTCCGTGATAATTATACTATAAATGCAGTTAAATAAATGGGTTGAAACGCGCTACCCATTTTATACTTTCAATTACAAAACTGAAGTACCTAGACCCTAGACCCAAGCCAATATTTTTGGGTTTCATTTACAGAATGTTAGCCGACTTTCCACTATCGCTTTGCGCAGGAATGGTCAAGGTCACTGTTCACGAGATAATCCAATACCTGTACCTACTTGTACTCGTAAACAGCTAACTTCACAGATACTACTTATTAACGACAGCGCGACTGGTGACGGAAAAATGAATTATAGATTCTACAAATTTTCAGGGACAGGCGGGCAATGCTTTAGCACACGTAGCGATCGTTCTTCCTCTCTCTAAACTCCATTATTTTTATACATTCCCTCCTTTTCTATTGACAGTAGAAACAAAAATACACTACGTACATTTGTCTCTTAACTATTGATATAATATGTTCTATTGGATGCCTTACTATGAATAAAAATGCATCATTATGATTGAAAAGAGATAGCGACGAACAACATTAATTAGGTTCTATTAATTTACATAGAGAATAGCCTGAGCATTACTGTCACAAAAGTAACTACTCTCTAGAAAGAAACAAAGCGACTGCGCTGTCATTACAACTACTGACCACATATTTACTTTGTTTGTCTCGTATTTTATGGTCTGTATTCACTGCACAGCTGAATACGCAACGCTCAGCCCATTCTCTATGTCTATGGTTGTATTCAGAAGGATTCATTTTGATCCCATCCGATATATTTTCATCTGGGTAAATAGTTCTGCTGAATTGAGCTCAAGAACCTAAGGAAGAAGAAGAGCTTCTGCACAAATGTCATTTTTCAAAAATATTGACGCATTTTCAGCCATCAAGTAGTTTACAAACCATTTTAACATTTGCATTCACATAAATTCTATAAAATCGGTTTTTGCCAAAACCCCAAATCTTCTATTTTTATTTTAAGGCGAGTTACTTCATATTTATGATTTATTAAAAATACATCACAACCTTGTTTTGTTTACGTTCAAATTATCGTGTCTAGGAAAATTGTGTACACTGTAAGCAAATCTGATTTTTTACTTTCCTTCAAGTCATGCCAGTAAATATGCTTAAATCACAAGCACGTGAACTTATGAGAGTATTTTGATATAACAAAATATTCAAATAGTGAAAATGTTTACGTGCACAACAAACTAGCAGTAGCCATTGCGTTTGGATTTATTTCTGTGGTGCTAGGTTAAATGTCAAATGAAGTGGTTGTCTGAAAAACTAGCAAGGAAGAGGCCATCGGCTTTTATTTTTGGTTATGCAGTAACGTAAAGCTTTTCTATGCTTATTATTAATTTCGGAGATACGTTTTCTCCTAACTAGCGTCTCACGCTTAATCGTAAAATGTAACATGAGCAAAAAACATTATTATGAATATATTGGAATATTGATTGTACAAAAATAAAAATTTCTTTTAAGAAAAATTGTA
This sequence comes from Galeruca laticollis, assembly GCA_963921935.1. Classification (NCBI taxonomy): domain Eukaryota; kingdom Metazoa; phylum Arthropoda; class Insecta; order Coleoptera; family Chrysomelidae; genus Galeruca; species Galeruca laticollis. Next base: position 90,766,357 of record OY998184.1, read on the forward strand.
CAAACAACTCTCACACGTCAAAATGTTTGACTTCGTGAATGTATCTCTTTTAATTTTTATTATAAATGAACGTAAATCTTTTACCTTTTTGCTATACGCGACGAAACTGGTAGAACCGGATCGACAATAAAACCCACTACTTATTTTATATTGTTCTGTAAACACCTGAATATATTATCACACAAGAAAACAAATATTTATTTTGCATTTAATAGTTCGGGATAAATTAGCTTATTTTAAATTTGGAACATAATACTTGATTTTGAACTAGTTCATTTAGATCTGTTCTTTTGCCTAACCTAACCACTCATTTCTATCACGGCCACAGGTTTGTGATCACAGCATTCATTAGGCTGTGTCTCTATTTCTCAAATGAAAAATTCGGTGATCGAGAAAAGAAGATATACTGTAACCTCAAAATAAATCTACGTAAATTAAATGAAAAATGTTTTTAACAAACATTTTACTTAAAAAAGTAAAAAGCAAGTAAGTAAACTCTTGTTGTAAATTATATTTACTTTATTAATTGTATCGTTATTGCAGACTTATTATGGTTCAAATGGAAAGTGTAGTAAGTGGACATACTTTTAACAAAATAAGAGAACGATTAGGAGATAAACTAGAAATAATTAGATTTGATCCCTATAGTAAGTAAAAACTATATTTTAGCAGACTTCGCGCAATGATTCTTTCACATTTCTTTCAGTTAGGCAAGATTCTCTGTACAAGGAGAAGAAAAAAGTTAGAAGTATGTAACATGTTATAAAGTTGCAACATATTGTTAGTATTTGATATTAGATGTAAATTATTATTTTGTAAATAAAAATAAGATCATTTAAACTTTTGTTTGTATTGTGGTATCAAATATTTGTAAGTAAATTATCAAATTCCAAGAATGGCAATGGGAACATGAAAAATATTACTCGATGTATAACGCTGAATATTTTGATGGACATTTTGGAGCTGTCTATATGAATTGAATCACAAAATCGATGCTCATATTTAGTAGTTGCCAGATGTCCCATATTTCAGGCAAAATTTTGAACGTTCCATATTTTAACAATTTTCGATTTATTATTTTAGTAGTACACAATTGTTATTAATAAACAAGATTGCCAGCCAATAATAGCGTAGTTTTATTTTTTATTTTATCAGCATTTCATCTCTCGAACGTCCATTGTAGGTATCCCACAATGATTTCTACAAAAGGTCCCAAACAGCCACTTCTGGTAGATAACCTTTTCGTTTTACATTTATCCCATGTAAAAAAACGAAATCCCGTTTTTTGCCTAATTCAGCAATTGCACCTTACTATTAAAAAACTGTGGTAACCCTAATATCAAGTCACAATACACAGTTTTATGGATAATTATCTCGGCCTTCCTGAAGACACAGCAAGAAGCCAATTGAAGTTGCAGACCTTGCAATTTCATCATATATAAATAGAAATCTGTAGCTGACATTTATTCATTCTTGTAATTTTTGTAAAAGTAATAAATATTTATTTTTGAAAACGGACTTCGAAGTACTCATTAGTTAATTCAGTTTTTTTTTTGGTTGAAATAATATGAATTATGATTTTTAACTGTGGATTAATTATAGAGAGTATTTGTTGTAGGGATATATTCAAAGTGTATTCATTGGTAAAACCATGTATGTCAAATAGTGCTATATCGAAGATTTATATTTAATGACAGGAGAGGTAGGCAGGAACCGTTAGAAATTTGGAGCAACGGAATTGGTTCCTCGTTTCCCAACATGAAAACGGTTTCGATAAAATATTTAGACTGACTTTCAAATTATTAACTAAAAAATTTTAATTCTACAGAATACGATAAAAACAATGTGAAATCTAGTAACTGACTGATTTTTAAACTACAAACAAGTAATTTCATATATTATTAAACGGTTTTATTTAGCTCACCCCGTTTGTTTTATTCTTGGGTCAAATTTAGTAATTCAAATTTCACCCTCTTCCTGTCAACCGATTAATCTGAAATTTTGTATACACTTTGGATTTTGGTGACAATACAATTATGTTTATTCATTATCATTATAGATTCAAGATGGCCGCCGCTACAAAATGGCGGAGAATTTATGTTTTATTAATCCCATCAATATGGGTATCAAATGAAAGGGCTCAACAAGCAGAATACAATATACTATAAAAAATTGAAATCCAAAATGGCGGATAACGTAGGTTTTATCAATCCCATCAACATGGGTATCAAATGAAAGGGCTCAACAAGCAGAATACAATATACTATAAAAAATTTAAATCCAAAATGGCGGATAACGTGGGTTTTATCAATCCCATCAATATGGGTATCAAATGAAAGTGCTCAACCAGTAGAATACAATTTACTATTTAAAATTGAAATCTAAGATGGCCGCCGCTACCAAATGGCTGATAACAATTTTTTATCAATCCCACCAATATGGGTATCAACAAATAAAAGGGCTTGACAAGAAGAATACAGTGCACTATACAACCTCAATATTTAAGATGGGCGCAGCCACTTAATGGCGTATAATAATAAGATTTAAATTTAGAAATTGAATCTGTAATTTAGGTATCTGATTAATCCAGCCTGAATCCACCACCCAAGTCAAGATTTTGTATCGTGTTGAGTACTGTGTGGCGTTAGGGTGGCTAAAAATGATACGTCGTTAGCGGTACACCACCCAAGTTAAGGTGAAAGGTTAAAACGCGCCGAGAACTGTATGGCATTAGGGTGGATAAAAAACTAAAAACCAAAAAATAAAAATAGGTAAAAAAACTTTTTAAGTTAAACGGTTTTATGTTAAACATACATTGCAATGTTTAAGATAAATGTACTGAAAACCAAAAAATAATAAAATAGATACAGTCGTGGGAATTATAAACATATGCATAGACTAGACTAAAATAAAACCGTGGGGCACGTCAATTGTCTACAAATTATCGACTTAATGTGCGATAGAAGAATCGTTTAATTCGTCGTTAGGCAGTTGGCCCGCAGACGGTGAGGAAATTACTTACTATTTTCTTGCTCATGGAAATTGCAATAGTTATACACTCCATGTAAATAAAAGAGATGTTTCAACTAGTTTATCGTTGGACATTCACACTGCTGGCTGGCGAGGAATCGTTTCACTGCTCGTAGTTTGTCTTTAATCGACAAAACATATGATAAAAGTACTACTCGCTCACCACTATGAAACCCTAAAACTCGCTTATAATCGAGCTTGCTAGCTTGTTTCCACATTCTAGCCCTACTTATCACACGTCCATCGTTGTCGGTTGAACAACTGCCTAATTATAGTGTAACATTACAAAACAAAAATTTTAATCAACGATTGTAGACAATTGACGTGCCCCACGGTTTTATTTTAGTCTACTCTATGCATATGTTTATAATTCCCAGGACTGTATCTATTTTATTATTTTTTGGTTTTTAGTACATTTATCTTAAACATTGCAATGTATGTTTAACATAAAACCGTTTAACTTAAAAAGTTTTTTTACCTATTTTTATTTTTTTTATGCTGATAACGGGGTTTTCGTCTCACACTGACTCGTCGGTTTCCATGGGAATCGTTGATACAATTCGTGTGTTACAACTTCCACGCCATAAGAAAGACTGTATTCTAAAGCAGGAATGCTTTAACCCAGGGATGCACAGACTTTAAATAATACATATTAACACATTTTTTTTTATTTTTAAATAGTGTGAAATACAATGATAAAAATAAAAGAACCTTCAAAAATGTTTGTTGTAACAATTATGTAATCATTACAATGTAATGTTTCATGTTCATTATTTTGATGCATGACATTGCATTGAACTAACAAGTTTTTTTATATTTGGCTCCACATTACTTAGCTACACGTATAATTGCTTCCAAATTTTCATTGGCCAGAAGGTATCGGTTTTTCGTTTTGTTAAGTTTCATCACCGAAAACGTTTATTCGGGGGTAATACCACAAGAGCTCAGATTTAGCCGGATATTTTCTGTGGTTGTTTTCGAATACTTACTTTCATTGGCAATTTAACGAGAGCTGTTCTGGCAAAATCACGAGAGCGTAGCTCGAGTGATTTTGCCTGAACAGATCGAGTTAAATTGCCAATGAAAGTAAGTATGAGAAAACCACCGGAAAAAATATCCTGCTAAATCTGAGCTCGCGTGGTATTTGGTAAGACAATCTCATGAATAAAAAACTCAATTCAATTAAACTTTATTTAACAATTTCTGCCTTGCAAATATTTCCAAATCTCGACATACTTTTTGGAATTGTTATATGCTGTTTAATTCATTCTGTTTTTGACATTTATAATTGTCAAATTGACGTGCATTGCTTGGTAAACAGACAGTACCTAAATGCTAGGGTTGCTACGGTAACGTAATTTATCCGATATTTTTATCCACTTGCAAACTCTCTTCCTTCCTATTTAGCCGACAGCAAACTACGATTTTTGTATTCACAAATGGGAATTATTATACATGAATGGGATTGTCACAAATATACGTCGATCCAAATAAGTTTGCGCATTTCATTGCATCTATTCGCAACTCTTTATAAGCGTTTTTATCAACACAACGGTAGAAGTTGACTAAATTACCTTCATTAAATTTGTTTCTTAAATTATCATCATTTTGCATGTCTAATAATCAGTGGCGGCCCTACGCATTGCGAGGCTCCGGGCGGCAGGTCTTTGCGAGGCCTTTTGTCCTTCGTGAAAAGTATGTGATGCGAAAGTAGGTCTGGTTGTTTGGTTTAGTTATTTGTCATGTTAAAGGAGAAATGCTAAAATGATACAAATAAATCAAATTTGAGTTTTAAAATATTTTACATTGAAATATTTACAAAGTTAACAAATACAGAGATGATAAATTTTAAAATTGATGGCTTTTCCTAAGACTAAAATCTTTAATTAAAGCACAATATTCTAACGAATGAGCTACGTCATTTTAGATTGAAAGAATAGCAAGGGCTGAAAGCCGATCTTGTGTCATCGAATTCCTCAAATATGTTTTAATAATTTTAAGCCTCGAAAAACTTCTTTCAGCAGACGCAACTGTAACTGGTATGGTAGCAATAATTCTCAGGACTATTTCGATAGTGGGGTAAACTTCAATTAATTTTTTTTCTATTATGTATTTTAGCAATGAGATAATGTCATCGTTTCGGATGAACATATTCAGTTCTTCGTACAATTCATGACCATCAATATCACATGATTCTCCTACTGTCATAGATATTTGCAAGTCACTGCATTGCTTTAAAAGTTCACTATCACTAATTTCCTTTAATTTTTTTATATTATACATGAAACCAAATATGCTATCACGATGTTTAAGAGCCTCAAACCTAGGATGACAGCTTGCGCGCACATTGTCGACAATGACATAAAAATAGTTTATTTTGAAAATTTCTTCCGCTTTCAATTCATGTTCAATTCATCTTCCCCTCCATAATCAAAATGCCTTTTTTACGTCGTCTTCTGATTCTTTGAACTGTCTGTCAATATCATTTTTCTCGGCCATTTCTCTTGCTGTTACAAGGAATGACTGAAAACCATTTTTTCGATAATTAGCGAGCCAATTTGTGAATGCGTCTAGGTGTTATATAGTCACATCTAAGTGCATGTTTTCGCTTTGCCACATTTTACTTATAACATTTATCTTTGTAAGAATGTCATACCATATGACAAGTGAAACTACAAATTTGTAGATAATTAGTTCCTTTTCTATAGAATGGCATTCACTGACCAACTGACAATCTGTTGTGTTTTCTGCTAAATCCTTTAAAGCATCACATATATTACTTAGTTGGTATTTAACGGCCTTCACCGATGCTACCCTGCACTCCCATCTAGTTTCAGAAAGTGATTTTAGCGACAACGATTTTACATGAGCATTTAAAATAGCCCACCACTGACTTGAGCCGGCAAACAGAGTGTACAACCTTATTTGTAGCAAACCAAAAAAATATTTTGCTTGGACACGTCTTTTTATTACCAGTTGAAAAGACTGTTAGACGTTCATTTTGCAACAGCGATTCACCGAAAGCCCATTTGTAATTCAGATCCGGATGTATATACATTTCTTTTTAGTTATATTAGGGTCGAGACTTGAAATCTCGACGTCGAGTAAATTGCCCATTAACAATCGAAATAAGATAACATAATAGGGGATGCAACCTTACCTTTGATTGAAGGTTGTATTCATTATCCCAAAAACATTTATATATTTTAGTCTTGCTGTGACGTTAACCATTGTGGAAAGGATTTTTGGAACTAGTTTAAGTTTTAAGTGTAGAGAAGATTTCTATTTCAGCGTTCTATATACACTTGTTCGAGAATTCACAAATTTGAGGGAAGAAAATTTCGTTAATTTGTTTTCGTGATATACCCTGCTCGCCATATCGCAACATCATCATCATGTTTGAATACCATGGCATCCTCGAAGTACTGTGCTTCTCCTTCTGCTGTGACATCGTTTAAATTAAGTTTGGTATGGTGAGGTTAAGTCGGGTTAAATTAATGTTAATAACTGATTTGTCATGAGTCTCCGCAGGGGACCTTATATAAGGAGCTTCTACCGTCCCTCTGACATTCGACCAGTAGCATATCAAATTCGAATCAATTTTAGTAAAATGAGGTCACAATTCAAAAAAATTCATATCTACAACAGGTGGGGTTTCCGCTGACTCTCCTCTGGAGGTGGGGCTTCTACTATCCTCTCCTACCCCCTTTTTCCTTCCCGAAATTCTACCACCGGCATTCCAAAGTTTAACCCAGAAACAACACAATAAAATGGTGAGAAAAATTGGTTAGGTTAGGCAAAAACAGTTTGGATTTATCAAGAATAGGCGTTTTCAAACAAATTAAAACTCATCATCTTGTACAAAAACGATTATTGATAGTTTTATGTACAAAAACACCGTATATACTGAAAATCTAACACATCACTGGAGGTTTTTATTTTTTCAGGTGTAAAGATATTACGAATTTGTGTTTAGATTTTGTCAAAGTTATCGGGGGACCAATAAAAACGCTTTTAATTTTTTTTAAGTAAAACATACATACGTCCATTCCATTTATTTAAATAATCAAGTCTTAAAAAAACAACAAACAACAAAATATAATTTAATGTGAAACATGTTGTCTTAATCTTACCTCAATAATTATATTATATATCAACACCTTACTAATTTACATAAAATAGCGCTAACTACTGTATAATTGCAGAAAAAGATTCGTTGATACTGATCATCAAGATGAAAAATATACAAAAAAACTTACCTTCAGAAGTAGTCAGTCATAGAAAAAATCAGTTTTAAGGTACATTGTACTATCGACAGGGCTTTAAATTATATTAGTCCAAGATTCTGACCTAAAACTACACCTCTCAACCTTTTTCGTAATTATGGAGAGTAGAGAAAACCACAGACGTGGCATGTCCAAGCGAGGGGTGGTTAATACCAAAAGTAAACACCGTAGCGTCCTAGCGACGATTGGTATTAACCGTAACGCCGTCATTTGATGTCAAACAGAGTTATATCGGGTGACAGATGTGACAATTGACATTTGTTTATGGCATATTCTCTAAAACTTTAGTTGTTAAGTTTCTAAATGGCATAACGATAATAAACATTGAAAAGTAAATCGAAATAGCGAAAATTTAACTAAACAAATCCTCTGCTAGACTGCACAGAAGGTAAATAATAACATTGGTAAATATCAAAGCGATCAATATAACCGTGACGTATTTTGACATTACCGCTGGCAATAACCAATCGCTCGTATTATGGACGTATAGAAAATCTAAAATGGAGAAAAATATTCTGATAAACGATCTTTCCCCTTACAATTTTTGTCTCTTGCACTTTTTCGATACCTCGTAAAATAAAAATGTAATGGAACGGGATAGATTCAATAAATACTTAGATTTTTAATTACTTGATATTATATTACATCCGAAAATATAACAAAAGTAAAAGTTAGGTTAACAACTATACTTCACTACTGCTCATTATATCCGCCATTGATCTAGATTCCCGAATACGCGTATCGGCGTATGGTACATTATGCCGGTCACAAAATGACTCGCAGTTTGGTGAGGTGACGCAGTATGAACCTGGGCAAGGTTTTATGAAGCTAATAAATAAATAACATTGGAATTGACCGCCACCTTCCGAAAACCTGGACTTGGACGTCATTTCGGACTGTTTTTCGGTAAATCACGAACAAATGAACTGAAAATCGTATGATGAAGATTTTGGGGGACATTCGTTCCAAATCTGCCATCGACCGCCAGATACCTGGACGTGAAAATCATCTCAGAGAATTTTCAAGTAAATTTCGAGCAAATGAACCGAAAATTTTATCGAGGGGGGTTGTGAGGGACACTTGCTCCAAGTTTGGCATTGGACACCACTCATTCGGATACCTGGATATGGACATAATCTCCGAGAGTTTTCCTGTAAATTTCTATCAAATGAACCGAAAATCTTATCAGGATAGTTTTGGGGGGTGCTCGTTCCAAATCTGGCATTTACCACCACCCCAGGATACCGGACATGGACGCCATCTCCGAGCGTTTTCCGCTATATTTCGAGCAAATGAACTGAACATATTATCAGGATAGTTTTGGGGGGGGGTGCTCGTTCCAAATCTCGCATTTACCACCACCCCAGGATACCGGACATGGAAGCCATCTCTGAGAGTTTTCCGGTATATTTCGAGCAAATGAACCGAACATCTTCATGGCGGTTTTGGGGGACACTCATTCCAAATCTGCCTTCGACCGACATTCCCCCAGAAACCTGGACATCATCTCCGAGAGTTTTCAAGTACATTTCGAGCAAATGAACCGAAAATTTTATGTGGAGGGTTTTGTGGGACACTCGTTCCAAGTCTGGCATTAAACACCACTCACTCGGATACCTGAACATGGACATCATCTCCGAGAGTTTTCCCGTAAATTTCTATCAGATGAACCGAAAATCTTATCAGGGTTCTCGTTCCAAATCTGGCATTTACCACCACCCCAGGATACCGGACATGGACGTCATCTCCGAGAATTTTACGGTATATTTCGAGCAAATGAACCGAACATCTTCATGACGGTTTTGGGGGACACTCATTCCAAATCTGCCATCGATCGCCATTCCCCCAGAAACCCGTATATCATCTCCGAGAAATTTCAAGTAAATTTCGAGCAAATGAACCGAAAATTTTATCTGGAGGGTTTTGTGGGACACTCGTTCCAAGTCTGGCATTGACCACCACTCACCCGGATACCTGGATATGGATATCATCTCCGAGAGTTTTCCGGTGAATTTCGAGCAAATGAACCGAAGATCTTATCAGGATAGTTTTGGGGGTGCTCATTCCAAATCTGGCATTTACCACCACCCCAGGATACTGGACATTGAAGTCATCTTCGAGTGTTTTTCGGTAAATTTCCAGCAAACGAACCGAAAATCATATCAGGGAGAGTTTGGAGTTCTTTTGTTCCAAATCTGGTATTAACTACTGCCCCCGGAAACCTGGACATGGATATCATCTCCGAGTTTTCTAGTAAATTTCGAGCAAATGAACCGAATATCATATCAGGGAGAGTTTGGGGTTCGTTCGTTCCAAATTTGGTATTGACACCGGATATGGAGACATCATCTCCGAGAGTTTACCGGTAAATTTCGAGCAAATGAACCGAAAACCTTATCGGGGGGTTTTTGTCAGCGACCTTTCCAAATCCGGCACCGATGACCACCCCCTGGAATCCCTGGTGCACTAAAACGTGGACATAGACAACATCCCCAGGAATATCGATAAAAACAAAACTGAATCTTCAATATAGTTGAGACTATCATTAATACTGTAATACTTATCGTAGATATTATTTGAAGTATGCACGGTAAAAAGGGAACACCGGGTGGAGAATTCACATTCGTGGATATATCACAAGGCGATTTCAGGTTCGTTTGTCTACAATTTGCCCCCAAAACCCCCCTGATACGATTTTTCTGTTCGTTTGCTGGACATTTTCCGGAGAATTCCCGAAGATGACGTCCAGGTTCCAGTGCACCACGTATCCGCGGGTGATCGTCGATGTCAAATTTCGAACGAAAGAGCTCCAAAAACCCCCTTATAAGATTTTTGGTTGGTTTGTTGGAAATTTAACGGAAAACTTCCGAAGATGACGCCCATGTTCTAGTACATCAGGTATCCGGATGGTGGTCGTCGATCCCATATCTGAATCAAATGCCCCCAAAACCCTGCTGATAAGATTTTCGGTTCATTCGTTGGAAATTTTCCGGAGAATTCCCGAAGATGACGTCCAGGTTCCAGTGCACCACGTATCCGCGGGTGATCGTCGATGTCAAATTTCGAACGAAAGAGCTCCAAAAACCCCCTTATAAGATTTTTGGTTGGTTTGTTGGAAATTTAACGGAAAACTTCCGAAGATGACGCCCATGTTCTAGTACATCAGGTATCCGGATGGTGGTCGTCGATCCCAGATTTGGAACGAATGCCCCCAAAACCCCCCCTGATACGATTTTCGGTTCGTTTGCTCGAAATTTCTCGGAAAAGATGTCCATGTCCAGATAATCGGGGGTGATAGCCGATGCCAGATCTGGAACGATCGCCCCATAAAATAAACACCCTGATAAGATTTTCGGTTCGTTTGTTGGAAATTTACAGGAAAACTTTCGGATATGAGGTCCAAGTTCCGGTGATAAAGTTTTAATTCATTCGATGGTAAATTTCAGGAGAAACCTCGTAGATGAAGTTCTTCAGAAATCCTGAGCTCCAGGTGGGTGTTGGTTCAATTTGGTGGTAATATTCTCAAAATCAGCAACCTCCAGGTGTATATAACTGAGTTATTAATTTTTTCGGAAAATGCATCTTGAACTCAAGTTTTTGGAGATTTTGATTGTTTTAAGTGATTTATTTCCTCGATTAATACATGGTGCATAAGATTTTTTTCAAAAAATAACGAGGGAAAATTACTGTTGTTTATTAAAAAAAATATTCCATCTGAAAAAAATGAGAGGGGTAGTTTTAAGTCAGTATTTCCTATTAAATGCTCTTGTAACAGTTTACCATTATCACAAAACATTTTCGACCATAAATAAAATCAGCTATATAAAGTGTGTCTAGGAAATTATGTATTACTAAAAGTTTTGAAATCAGTAGTTGTTATCAAAAGAACGTTGAAGTTCGTAAAATTTTTGTAATTTCCGAATTACAGATCACTAAAGTTACGAAATAAACATTTATATTTGATTATGTCTAAAAGAGCATACAGGGAAAGAAACTGTTTTTATTTTAGTAAATCGGTTTTGGTAAATGAAAAATACTTTTTTTAAAACAATTTAAATTGATTGTTCATGTGGCTTAAAAATTGAAGTAGATTTAAAAATCACGTACAGGGTGTGTGTATATATTCCACGCTACTTCTGAAATCTAGTTAATAATTATTATCAAGTGTTTAAATATAATATATTATATTAATCACGTTGGTTCGTTAAAGAATGTACAAAATATATACAAATAAATACAGTAAACAATCGATCTTTCTCCGCCCGAATGTAACTTACAAATAAAAACAACTAGTCGCCACTCTGCTGCTAAAAAAATATTGATAAATATAAAGATTAATTAATCGAATAAAAATTATTCTACTTTTCAATTGTACGAAATTATTTTTTGGGGGTACTGTGAACTGTAAAGTACCAAGGATTTATGAGCAATTTTATGCGTTTAATGTATAATAAATAAAACAACAATAAATAAAAGAAGGGCCCTCAATTCAATTGCACCCAAGACCCAACCACCAATAGATTAAATACGGCCCTAGAAGGTATTTTCTCTTGTTATACTTAAAAACAAATTTATGCTTATTTCAGAATGGCTATTGTAGAAAGTAGCATAACGCGACCCCCCTGTCCGAAGGTTAAGCACGATAGAAGTCGTATTTTTTGACAGATCGAAACCAAACTCGCTACAAAATCGGTTAGGCAAAAATCTTGGACGAGTTCGTTAATGAGCCAAATCGGACCAGTATTAACAAAATGGCGGCCTGTCAAAGTTGAAAAAACATCGTATTTCCTTTGTTTTTCATTTGACGCAAAAAAGTTACTGAGCTTTTTCATAGACCTTATTACGTTCTACAACATTTGTACTTAACATTTTTCTGTAAAACGTACATTAAAACGTTTATTTAAGAAAATTCACAAATTTACAAGAATTTTTTTTTGATTTGATGCCAAAATGTTACTTTGGTTTTTTGTACATTTCAAAACATTCTATTATTGTTGTATCTAATTTTTTATTTTGGGTTTTATGCAAAAATGTTACCGAAATAAGCCCATCCAATTGGTCTTGTGCCATTGGAATTTTTTTTTGTTGAAAATGAATCAACAACTTAATTAAATGTAAAAATTATGTAAATAATTATTATACAGATACATTTGGGCTATACTTTTTTTAAGATGGTGCTGGACGTACGATTACTGTGAACAGCGCCCTCTACACCACCATGATTCATTTTTTTAAGCCAATCCTTTCAATAGTTCCTTGGATGATGACAAAATGGTGCCACATTGCAGCAATGTCGATCAACACAGTTGCAGAACTGTTTCCTGGCACGGTTATTTCCATTAATACAGATATTTCGTTTCTCCACGATTCCCTTGGATTTTTTCCTACGGGGATACCTGAAGAGTGTCGTCAAGATCGATCCGGTACCAGAAACCAAAAGACCGAATTACTAATGATATACGTGACAGTCCCGTAGAGATATTTCAGCGAGTTTTCCGCAGCTTGCGTTCTAGGCTAACAGTCTGCTATGAAGAAGACGGTCACTGTTTAAACCAATATGTTGTGTAAGCAATAAATCCGCACGTTTAACGTGTCTAACAAGAATATTAAAATCGTTCTACATTGTACTGAATGTTCCTTGAAAACTCTAAATCCATTATGAGACACTCTGTATGTTGTAACAAGTTTGATTTGATATTATTCTTCTTTCCCTTTTAACCTGTCCTTTACCTATTAGGTTACTAAGAGATAGCGAACATTGACATTTGATCGGCCGATACTTTGATCGACCTTTCAATTACCATGGAGATATTGCATACTCGAAGGTGTGCATAATAATTAAAAGATCGATCAAACTATCGGCCGATCAATTGTTCGCTATTAGATTATTCTTCTTTACTCATTAACTTGTCCTTTGTCTATATAGCTACTTAGTTATTTTTCTTTTTAACTTCTCCTTTGACTATATGCTTATTCAGTTAGTTAGGTTATTCATATTTTTCTATATTGTTATTCAGTTAGTTATTATTCTTTTTTCCCCTTTAACGTGTCCTTTGCCTATATGGTTACACATTTAGTTAAGTTTTTATTCTTCTTCTTTTGCCTTTTAACTTGTCTTTTGCTCGCGTGGTTACTTAGTTAGGTTATTCTTCTTTCCCTCTAAAAGGAGCTATTGGGAGTAGGAGAGATTGGATGGCCCGGAAGTTCCGGGAGGTGGACTACTACTTGACACAGATAGTTACTGGACATGGGTCGAAAATAGGGTAGGGAAAAGGGAGTCGGGATGATATGGGGCATGTGTTTAGATGCTGGAAGGATGTGTTGAAAAGGTTGGCAAAGAAACTAGGGGAGGATGTGTATTGGGAACACATGGTAGAGGTAATGCTCAAGTGGGAGGAGGAATGGATGGAGGTAAGTAGTGCGGTGGAGAGCATGATTAGGGGTAGGGAAGGGCTTGATATGGTATGAGAAGTAGGAGTGATAGAAGGAAGAAGATGACTGAGTGGTTGGAGAGTATGTGAGGGACCGCCGCCTGTCTTGGAGTATGCTAGGGTAGTGATTGCGAGGCGTTAGTAACGGCGAGACAGAGGTGGGTTTGGTTGGTAGGCATCCCCTTGGGGATGAGTTCACACTGTCTGGGTTCTGAATAGGACCCATTCGAACATGAGTTTCTCATCTCAGCCCGAAAAAAATATCATTATGCAGTTAGTTGACTACTTCTTCTTCTTTCACTTCTAGTTTGTACTTTTCTTATAAAGTTATTCAATTATTTAGGTTATTATTCTTCTTTCCCCTTTAACTTGTCTTGTTTCCATATGATTATACAGTTAGCTTATTCTTCTTCTTCTGTCCATATGATAACTTAGGTAGGTTATTCTTCTTTCCCTTTTATCTTGTACATTTCCTATATGGTTATTCATCTTCTTTTTCCTTTCCTTTGTAATTTTCCTATATGGTTATTCAGTTATTTAGGTTATGATTCTTGTTTCCCCTTTAACTTGTCCTTTTCCCATATAGTTATGCAGTTAGTTGGTTTCTTCTTCTTTCCCGGCTAATTTGTACTTTTCTTATAAGGTTATTCAGTTATTTAGGTTATTATTCTTCTTTCCCCTTTAACTTCTCTTGTTCCTATATGATTGCATAGTTAGTTAGCTTATACTTCTTCTTTCCCTTTTAACTTGTCCTTTTCATATATTATTATTCAGTTAATTAGATTTTTATTCTTCTTTCCTCTTTAAATTGTTCTTTTCCCATATGGTTGCGCAATTAGCTTATTTTTCTTCTTTCGCCTATAATTTGTCATTTTCCAATATAGTTCTACAGTTCATTAGGTTATAATTCTTCTTTCCCCATTAACTTGTCCTTTTTCTATATGGTAATTCAGTTAGTTGTTATTCTTTTTTCCTCTTCAACGTGTCCAATTACCACCTATTGTAAGAAAGTCTTACTCCAGAGCAGGCTAAAGAGAAGGTATTCTCAGAGAAGAAAGAAAGGGTTAAGAAAAGCTTTGCCATAGCTCCCACAGCGGGCAACAGAGGGAGTGAATATATCTCACCCATACATCGCTCTGATGGGAAAGGGGCAGTGGTAGGGATACCAGCCGCAAGAAAGGGATATTCACCAGCCATGCCGCAATTGCAGGAATAATTAAGGTGGTAGCACTACCAAAGTAGTTCTGCCAAACGGAAAGCTGGTGGATGAGATAGCATCGATCAGCATGCAACACACACTCAGTAGGGAACAATTGCATACACTTCCGCTCAGGCATGCTACTCGTTGACCGTGTGTCACATCAATGTGCAGATTGGCTGACAGAGACAGTTCCTAAGCTGTAGAACTGGGAAGGATCGGAATTGGTAGCGCTAAGGGGAGAAAACACTCCCAAAGTGGCTACGATCGCCATGTTCCTTCCAAGAAGCAAAGGAGAAGATAGTAAATATCTAGTGAGCTAAAATCTAATGAGGCGATAAAAAAGGAGGGCCATATAAGCTTCTACAGGTTAGGGAGGGAACAACAGAAGGAAGAAGAGAAGATGGAGATGGATCCTCCAACTCCCTCTATTTCAGAACATGGGATCAAGAACCTCGTGACTTTCAAGATGTAGTTTAAAGGCAAAAGACAGAACGCTGTGGAGGTCTATATTTGACACTTCGACCACCTTTTGCCCCTATAGAGCCGGTTCTGGTACTAGGTTAATGAGTAACATGAGTTGGGTTTTTGGAGTGGAAGGAAAAATCGTAGAAGAAAAATTGTCGTACCTATAGAGGATCGAAAATGATTAACATTGACGTAGAATTTGTCCCCAAAAAATGTGAGGGGGGGGCTGAAGAGCAAATATTCTGGGGTACGTACATATAAATTATGTGACAAAAAATTTGTCCTCCCCCTCTACTACATTAAAATAAAAAATTACTTTTTTATTTTGAGACATATCGAAAAACCGCAAGAGACCAAAAATGTAGAAGGGATCAAGTCACGTACTGAAATTTTGGATTAAAAAATTTTTTGGCCACCTTAGCGATGCGCCTATGCCTAAAAACACCAACGCGGTCTTGCACGTTCAATTCGGGGGGCCCTAAAAATATTTCGAAGCTACGACACCCAAAATCCGGAAGATTCCCCGAAAATCACGGGGTGAGCATTAATATTCAGCGATACTTGGACCACCAAAAAAGAGGAACTGGGGTGTCCCTATACATCATCGGAGAGGATTTAACATGACAAATTGCATCGGTATATTTATAACTAGAAATTCGGAAAAAAATGAAATTTTTACTGTTCGATTTTCCTCCCGGGTCTGAATTTTATTTCAGACGCAATTTTTATTTTTCCGTTTACTCGAAAAATAAAAAGAAATTGATTTCAGCCGATCACTGTAGCGTTCGAGAAAAGGAAACATATTTTTTTGTTACGATGTTAACCCGAAGATATTTAATTTGGGGGTTTGAAAGTTGTGGGTCTTTCCATCTCTGAGATAACTATAGTGGTGGTGAAAGGGGGTAGGTCATGATTTCAATTTTTTCTCCAAACTAGATTCTCCATATATAATTTTTCCTCAGCTAGCTTCTCAAAATCTTTTTTTATCAAGAGTATCAAAACTTATTAGAGACTCCTCACATAATCATAAAAGTATCAAAATTTATTTATCAGCATAAAATAATCAAAAATTATTGGACATTCTCGTATAAGCATAGAACAATCGAAACTTATTGCACAGTCCTCGTATAACTGTCATATGTGCATTAAAACTTATTACAGTCCTCCTATAATCATGAAATAATCGAAACTTATTGCACAGTTCTCGTATAATCATATGTGCATTAAAACTTATTGGACAGTCCTCGTATAAGCATAAAATAATCAAAACTCATTGGACAGTTCTCATATAAGCATATAGGTTTTAAAACTTATTGGACAGTCTTTATATAAGTATTAAAACTTATTGGACAGTATAAAGGAATCAAAATTTATTACACAGTTCTCGTATAGTCATATGTGCATTAAAACTTATTGGACAATCCTCGTATAAGGATAAAATAATCAAAACTGATTAGGCAGTCCTTGTATAATTATAAAGGTATTAAAACGTATTGGACAGTCATCGTATAATCATAAAAGAATCAAATTTCATTGGACAGTTCTCATATAATCATATAGGTTTTAAAATTTACTGGACAGTCTTTATATAAGTATTAAAACTTATAGACCAGGGTCGATAATTTTTAAAACCAAAAAAAATAATAGTGGGATGAAACCCATTAGAAAAGGAGGGGAATATTATAAAAATGAAAGGAAAAATAATTTACGGGCGATCTGAGGTCGGGAAGGGGATGCGGGTGAGTTTTTATGGGTAAAAAACGGTTTTTCTTGATTTCCGGCGAAACTAAAAGTCCTATCGAAAAAAGTCAAATAGCAAAGTTGTAGGTAATAAAAAGATCTAAAACTTTTCTATTTACACTTTTTTCACATAACCTCAAAATGTATGTGAAAAATTCGAAAAACCAGGTTTTTGGTTTTTATCTTTTACAAAAATTTTTTTTAACGAAATTTGGTGAAAACTTACCTTTTTATGTCCCAAATACGCTGTAATTTATTTGATTAAAAATATTTATTTTTTCACCTTATTTTGAATTAATACCGAAAAAACACCCTAATTTTCAATCGAAAACTCACCCGTCAAAATATCAGCTTTTTTCAAAAAGTTGGTATGTTTTCTGTTCGTTGAAATCTCTACTTTCCGATGGTGAAAAAAATATATGTTACTATAGTAAATCTTCTCAGAAAATGCAAAAAATCGAAAAAAACTCGAATTCAAATTTTTTTTTAATTATTATAAATAATTTCATCTAAAAAATGTGATTGCTGCAATTTGTTTCAATTAAAAAGTTGATTTATTTAATACTAATTACATTTATGTCATAGAAAATCTCATAAGATATAAATATAAATGTAAATCGTACAATTAAATGTAGATACTTTATTCTGATTACGTTATTCATTACAATATTTATAAACACATTAAACTTATCATTCAAAAATACCTTATATTCAATTCTAATCACTTATCCATTAGTTTCTGTCTTTTTGATGGCATTTCTTCATCGTTAGATTCGTCAAACATCTCCGATTCTAGTAGATCTTCGAAATCTTCATGACTATCACCTTCTTCCTCTCCAACATTATTTCCAGACTCCGTTGGTTCTTCATCCACAATTTCTTCTGAATCATTAACTTCCTCGTAGGTTTCTTTTTCAATATTGGAGCAATTTTCAGAACCATGACAGTTTGAACATAAATTTGTGCATTTTAAACCATGTTTTCGGCAACCACATTTTAAACTGTTACATCCAGTTTCACAGCTGCAGCAAATAGTTTTGAGCAATATTTCCGGAATTAATTCTTTTTGTTTAAATTTGGGCATAATTCCACGTTGATATTGCTTCCAGCCCCAATCTGTTGCTGTTAGTTCGTTACCCAACCAAGTTTGAAGCTGATAATATGCCCTGTAACAATGTTGTTCTGCTGCTCCTTCTGTGGGTGGGAGGTTTGCCAAAACGAAAGATGATTTAATTTTTGCCAATTGATATTTTTGAAACTTTAATTGATTCAGTGTAATGTTTTCCTTTTTACATTTATAAAAAGATTTGATTAGTTGTAATCTATTTTTTTTATTTCTTCTTTACTCGCATCTTTCTTATAAAAAACATTGGCCAAATTTGACAAATTTTTAACGTCTAATAATGAATTGACGATACTTTTCTTTCCTTTTGCGGCAAATCCAGATGTTGTATCGCAACCAGAAAAACAATGCAGAAATGCAACAATGTTTCTTAATGATTCATGTTTGAAACTATTAGACGTAAAAAATAGGTCTTTTACATTTCCAGAACCTGGTTTGAGAAAATAAATGTCATGATTATATGAATTTAACTGATTTAAAAGGACCAAAAGATCAATATCTTGGCCCACAACAATTACAGTTTTATTAGTACTCATTGCAACTTTTATCGCGGTTTCAATTATGTCAGCATCAGCATCTTCTTCTACTTGGTTGCAGGAAAATCCTCGTGACTGTAATCTTTTCATCAAAGTTTTTATTATTTTATCCTTATTTTTCTCGTTAGATAAAATTTTTTCTTGCAAAAAAGGTATTTTTGTATGATTTTGATAATCGAACTCTGGAATATTGTCTGAGGTTTTTCTACGACTACGTTCTCCTCTTTTAGTTGAAGTAGCTGCTGGTACTGTTGTGACACTAACTGATTTTTTCATTTCGGGATACCCATCAAAGACAATATAGCTGCTTACTGCGTAATGTTTTTCTACATAGCGCAAATATTTATTCATTCATTTATTCTCTTCTACCGTTTCATTTTTTTGCCAAATTACTTTGTGCAGTAAAAATCCACCGTCAACGACATGCACTACAGTCAGAAAGCGTTGGTCCATTCGCACTCACAAATAAATCGTAAAGTTGAGATTTAACATTTTTCCTGAGGCCATTTTATGTAAAAAGTGACAATGGAAAAGGTGCAAGCTGATATTGTAAATAAGTTTCCATATCTTTTTTACTGTCAATAGTTAACGATATTCTTTGAAACAACAATAATGGATCGATAGCTATAATATCTCCGTTCACTTTAACGGAAGATTGAACTGTTTTTAAAGACAAGACTTTGTTTTTCCTTTTAAATTTTACACTGCCAAAACTCATTCCAACAATAACTTGCAAAGATTTTTTTCCTTCTTCATACGCTTCATGGCAATTTACAGAATTACTGCCAATAATTCCAGAAAATATTGACATAATGTTATCAGTCTCTGGAAAAGGATCATACCTGTTAAAAAATTTTTGTAATATTTCTAAATCAGCTACATCTCTTTTTATTCGATATTCCCTAGAATTTATGTGTTGCTCTGTAGTTAATCTTTAACCAAAGAGATCATTTGCCAGTACTGCATCCAAAGTTTTGCGGTAGGACCTCTTTTTTGTACTAATTTTAGATGCTCGATAAATTTTTCTTTTATGATCTGAAAATCTTCTTGATGCAAATTTTCAGATCCTAAATCCTGCAAAAATGTATCCATTAGCCCCTTTTCCGTGTCTGACAACTCCATCGATGAAAAAATTAATTCAGAGAAGGCGAGCTGTACTAGAAAATGTCCTCTGATAGCACGTGCATATGCGTGCCCGGAGAGAGCTTTGTCTGTGTAGTAAGAGCCAGACCCGCCTAGCCCCTTCCCCACTTCTCCATGAAATATCTTTTGATGGGCTACTATTTTTCGTAGATCACTCAGGTATATAATTTATCTTAAAATAGTTATAAATAGACATCTACGCATATCATTTAAAGACAACTTTCTCCAAATATTGTAGATGTCTTATTAAATATTAATTTTATTAACTTATTTGTTTGTTAATTATAGTAGTATATTTTTATTTGGAATTTTTTTTATCAATGTAACATGTGATCTAACGTTTTTCGAGTAATTAAAGTGTTAATTTTAATAAATAGCTCAAAATTTTTTATAATAATTAAAAAAAAAATTTCGAATTCGAGTTTTTTTCGATTTTTTGCATTTTCTGAGAAGATTTACTATAGTAACATATATTTGTTTTTTCACCATCGGAAAGTAGAGATTTCAACGAACAGAAAACATACCAACTTTTTTAAAAAAGCTGATATTTTGACGGGTGAGTTTTCGATTGAAAATTAGGGTGTTTTTCCGATATTAATTCAAAATAAGGTGAAAAAATAAATATTTTTAATCAAATAAATTACAGCGTATTTGGGACATAAAAAGGTAAGTTTTCACCAAATTTCGTTAAAAAAAATTTTTGTAAAAGATAAAAATAAAAAACCAAGAACCTGGTTTTTTGAATTTTTCACATAAATTTTGAGGTTATGTGAAAAAAGTGTGAATACAAAAGTTTTAGATCTTTTTATTACCTACAACTTTGCTATTTGACTTTTTTCGATAGGACTTTTAGTTTTGCCGGAAATCGAGAAAAACCGTTTTTTACCCATAAAAACTCCCCCATCCCCTTCCCGACCTCAGATCGCCCGTAAATTATTTTTCCTTTTATTTTTATAATATTCCCCTCCTTTTCTAATGGGTTTCATCCAACTATTATTTTTTTTCACTTTTTATTATTTTTAAAGGCCTATTATTGGATTGGGGTGCAATGTTAGTTCGCCTCCTCGTGGTGCACCCTGGGTAACGCTAAAGAACTAACAATCTTGGCAGCCAGATAATCATTGTGATCTCCTGGCTAAAACACATGATGAATACTAAGCTAAAAAACTCAAACGGCCCTTCTCAGGACCTATTGACTAAAAGCCTTGGACCTAGTCTCAAGATATGCCATATAGAAGGAACAAGCTGGGCAAAATGCCAAGTTCTAGAAAAAGTTTTAAGATCTAATGATATCGACGTTGTCGCTATACAGGAAACCCATACGGAAAATATAGAACAACTAACTAAAAGAGGCACCATACCAGGATACGACCTGTTGGGAGTTGTATACCATCGTGCTTATGGCGTGGCCACCTACTTTCGCTCCAATGTTGAGAATGCACAGTTCTGCTCGGCATCGGATTCGGACAATATCCAGCAAGTAATTGTTAAAATTGGGGACATAACCATCAACAATATATATATATATATATATATATATATATATATATATATATATATATATATATATATATATATAACCTCCCGGCAACTCATGGCCACCGAATGTGCTTACAACTCTGCCGCACCCGGCTGTCTATGTGGGAGATTTTAACAGCCACCACACTCAATGGAAGTATAAGAACAACGACAACAATGGTGAAACTCTAATAGACTGGTCAGAAGACAATAAGACGTACCTTATCTTCAATGCAAAAGACCGGGGATCCTTTAAATCAGCAGCGTGGAATCAAGAATATAACCCTGATCTCTGCTTTGTCAGCACAGATGATGAAGGTATGCCAGTTCACGCTACTCGCACAATTATGTTAGACTTTCCACACAGTCAACATCGACCAGCGATGATTAAAGTCGGAATGAGTATCCCTCTGGTTAGGTCATTTCCTCGCCCAAGATGGAACTTCAGGAAGGCACGTTGGGATGATTTTTCCGGTGGTCTTGATAAATGCCTTGGTTGGGTTACCCCTGAAACAGGTAATTACCAGAGGTTTGTAAACGCTACAATCGAAACAGCGAAGAAGACCATCCCCAGAGGCTACCGTAAAGAATACGTACCAGGGTGGACCGATGAATGTGAGCAAGAGTATCAGCGTTTCCTAGAGAGCGGGGACAGAGAAATTGCGGATGACTTACTGCTTAAAGTGGATGCGGCGCGGCGCGAGATGTGGACGGAAACTGTTGAAGGTTTAGATTTCAAAATATCTAGTAGGAAGGCCTGGTCACTTTTAAGAAAACTGGGCGGTGATCATAAAACAGCGAATACTGACAAAAAATTATCAGCGAATAAAATAGCAACACATATTGTATCCGTCTCCAGAACACCAAAGGACAGAGACCACGCCACTCAAGTCAAACATGAGCTCACGAAACTAAAGACCTCTTATGAAGAGCTGACCGATTTCTCTAGCCCATTCACTATTGACGACATAACAGAGGCTCTTAAGGATATTAAGTCTGGAAAGGCCCCAGGACCCGACGGGATCCACTCAGAGTTCCTTCTAAATTGCGGAAAATACACTAAGAAATGGCTAGCTGTGTTCTTCACAGATATCATGGAGAAGGGTAAAATTCCTCACGCAATGAAGCAATCAAAAATCATTGCTATTTTGAAACCTGGGAAACCGGATGACGATCCAAAAAGTTATCGCCCCATAGCATTGCTGAGCATGATATATAAACTCCTAGAAAGAGTTCTTCTTAATAGAATAGGGACTAAAATTCTTGAGCGAGTTCCGATTGAGCAGGCTGGATTTCGACCAAAGAGAAGCTGCACTGACCAGGTTATGTCGTTAACAACGCATATAGAAGCAGGATTCCAAAAAAAGTTAAAAACATCGGCCGCTTTTATTGACTTGTCAGCAGCTTATGATACAGTGTGGACACACGGTCTCCTATATAAGCTCATACAAATAATTCCATGTGCAAGAACAATTAGACTTGTTGATAATATGGTCGCAAATAGAACTTTCCAGGTTATACTCCACAATCAAATAAGCTCTTCAAAGATACGGATCGAAGGGCTACCACAAGGATCTGTTTTGGCCCCACTGCTCTTCAGCCTATATTTATCTGATATGCCGGAGACTAAATCGAGAAAATTTGGCTATGCGGACGATTGGGTCATAGCTACCAGACATCAATCTTTTGAGGAAACTGAAGAAACGTTAACAGTTGACCTAAGAACACTAGGAACTTACTTTCGCAAGTGGAGATTGAGGCCCAATCCTACTAAGACAAAGACGTCTTGTTTCCACCTCTGCAACAAAGACGTAGCCAGAGAACTCCAAGTTTACTTCGAGGGAAGACTCCTCCACCACAACACTCATCCAAAATATCTAGGAGTTACTTTGGATAGAACGCTGTCCTACAGAAAACATTTAGAAAACACAGCTGCCAAACTGCGAACGCGAAATAACATCCTTCACAAACTTTGTGGCACAACATGGGGCTCTTCTGCTAACACCTTACGCACCTCAGCAATTGGACTTGTTTATTCGGCTGCAGAACATAGTGCTCCTGTTTGGATAAACAGTGCACACACACATAAAGTTGATGTCCAATTAAATAATACCATGAGGATTGTATCTGGCACCCTGAAATCTACTCCCATACGCTGGCTTCCTGTGCTAAGCCACATACCCCCACCAGACCTCCGACGTAAAACTGCCCTCCTTCGTGAGTATGAAAAAATTCAAGAAAATCCGTTACTGCCTATACACGCCGACGTAAGCGACTTGGACAAGAACAGACTGCGTTCCAGAAGACCCCCCATGAGAACCGCCAAAGAGCTGGATGCCTTAGAGTTTAATTCTGCACACTTTTGGGAACGAGAATGGAGAGACGCCTGTCCAGCCCACTGTAGAGATCTTCCTTGTATAACAGAGAAGCCACCTGCCTATGAGCAACCACGGAAAATATGGACCTCCATTAACCGAATACGCACTGGCCATGGTAGGTGCGGGGATTCACTCTACAAGTGGGGAAAAACACCATCTCCAGCATGTGACTGCGGTGCGGCTAATCAAACAGTTCACCACATCGTTACAGAGTGCCAGAAAAGAGCCTACAACGGCAATTTCAACGACTTCCTGATGGCTACCAAAGAAGCGATTGATTATATTTGTAAATTAGATGTTTGTCTGTAATTTGATACGTGTGTCATATACCTATATATTTATGTTTATATTTTTATTGAATTAATTTATGTCATGTGTTACTGTGCCATACGATAAATAATAAATAAATATTATTGGATAGTCCTCGTATCAGCATAAAATAATCAAAGCTTATTGGACAGTCCTCGTATAATCATAGAAGTATCAAATTAATATAGAAATGCTATTTATAGAATAAAGCGGCAACATCGCTTGGAAAGAAGTGAATTTATTTTATTCTTGGTTTAAAACCGCATCCAGACATGGTTATCGTAAGCCAACGTTGGAGACCAAATTTCAGTGAACGTTGGGCATTATGGGCATTTGTACATTTGGCTATCCATACGGTTGGCCTTGTTTTTCCAACAAAGGTCATGTGCAGAATATCTACACGACATGGCAAATTACCCTAGTGGTCAACGTTGGTTATGCTGCCTGGATGCGGCTAACACCGGCTCCACATATTGGGACCAACAGCGTTCGTCCTATGTGTGGATGTACGAAATAGCGTTGGAGGTCGTGTTAGGAGTAACTCGTCGGTTTTTAGAAAAAGATGGGATTTGCCTGATCGTTCGTCTTGTCGCCCAAAGATTGATTTGATATTCAGTCTTATTTAAGAGTTCAAGGCGTAAACAAATGAATATAACTCATTTTAGGAGAACCTCTTTTTTGAAGAATTAAATTGAAAATATAGTTGTCATGGCTAATGCACTTTTCTTCATACCCAGACACCTTAAGGTAGACCCAGTGCACTAAGGAATGAGCTTCGTGTCAAAGCGTAGGTACTCTATTTATAGACACCACGAGTTGGTCCAAATGTGTGGAAAAGACGTAAAATAAATCCGACTATTGGTAAATAAATAAATAAAAATATTAATATAAGTGAGATAAAATATGTAGAGATAAATAAATGATAGGCGTCAAAACATAAAAAAACATGTTAAAAAATTAAAAGAAGTTATGCTGGAAAAGAACCGAGTTATATTTGATAAATTTCAGATTAAAAAACACTTAGTACCTTATAGTTCACCGTACCTTCTGTTTATTTACAAATTAGTAAGTTTTACATTGTACACTAAGAAAAAAAATGTGTACGAGTGAAATACCATATTTTAAAACCACTTGTAACTGTAATAAAGTTCTCTTAAATTCAATACGCAAATAATAAAATATTATATACAAATTTATTTAGAGAAATTATTCAAACTTACACTAAAATAAAAAGTTTCTTTTTCATATATATATATATACACACGAAATTAAAATAAATCAATTAAAAACCAAATATTGAGTGAAAATTACACATCCTCATACTCAACGATCGATTTTTTTTCACCAAATTAATTTAATTCAAATTTTTTGTTACCCAACTGTTCGATCTCACTATTCACCAAAGTTTTGATGGTAAAATTCAACTAGTTTTATACTACTACGATATAGTCGAAAAGAAGTCTTGTAATTGTCGCACAGTCGATCTGTCCAAAAGACACAGATCGAAATCGAACGTGTGAGCCGATACTTCGTATTGACCCGTTTCGGCTATCAGTTGAACCACACGTTGGAGATCGGCGTTATCCTTTAGACTCATTATTTTCCGTTGCAAGTCTCGAAGCATGTCCATATCACACTGGAAAAAAAAGTTTCTTCCATGATCTCATTCAAACAGATATTTTTTGAAGGATTTGTTTTATTATTACAATTAAATCATTTAATTTTTATCGTTTTTTTTTGTTGATGTGATAAAAAGTATCATTTTTTTGTTGGTTATCCTAATGTTGATTCGGAGGATTCACTAGCTTCCAAACCGGCGATTTTTTTGGAAAATTTTCAATTTGGATAAATTTTTATTTCGATAATGGAGAGAAGTAATTTTCAATGAAAAATTGATTCTGTACTGTACTAATAATAAAGAGCTGACAAAAAAAATGAGAATTATATTTATGTTATAAAAGTATCATTTAACTGCACAATAATGATATTAGAGAAACACTAATAATAAAAATCTTACAAGACTGCTCAATGTTTACAGTTTGGTGTCCTTTTGATACTGAAACACCGAAAAATAAGATATGATTAGAAACAAATGCGAAATTTCCCCAGAACCGCGAAATTATTGTGTCTGACAACACCGCAATCTTCTATGACTCAAAAAGGCACTTCCTTGATTTCCGAAAATCTGAAAAAAACTACATTTCCAAAGAGTATTACAAAGCAACTCTTCCATTTCCCCAGATTTTAAGAAAACCCCCGTCTGGCATCACCGCAATTTCTGTACAGTTTATTCTACCAATTTTCCCATTTTTGAGAAAAAACTAAGCCAGGCAACATTACAAACGATTTATACGTATGTATGACAATAATTCTCCCATTTAGGGAAAAACCAAACCTGGCAAAACACCAATATCTGTATAGTTCTATTGGACCCCATTTCTAGAGAAAAAGTAAGTCTGGCAGCACCACAATCTCCATATACTTCTGTTCAATCAAATTTTCAATTTCCCCAATTTTAGGGAAAAAGCAAATCTGCCAACGTCGCAATCTCTATATAGTTCGGTTCTTTCGGTTTTCCGGAGATCTACGGGGAAAACTAAATCTGTCAACACCGCATTCTCAGAACAAATTTACAATTTCCCCAAACCTGAGGAATAGCTACATTTGGCAACATCGAAATCTTCATAGCAATTCCACCAGAGTTGGAAAAAAACCACTACAATCTCTGTATGGTCCTCTTCAAATAAATTTTCAATTTCCCCAGTTTAGGGAAACACCAAGTCTGACAACGTCGCAATCTCTATATAGTCCGGTTCTTTCAATTTCCCGGATATCTAGGGTGAAAACTAAACCTGCCAACACTGCATTCTCATAGCAAATTTTCAATTTCCCCAAACCCAATGAAAAGCTACGTTAGGCAACATCGAAATCTTCATATCAATTCTTCCATTTCACCAGAGTTGGAGAAAAACCACTACAACCTCTGTAAGGTCCCTTTCGAATAAATTTTCAATTTCCCCAGTTTGGGGAAAAACCAAGTCTGCCAACGTCGCAATCTCTATATAGTCCGGTTCTTTCGGTTTTCCGGAGATCTACGGGGAAAACTAAATCTGTCAACACCGCATTCTCAGAACAAATTTACAATTTCCCCAAACCTGAGGAATAGCTACATTTGGCAACATTGAAATCTTCATAGCAATTCATCCATTTCACCAGAGTTGGAAAAAGACCACTACAATCTCTGTATGGTCCTCTTCAAATAAATTTTCAATATCCCCAGTTTAGGGAAACACCAAGTCTGACAACGTCGCAATCTCTATATAGTCCGGTTCTTTCAATTTCCCGGATATCTAGGGTGAAAACTAAACCTGCCAACACCGCATTCTCATAGCAAATTTTCAATTTCCTCAAACCTAAGGAAAAGCTACGTTAGGCAACATTGAAATCTTCATATCAATTCTTCCATTTCACCAGAGTTGGAGAAAAACCACTACAACCTCTGTAAGGTCCCGTTCGAATAAATTTTCAATTTCCCCAGTCTGGGGAAAAACCAAGTCTGACAACGTCGCAATCTCTATATAGTGAGTTTCATTTAAAACACTAATATGAGTAGATTCCACGAAGTAAGGGTCGAGACAGTTAATTTCTATATAGTCCGGTTTTCTCAGTTTCCCGGATATCTAGAGTGAAAACTAAAACTGTTCAGACCGTATTCTCCAATTTCCCCAAACGTGATGAAAAGCAACGTTTGGCAACATCGAAATCTTCATAGCAATTCTTTCATTTCACCAGAGTTGGAGAAAAACTACTACAATCTTTGTATGATCCCGTTCGAATAAATTTTCAATTTCCCTAGTTCACGGAAAACCCAAGTCTAACAACGTCGCAATCTCTATATAGTTCTGTTCTTCCAGTTTCCCGGAGATCTAGGTGAAAACTAAATCTGTCAACACCGCAATCTCAGAGCAAATTTTCAATTTCCCCAAACCTGAGGAAAAGCTACATTTGGCAACATGGAAATCTTCATAGCAATTCTTCCATTTCTCCAGACTTCGAGAAAAACCACTACAATCTCTGTATGGTCTTATTCGAATAAATTTTCAATTTCCCCAGTTTAGGGAAAAAACAAGTCTGACAACGTCGCAATCTCTATATATTTCGGTTCTTTCAGTTTTCCGGAGATCTAGGGGGAAAACTAAATCTGTCAACACCGTATTATCCGAACAATTTTCAATTTCCTCACCCCTGGGGAAAATATACGTTTGGCAACATCAAAATCTTCATAGCAATTCTTCCATTTCTCCAGACTTCGAGAAAAACCACTACAATCTCTGTATGGTCTTATTCGAATAAATTTTCAATTTCCCCAGTTTAGGGAAAAAACAAGTCTGACAACGTCGCAATCTCTATATGTTTCGGTTCTTTCGATTTCCCGGAGATGTAGGGGGAAACCTAAATCTGTCAACACCGCATTCTCAGAGCCACTTTTCAATTTCCCCAAACCTGAGGAAAAGCTACGTTTGGCAACATCAAAATCTTCATAGCAATTTTTCGATTTCACCAGAGCTGGAGAAAAACCACTACAATCTCTGTATGCTCCCATTCGAATAAATTTTCAATTTCCCCAGTTTAGTGAAAACCCAAGTCTGACAACGTCGCAATCTCTATACAGTTCTGTTCTTCCAGTGTCCCGGAGATTTAGGGGGAAAACTAAATCTGTCAACACCGCATTCTCAGAGCAAATTTTCAATTTCCTCAAACGCGAGGAAAAGATACGTTTGGCAAACATCGAAATCTTCATAGCAATTCTTCCATTTCACTAGAATCGGAGAAAAACCACTACAATCTCTGTATGGTCCTATTCGAATAAACTTTCAATTTCCCCAGTTTAGGGAAAACCCAAGTCTGACAACGTCGCAATCTCTATACAGTTCTGTTCTTCCAGTTTCCCGGAGATTTAGGGGGAAAACTAAATCTGTCAACACCGCATTCTCAGAGCAATTTTCAATTTCCCCAGACCTGGGGAAAATATACGTTTGGCAACATCGAAATCTTCATAGCAATTCTTCCATTTCACCAGAGTTGGTGAAAAACCACTACAATCTCTGTATGATCCCGTTCGAATAAATTTTCAATTTCCCCAGTTTAGGGAAAGAACAAGTCGGACAACATCGCAATCTACGCATACTTATGTAGGACAATTCCCCCATTTCTAGGGAAAAACTACGTCTGCCAGCACTGCAATATCTGTTTGGTTCCGTTCATCCAACATTTCAATTTCTCCAATGCTGGGTGCAGCAATATCGCAAAATACGTAAATTCATGTCGAGCGATTACTCCAATTCCTTAAATTTAATGATAAACCACATCTGGCAACGCCCAATCTTTATATGGTTCTGTTAGACGAACTTTTCAATTTCCCGAAGATATAGAAAACAAACTAAATTTGGCACCACCATTTTCAATTTCCTCACATTCGTAGAAAAACCACGTCTGGCAACACGGCAATCGCTGCATGGTTCTTTTAGACGAACTTTTAAATTTCCCGAAATTTGGGGAAAAACTAAATCTGTCAACATCGCTATCTACGTATACTTTTACTTCTTCAATTCTAAGGAAAAATTAATTTTGGCAGCACCACAACTAGACCAATAATTAACTTAATACTTTGAAAAATTTCACTAGAGGCCTTGAAACTGTTATAAACATATATAAAATCCAGGAAAAAAATCAAAGGAGGAACATAAAAAACAATATTTCCCCAGAACTGGGGAAATTTTTCCAAATGACCCAACTTCCTATTAACTAACATTAATAACAATTCAAAATTGTTTACCTCACTTTTCGGCGGAACAACAGCCTGCGTTGCATCCTCCGTACTAGAAACTTTACTCTCTTCATCAGAATTCACAACCACATCTTCTATTTTACTTATTTTTTCCAGCGGTTCTTCTTCCACCGTAGTCGTAGGATCGCTTTTCCGTTTCTTTCTTTTCTCGTCCTTTTCTTTGTCAATTTTTTTATCCTTACAAAACAAAACAAAAATTTACAAATCAGCGACATGAAGTCTCATCGTAAAACAATTTTTCACTATCTGAACTTATAGTAGTCACCCTGTATTATTTAAACATTATCAAACGAATTTGAAAATTCTAGATGTGAGAGAATATTATATAAATTAGAGACATCCGATAAAGCTGCAATTAAAAACATTGAATTAAAGTTATGAACGAAATTCCGTTTGTTTTACCTTTTTCTTCTCCTTTTTTTCCTTTTTCTTTGGCGACGGTTCCTTTTTCTTCTCCGGTTCGGGTTTTTTAACTGGTTCGGGTGGTGGAAGTGGCGATGGAGACTTTGAAGGTACTCGAGGAGCAGGGGATGCTTCTTTACTACTCAGTTTGACAGAATCGTTAGAAGATTCATCTTCCCTGAAAATTTAGCGTTTCATCTATACTATTTTGGAAAGAATACATTTTAACTCTCCCTGTATACATGAAAATGACGTTTGAATAAAAATTTACTATTTAATCACATATTTCGCCGATTTTTGTTGAAATAAAATAAATCTCGTTATTATACAACGTTGCCACGTTTAAATTTTGTCTGTAAATTTCAATATTTTGTTACTATAATAAAATTCTCATACTTACCTCACAAACGTGGTATTATTCTCTACTTTAACCTCAGATTCTTTGGGAGTCGACGGGGAATCGCTCTTCGGACTGCCGAATAAATTATTCTTATCCACTTGTCGACTGGGAGGTGCCGGAATCGGTTTTTCCTCTTTAGTTTGAACGTCTTTCGAATTGGTAATCGAATTCGGCGTTTTTTCGATTTTCTTCTCTTCCTTTTTGGAATGTTTCTCCTCTTTTTTCTCTTTACGCTCCTTCTTTTTGTGTTTGTGTTTTTGTCTATCTTCTGATTCGTTCCTCACTTTTTCCACCTTCTCCTGCTTTTCGATTTTCTCTTCCTCCTTTGGCTGTTCTTTAATTTGTTCTTTCTCTTTCGGCTTTTTATCAGTCTGAAAAAATATGCGGGATAGGAGAAGTATCAACTTTAGAGGCCTCTATCTCAACTATTTTTATTACGATATTTTATACTACCTACTTACCTTGTGCGTGTTTGGAGTTAAAACTGTAGGCGGGGGAATGGGACTAGTTTCTTTTTGTTTGATAACGTTCGGTTCTTTTTCCCTCGGTTTACTTTCTTTATTTTTGTGATCTCGATGATCTTTATCCCTGTCTTTGTGTTTTCCTTCTTTGTGGTCTCGTTTGTCCTTTTTAGATTTTTTTTCTTCCTTCTTATCCCTATCTCTATCTTTATTATCTTTTTTCTCTTCTTTATTAGTCTCTTTCTCTTTGCTGCTACTGTGTTTTTGAACAGGAACTGGACTGGGTTCTCTTTTTGGAGATCTAATGAAAATAAAAAATATATTTGTATAAATATATCGAAGAATTTTAGGTATTTTTCACCTTTTCGGGGTGGGGCTTCTCGGTTTGACCGCTGGTGATTTTTCTCTTTCCTTCTTCGAACTCTTCTCTTTCGATCTTTCTCTGTCTTTACTCTTTTCGTCTTTGAATTTTTTCCTTTCCTCTTTGTTCTTCTTATCTAAATTATCGGATTTCTCTTTGGGTTTTTCTTTGTCCTTGTGTGTACTTTTGTTTGATTTTGTTTTGTCATTCTTTTCTTTATCGATAGCTAAAACCAGTTTCTTTAAAAAAAACTAAACACAGGCAGTACTAAAGTGAGTTACGTTCGAATAACGTTGCCACACTTTGAGAACGAATTTTACTAAATATAATAAGAAAAACAACAAACAAGTAATAAACAATAAAAAAAAATAATTTCGAATACAAATACAAAATTGGTATGGAGAATACAGGGGAAATGGAAATATTGATAATATATAAGGGGATTTTAATTTTACAAGTTGAAGGATATTAAAACAGTGCAGGAGCTGTAAATATTTAAAAAAACATATAGAATACAGAATCAAAATATACTTTTAAATCAATAAGAAGTTTTTTAGTAAACCTACTTTTAAGATTGGTGTGAACAATAATGAAATGATGTTAACGATGATTTAATTAGTAAAAAATCTTCCCAATTTGTTTATAGATATTATACACTAATACCATAAATTATTGAGAGTTCACGGCCACTTCGATAAGGGTTAAAATGTCGAAAGTAGAGGCGTACGTATTAATTTTGAGAGACGGTTAAAAATTAATTAAAATAAATTGTTAATTATTTTTCCTTCACATTTTTATATAGTTTATCCCAAAAAATAAAGTTTCTTAACAAAAATTTCTGCATGTCCTGAAAATCGAATATAAAACTTTCAAAATAATGGTTGTTATAAAAGGAAAATCAAAAATAATGTCGTCGACTGAGGGTTAAGTATGTTTAAATTTAAATACAGGTCGAAATGTTTATTAAAAATGATATTATAGGAACCGAAAAAGTATTTCTGAATTTATAAGAATGGCCTTTATATGGCGTGTCCTGATGTATGCAAACGGAATGACGAGTAAAATACATTCAAACTGTAGACGAGAGGCAAATTGTCAGTGAAATTGTTATAAGTAGTAAAAAATAGTGTTTTCCGGGACACAAATTGAAATATATTTGAATAAAAGAAAAGATAAATTTTTGTTCGGTGAAATGTAAAATGAGTTTTTCCCCATTTGTATAAAATTTTTAGTATATTTTTCAATTTTCTTTTAATTTCCTGGTAATTTTATACATTTAAATTTGTTGCATTTTTAATTATTCGTATTTAATTTTTTTTCCATTTTTTAATTTTTCGTTCCTTCAAATTTTTTTGTATTCTTTAATTTCCTGGTAATTCCTTATTTTTAATTTTATTGTATTTTTATATATTTAATTTTTTGTATTCGTATATTTTTTGTTTTTATTAATTTTTCATTTTTAAATTTTTTGTTCCTTTTAATTTTCTGTATTTTTTAATTTCCTGATAATTCCATATTTTTAAAATTTGTTTTATTTTTATATTTGCCATTTTTTGTATATTTTCAATTTATCGTATTTTTACTTTTTAAATTTCTGTTCCTTTCAATTTCCTGGTAATTTTAGATTTTTTAATTGTGTTGTATTTTTTTTAATTAGTCGTATTTTAAATATTTTATGAATTTTTAAAAAATTTCGTTTCGTCAAATTTTTTTGTATTTTTAATTTTTTTTTTGCATATCTTTTGTTATTAATTTTTCGTATATTCAATTTTTATCATTTATAAATTTTTTGTTCCTTTCAGTTTTCTGCATTTTATAGTTTCTGATAATTCCTTATTTTTTAAATGTGTTATATTTTTATATTTACCATTTTTTGTATTTTTAACTTATCGTATTTTGAAGTATTTTATTTTTTAAATTTTTGTTCCTTTTAATTTTCTGTCTTTCAATTTCCTGGTAATTTTAGATTTTTTATTTGTATTGTATTTTTTGTTTTTTTAATTATTCGTATTTAATTTTTTTCCATTTTTTAATTTTTCGTTCCTTTAAATTTGTTTGTATTCTTTAATTTCCTGGTAATTCCTTATTTTTAATTTTGTTGTATTTTTATATATTTAATTTTTTGTATTCGTATATTTTTTGTTTTTATTAATTTTTCATATATTCAATATTTTCATTTTTAAATTTTTTGTTCCTTTTAATTTTCTGGATTTTTTTTAATTTCCTGATAATTCCATAATTTTTAAATTTGTTGTATTTTTATATTTACTATTTTTGTATTTTTTCAATTTATCGTATTTTTAATTATTTTTACTTTTTAAATTTCTGCTCCTTTCAATTTTTTGTGTTTTAATTAATCGTATTTTAAATATTTTATGCATTTTTAAGAAATCGTGTCTTCAAATTTTTTTGCATTTTTAATTTTTTGTATTTGCATATTTTTTGTTATTAATTTTTCGTATATTCAATTTTTATCATATTTAAATTTTTTGCTCCTTTCAGTTTTCTGTATTTTTTAGTTTCTGATAATTCCTTATTTTTTAAATTTGTTATATTTTTATATTTACCATTTTTTGTATTTTTAACTTATCGTATTTTGAATTATTTTTATTTTTAAAATTTTTGTTCGTTTTAATTTTCTGTCTTTCAATTTCCTGGTAATTTTAGATTTTTTAATTGTATTTTTTGTTTTTTAATTAGTCGTATTTTAAATATATTTTGCATTTTTCAAATTTTTCGTTTCTTTAAATTCTTTTGTATTTTTTAATTTCCTGGTAATTTCTTATTTTTAATTGTGTCATATTGTTGTATTTCCAATTTTTTGTTATTAATTTTTCGTATATTCAATTTTTTGTTCCTTTTAATTTTCTGTATTTTTTAATTTCTTGGTAATTCCTTATTTTTTTAATTTGTTGTATTTTTATATTTATCGTATTTTTAGTAATTTTCATTTTTTAAATTTTTGTTCCTATTCATTTTTTAATTTCCTGTTAATTTTATATTTTGTTGTATTTTTTGTTTTTTAATTATTTGCATTGGAAATTTTTAATTTTTCTCTTTTAAATTTATTTGTATTCTTTAATTTCCTGGTAATTTCTTATTTTTAATTTTGATGTATTTTTATATATTTAAGTTTTTTGTATTCGTATATTTGTTGCTTTTATTACTTTTTCGTACAAAATTACGAGTAAAAATTTCGATGGTGAGAGTTCAACCGTACTGAATATCAGTTTCGAAGTCATTAGCAAAATTGACGGTGCACGCATATTTCCAAAATCTACATATTTCGGCCAAAAATAAATGAAGTTATTTATCGAAAATAACTTAATTAAATTTAACGTGAAACGTGTTAACACTAATAATTCCTTATTTTTTAATTTTGTAGTTTATTTGTATTTTCCATTTTTTTGTTTTTTTTAATGTATCGTATTTTTAATTATTCTCATTTTTAATTTTGCTGCATTATTAATTTTTTTGTATCATGTTTTTTGTTTTAGCATTTTTTAATTTCCTATATTTTTTAATTTTGTTTTATTTTTATATTTTTTGTATTTGTTAATTTTGTTGTATTTTCATATTTCTTATGTTTTATCTGTAATTTTATTGTATAATTAAAATTTCTTGCATTTTTATATTTGTTAATTTTTTTGTATTCTTTGTATTATTATATTTATTTTTAGATGCAAATCAATTCACCTTTTTGTAAACGCCCATGTATTAAAGAGCTTAGACAGCTTAGAATATTTTACCTATTAATGAGATAAAAAAGGGCATACATTTCATACAGCGTTGTTACGAGTTGAAAAGTAGTAATTTGAAGTGAACAGAAACTTATATTACATTGTGTATTACCCATAATTTGATTCGACTGTTTACATTTTTATTGTGTTACAAGTCGATAAAATAACATTGAGAAATTACCATTTTTTGTCAGTGTGAACTCTCATTTCTTTATGGTTCCACTATACTAGAAATATTGTCAATTTAATTCATTATTTAGTATTCTATTTAAATCAGTAAAGATTTTTAAACAAATTAAAAATATTACTAACATGAAATCCTAAATTATCTACTTACATTTGTCAGCATTTGGTGGTTTGATAGGTGGAGGTTCCTTAGGTTTAGGAACTTCTGGTATTTTAGTAGTTTTTTTAATAGGCGGTCCGAATAGATTTTCGAAGTCCGTCGTTCTAGTCTCTTCGAGT
Organism: Galeruca laticollis; assembly: GCA_963921935.1. Lineage (NCBI taxonomy): Eukaryota > Metazoa > Arthropoda > Insecta > Coleoptera > Chrysomelidae > Galeruca > Galeruca laticollis. Next base: position 90,802,194 of record OY998184.1, read on the forward strand.
TTCATTTTGTGTTTTTTTGGTATATCTGAACCGCCCAATTTCGGTTTGCTAGTCATTTGATTTTTTTCTATAGACGTGCCTCTATTTGTACTATTTTCGTGATTGCTACCACCGCCTTCCTATAAACATAATGAATATAAGAAACGATATCGGCAATTAAAAATGTATTTAGAAGAAAGGGGAATATATATCAGGTGTACATAAGACAGGAGCTTTTGAATGGGTTATATTAGACCTAATTTTGAATTTTTTGTATGAAATGGGGAATATTTCAACACATTTGGATTCGGAGGAATCAAATACATACATTCCATCTGTCAAATGTCAATTTAGTTTTGTTTTTTAAATATCTGTTTTTCTCAATAGAACATTTCATTAAAATTTTTCTCAAAGTATTATTTTTTCCAAAGAAATTAATCTTCTTAAGAATTATTAACAATTAAATTTTGAAAAATACATGGGCCACACTGTATAGTCATTAAAAAACAAGTTTGGGTTTAAATTCTGGAATTTTTAAATTTAATCATTAACAAACTTCACGAAAATGAATTTATGAGAAAAAATAATACTTTGAGAGTAATTTAAACCCTCAAAACACCGTTCGGGGGTAGGATTTAACAGGTGTTGATTCTCTAATGTCTAAATTATTTGGACATATTGGCAGCTATGTGTAGAGAAATTAAGGATATTATTTGTCTCTATTAGAACAAAAATCATAGCCATAATAAAAAAAAATTGGAAAAGTTTAGAAACAGAAAGTTTTATCGCTATACTTATAAAAACCATGGTGTTTAGGTATAGAAAAGAGTCAACAAAAGAAAAGTGGTTTTCCCATACTTCAATTCAGAGTTTGTTCTACACTGCAGCCATTTCACGAAACATATTTGATGAGATATCAATCTTCTTATGTTTTGATGATTAATCAACAAGAACTGAACACACAGTAGGACAAATTAGTCACGATAGAATTTTACGATATTATGTTTGTAGATAATTGTAGAAAAGTCTTAAATACATAATTCACTTTAAAGTTAACGGCATTTTTTCACTTACCACCGCTCCTCCTTTCAATAATTTACTTCGGAACTCTTCTGAAGGATTAAAAAAAGTGTATTTCTCTTTTTGGACTATATGTATCGGAGGACCTGTCGGTTGAAGATCCAGATCATAATTAAACTTTATTCTTTTTGGTTCTTGGTTATTTTTCAAATGTATCTCAATGGGTAACTTAAATCCAGCATAACCTGACGTTCTAAGGGAAAACGGAGGTTCTTTCACAACTAAAAAGTGTTAAAAAATTCATTATACTGAAGAATAAAAAGGATTAAGAAATTTCTGTAGTTTAACCACATTTATGTTCAATTTTTTCTATAAAATGATTTAAAACTTTTATAAAACGTCAGTAAAATTCGTAAAAAAAAATCAAATAGCTTAATTATCTCTGTCTCAACATATCTTAATTTCAGACGCAACAAAGTAAAAGTTTAATAGGTACTGTAAAGTTTGATAAATTTTACTAAATAAAGTAGTTATCAGTTCATTAGCTTAATTATTGATAATCAAATTAACAATTACATAAATAGGCCGCATTTTTTTCTAATTTCGTATCAATTAGTCTAATAATTAGTATAAAAAACGATATTTTTAGTTTTTTTAGTATTCGAAAACGGAAGTAATTTTTGATAAAAATATTTGCATTAAAAACTTTATATACCTCGTTTCGGATTTGGGAACGTTTCGTGCAAATAAAAAACTACTTTTTCTACATAATAATGTATATCGGCTCCGTTTTGTCCTCTAACGAAAACTTCCCAATCATGAGTGAATCCTTCTGAAGTTGTTTTAGATCTCAAAGAGGCATCATGCCCAATTTCCAATAGAATGGTTAAGGACATGTTTTAATTAAACATCCCACAAATCCTCCATCGTACACTTGCTCTTTTAAATGCTTTTTATTCTTAATTTGTGTCAAGCGTTTGTAGCAACCTAATTATAGATCTTTCTCTACATGTGGTTAAAAGTTAAACAATTTGTCACATTCGCTCATTTATATACATACAAGATAATATGTATAGAATAAAATGATACAGCAGCTTGTTTTTTATATAGATTTCACTAAATATACTTCTCTTGGAAATTTAAAAATTTAGTACATAAAATATATAAAAGTTTGTTTGTGTATCAATTTCAGTAGCAAATGACGTAGTATTTTTTCAAATCTAGGCATTTTCTTATGTCACTCATAGTTCGGTTATGACAGTTGATTACATAATTATTCGCGAACCACAACACCATAGATAAACTACAATAAAAAGGCGCGTTCCACTTGGCGCTCACAAAACTGAGGAGAACACGCCTTTTCCCGTACTATCTGATTTCCAGCATTACTATAATTTTGGTTTATATATATACGGTACACGCTCGTTTTACATAAACAGGGGTATAATAGTAGGTGCGTTCTTTTTGACTGAGACCTCAGTTAATCTCAGCTCACATCAGTAATGTGAGCGTCCTTTTTGTTTTCCTCACTTCTGAGTGAGCTGAGATTTTTCCTCCCCCTTCACTGATGTTGAATGCGTTGTAAGGGGATATCAGTTGGACTTGAGTCGGAAATAGTTGAGTTGGAGGGAATGAAGAAATATTTGATTTGCTTGAGTTATTTGTAGTTTTATCCAAGGTTATCTATGGTTTTAACCATTGACATATAAACACACATAATCTATTTTTCTATTGTTACAAATTATGGATACAATAACATTATTAGATGCTGATACGAATCTGTCGTATAGTTTAAATATATCCCTTGAAGATGCACAGAGGGCGAAGGAAGGTAACAACTAATAATGTTGGAATATTAGCCATACTACAAATCTTAACTCGAAGAACTATTTGAAACTAAAAATAACAAAATCAAGCGTGGTTATCAGAGATATCGAGATCGGTTATGTTTATATGTTTTGCTTCTTATTCACGCATGCGTCGACAGATCGCGCGCTTCAATTGAGATGTCGTTCTTTTTGGTGCTTAGTTACATCACTTTATCTCATCTTCTGAAGTGATCTGAGATCTTAGTCAAAATGAACGCACCTAATATCTGTGCACTGTGGAAATTTTATCTGTCTAACCTGCATTAATCACTAGTGCTGGTGCTAGTGATGTAGATATTCGGATGGTTTCAATAATCGGATTCAACGGAATCGAATGATTCAAATACTCGGATTAATTATTCGATTCCGAATTCATTTCAAATTTAACCGTTGTACTGGTGTACCGAACCAAATAGGTTTGTTCCAACCGACAATTTTGGCTGCATCGGCGCAATCCGCTTCGAAAAGGACATAGGATGCGATATGATATCGAAATTCCAAATAACCGCTCGGAATCGGAGGAAATCGGAATACATGCGGAATGCCGCTCATTCATCCACCTAACGGAGCGAGCGTAGCTGGCAGAGTCGATATTCGTATTCGAATCGTTGAAAAATAATCGGATGAATCCGAGTAGCTAAATAATCGGATTCAACGAATATTTTAATTCGATTTCATACATCACTAGCTGGTGCACTAGTGCAAAAATCAACCTATCCTAACCTCATATACATATAAATATTATATTTATTAAGTATATGCCTTACCTATCCTTTATCTATGGCACTAGTGTAGTATGTTCAGTCAGAAAGAGCATAACTAATGAATGCATATATTCTAAATCTTTTCGATTTGTGTTTCAAGAGATCGGAAATTCAATTAAAAGCCGTCTTTTTAATTTGTTGTCTGTTATGTTTACATTTAACTTGTATTAGAAAAGCATGAACTAAATCGTACCCCGTACCACAGATAACCCACCGTTCTTACTAATTTATCTATGGATTCCAGCAGAGACAGTCCAGTTAGCCCCTTTTCACTATTCATAAACTGATGACGATTCGGGGGAGGAAAATCAATAAATCGTTTGTGTTTATCAATCTTATTCAAAACTTTGACCATGTTCCCTAGGTTCTAACTTCATAGGCAAATTTAGGTTATTTCTTGACCCAGTATGTAGTCACGTGTGGTTTTTTTAGTTATCTATGACGTGTCTACATCTGTGGTGTCTTCCACTCTGTAGTATTTAAAATTCTGTACAAGAGAATGTAGTTTATTTTTTAATGAAAAGTAACCTCAATATTTTCAAAATGACAGATGGAGATGCGATGTCTTGTCGAATTTTAAATACCCTCGAGGGAATAGTAAAAAATGATAGGGTGTAAGTATAAATTAACTGAACATAAAATTCTATTTACAGTTTTTCGATTTTAGGCTAGATTTTGAAATAATACAAGTAGAAGATAATTCCACAAACAAATCTCCTGTGGTATATGAACAATATCACTTGGGCTTAGAATCTTGGTGTACGAAGCACGTATACCAATATGCGTGTTCAGAATTATTTAAACACAGGCCTTCTTTGGCTAAAAAGAGGTTATCTTTTTCCGAAATGGAAAAACTTGATCATTATTTGATAGGAGTTCTGTTAATAAATCCCGATGTTCCTACGTTTTGGAATATGAAAAGGGAATTAGTGGAGTGTGGTATATTAACAGAACAAGATGAATTAAAATTTAGTAAAATTGTGTTAACGTATAAAGCAAAATCGAATGAAGTATTTAGCTATAGAAAATGGTTAATACAGAGATTACTTAGGAACAATTCAACTGCTGATTGGGATAATCCATTAACTTTGATGTTAGATGAATTTGCAGTCATTCATTTAGCTTCTTCTAAATCACCTAATAATTATCACAGTTGGAATCACAGGATTTGGTAAGTTTTTGTTGTTTTCTGTTTAATTTTTTTATGTTTGCTAGGATAGTTTCCATTTTATGATGCATGCATTTTGGAAAATCTACTATTAGAAAGTATAATAATTAGAAAAAAAGTTGTGTATTTATTCTCGTTTAACCCCTTAAAATTGTCAATAATTTTTGAATCGGTATTTTTTTGGCTTTTTATACGTTATATAACTATTCTATTTTGTGTTATTGTTGGTTATATATTTTGCTTAGTGTTCAAATTAAAAAAAAAATTTAAGACAATCTTTAATTATTTCTTTTGCCTTATATTTATTAGTTATAGTCTCGGCGGTATTCTATCCAACTATTCACAATGGATAAGTCAGAACGATGTAGGATTACTTTTAATATCCATTTTCTAGTTTTAAAAAAAATTGAACTTCGGCTAGGTCAGGAAATACTTCTTCCGCTTTGAAGGTAATATTTTAGCTCCAACTTGGCATTGCTGGTGATTTACTATGTGGTGTGGTACTAGGACCTGCACAATCATCATTTTCACCTTCACTTTCCTCGCTTTTTTAAATTTCCTCTTGTGTAGGTGGGCGCTCTCCAAGCGGTATCCAATCTCATACTCTAAATTAGAATTAATATCATCTAAAAGTTCATTAATTCCACGCGATGTAGGTAGCACTAAATTCTGCCATTGCATTTTTTCGAAAATACAATACCTAAAGATTATTTTAGTACCATAATCTTGCGAGCACCAAATTCTTGTCGTTTTTATTGGATTACTATATATTTTTTTCTTTCTGGTATGGGGGTCTAGCTTAATGGCAAGCTGGACCCCCCCATTTTTCACGTAATTTTATGCTAAATGGTTTTAGCACTAAAATTTGGACTGGGGTACTAAATTAGCACCTAAATAGCACTAAATTTTTGACTGGTTGCGAACTTGATTTGCGAAGGTGGGGGTTCCAGCTTAATAGCGGTCTACTTCACTGGTTCTGGACCAGTTAAAAAAAAAATAACTTTGGTAATAATTGTAATGTGCAAAAACTAATTATTGAAAAATTAGTTCTTACCTATTCTTTAGTAAGTTCTAATCAACTTACAATTATGATTTTTGCCTTTAAACCATTAAAATTTTAATTAAAAGCAAAAAACTGCATTTTTACTGGTTTTCGACCATTTTAATGCCATTTTTCGACTGCAATTTTAATACCTACTAAAAATGATCCAGAGGTAGGTAGGTACTAGTTTTTCATAAAGGCCACACACATTCTACAAATTTCAAAGGAAACGAGGATTAAAAACGGATTAAAGTTACTAGGGTATTAGATTTAAGAATTGATTCAGTATAATTTTACAAAATAAAAATTTATTTAAAAAATGGAAAAAAAACAAACGTTTGTTACCAACGTAAGTCTGGATCGATTTTTTAATAATTAAAAAATTTAAAAAAATGGAATAAAAGTAACAAGTATACATACTTGTTTGGTAGATATTTAATAAAATAAAGGTATTTAAAAGTAATAATAAAAACAAATTATGAAAAAAAATATGACTTAAAAAATAATAATAAATAACAAATTATGGAATATATATATATATATATATATATATATATATAAACAAGAAAATGAAAAAAAATTGTTTTTTTTATTTTTATTTACAATACAATCAGCAATCAGAAAAATTACATTTCTATAAGCTAATATTATGGTTGGGATCATGGCATGATGAGAATTTGTCCATTGACAAACCTCAGGTACTTCACATCAAGTCTATTGGCCAGTTTCTTTTGAGTCGTCTGTTGTCTTCTCTTGTCAGTAGGGGTAGTTGGATTTTCGTGGTTTTCGATTTTAGCATGGTGGTAGTTGCTTCTTTGTTGGATGACATTTTTCACAAGTTTTATTTTGAGGTCGTTATGTATTGTTTCATTGGAGACAAACCATGGGGCATCTAATATTGTTCTTAAAAATTTAGATTGGCATCTTTGGATTATAGTAGTATTGGATTTGCTCGCACAACCCCATAGCTCAATTCCATAGGACCAGATTGGTATGATTATTGTCTTATAGATAAGTATTTTGTTATCCATCGCTAGTTTGGATCTTCTACCTATTAACCAGTTTATTTGTCTAGTTGTTAAGTCTATATGTTTTCTTTTCTTGGTTATATGTTGTTTCCATGTTAATTTACTGTCCAAGGTCATTCCTAGGTATTTTGTTTCTTGTTTTTTGGGTATTAGGACATTGTTGATGTGAACTTCGGGTGTTGGAGTTTTGCGTAGTGTAAAGGTAATATGGCTGGATTTATTTTCTTTTATCTTTATTCTCCATTTTTCAAACCAATTTTGGAGGGTGTTAAGATGTTCTTGTAGGTTTATTACTGATCTTTCAGGGTTGTTGTTCACCGATAATATGGTTGTATCATCGGCAAATGTCCCAAGTGTAGTATGTCTGGAGGTTGGCAGGTCCGATGTAAATAGAACATACAGCAGTGGCCCAAGAACGCTACCCTGTGAAACTCCTGCTTTTATTGGTTGAACTTCTGATCTTTCGTTTCCCATTTTTTTTCAAATTTTCGGTCACTGAGATAGGATTTAAGTAGGGTAAAGTAGGAGGGAAGGATTTGTTTGATTTTAAAAAGTAGGCCTTTATGCCAGACGCGGTCAAAGGCTTGGCTGACATCCAGGAATACCGCTGAGCAATAGCTTTTATTTTCGTAGGCTTTGTTGATGACATCTGTTATTCGATGTATCTGCTGGATTGTAGAGTGCCCCTGGCGAAATCCAAATTGATGGTGTGGGATGCACTCTTCAGGTCTTATGTTGTTGTTAATTCTGTGTAGTATGAGTTTTTCAAAGATTTTTGAAAGGACTGATATCAGGCTTATTGGTCGGTAGGAGTTTACATCTGTGGGTTCTTTTCCTGGTTTGATTACTGCAATTATTTGCGATGTTTTCAGTTTTTCTGGCCAGTGTTGCATTCTTAATATTCCATTAAATATGTATGTTAATAACACTATTGCTTTTTGTGGAAGTTCTTTAAGCATTTTTGGTGTAATTTTGTCTGGCCCAGGTGCCTTTTTTAGTCCCAAGAATTTGATGACTTCTTTTATCTCCCTCGGAGTGACAAGTGTTATTGGTTGACTTTCTTCAGTAGGCGTGTCTAGGTATTGTTCTATTTCCTGGTCTAGTTCGTCACTGTGAGGAGTAAAAGTATTACAGAAGTGTTGCGCAAAGAGATCTGCTTTCTCTTTTTCACTTTTTGCCCAGGATCCTATAGTTGGTGTTGTTTGTCTGATTGGTGGTACTGGGTCTTTAGGTTTTCTTGCATTTTTGATTGGTTTCCATATTGATTGGTCGAATCGATTTAGGTTTTTTAGGTAGTCGGTAAATGATTCTTCTCTGTATTATTTGAGCTTAGCTTCTAATTTGTTTGTTAGTTGGTTAAATCTGGTTTTGTTGGTCGGGTTGCATGTACGGTGCCAAATAGATCTAGCTTATCTTTTTTCTTTTAGAAGATGTTTGATTTCTAGTGGAATATTACCGATATGATTTTGTGGCTTTTGGTGTGGAGTGAATTGAAGAGCCGCTTCTTGTAGTAGTGTTATCATCATTTCAACTGTTGAATCTAGGTCTTCCGGAGTTCTCAATAATATATTTAGGTTTATGTTGTTTGTCAATACATTTCTGTAGTTTTCCCAGTTTGTTTTATTGTTGTGTAATTTTTTTTCTTTTTGTTTTGTAATAGGTGCTGAGCTGATGGTAGCAATAGCTGGAGAATGATCAGATGATAAGTCGTAACTGGGAATTATGTCTGTATAAGTTGTCGAGAGTCCATTTGTTACAAAAAAGTCTAGAAGGTCTGGTATTTTTGCGGGGTCTGTTGGCCAATATGTTGAAGTACCTGTTGAAATGAAGGAGTATTTGCAGTCATGGATCAGATTAGCAAGTTCTCTACCTTTAGTTGTAGTTAACTGTGATCCCCATAAGGTGTTTTTGCTGTTGTAATCTCCACCCGCTAAAAATTTTTGACCAAGAGTTCTGAAGTACAGTTCAAAGTCTTCTTTTTTGATATTATGTCTTGGTGGGCAGTAGGCTGCTGATACTGTTAGCTCGTATGGCAGTGTCCTAACTTTTATTGAAGTAGCTTGTAAGTAGTTTTCTTCATATTTTGGTAGTTGATAATGTACAATAGTTTGTTTTATGATGATAGCAGTTCCTCCATGTGCAGTACCATCTGGATGGTTTGTGTAGTATGTTTTGTAGTTTGGAATGTTGAAATAGGTTTCAGCTGTAAAATGCGTTTCACTGACAAGTAAGATGTCGATATATTGATCTTCCAGGAATAACTTAACTTTGTCTTTGTGCTGTGTGAGTCCGTTTGCGTTCCAGAGAGCTATCCTCAAAAATTTAGCCATTATTTTAATTTTTGAACTAGCATGGTTAGCACGTTGAGTACTGTGCTATTTTGTTGCATGAGTTGATTGAACATTTGTCTGAACTCTTCCAGAAATTTGGTTAGTGTGATGTCTTGTGAGGTTTTATTGTTATTATTAACTGCTTGTGCGTAAGTCATATCGTGGTTCAAGGTACCACTAGTTACTGTAGCTTGCATTGATTGGAGTGAATGTTTTGTATGTGTTGTGGCCTTTGTATAATATTTCTATTTTTCGTTAGGTTATGATAGTATGTACAACCTTTGAAATTGGCGGGATGTGGTCCTCCGCAGAGCACACATGTTGCTGGGGTGTCTTTGCTTTTTTTGCACTCTGTTGAATTGTGTCGTCCTCCACATTTTACACAAAGGTAAGATCTATTGCAATAGCTTTTTGAGTGGCCATATAGTTGGCATCTTGTGCATTGTATTATGGTTTTTGATTTGTTTGGAGGTTCTATTACAACTATCTTGTTATGTAGATCTCTTATCTTGTATACATCCTTGTTATTTTGTGCCGGCTCTAGGTCTACAAAGAACATATTTAAGGGTTCTCTAGTTTGCCAGTGCCTGGCATTGATTATGTTTCTGACTCGGTGACCATTTTCTTTTAATTCTTCAGTTATTTCCTTTAATTCGACAGTGTGGTGGAGGTTTTTTATAACTACTCTGTAGGCACGTTCTTCTTTCGTTTGGTATGAGTGAAATTCGACATTTCTTTCCTTTAGAAATTTGATTATTTTTCGTGTGTATTACTATTTATCTTGATTATATTGTTTGCCATTGTTCTGGTGTTATATTCTTCTGTTTCTGCTACGTCTGAAAGCTGTTTTATCATTTCCGGGTAATTGATGACGTTATATATGAAGATCGGCGGCGGTTTTGGAGATTTGTTAGTAATATCTTCTTCTGCATTTGTGTTTTCTCCGTTTTCGTTTGATAATGAAGCATATCTGTTGTTCGTAAGTATTTCGTTTACAGTCGTTCTGGCTGTTCGTATAGTTTGACTATTTTTTTTCCTTTTTGTCCCTTTTGCTACTTGCCAGGCTACTGAGTTGTTATTCTCTGTGGAGTTCTCTTCCATTTCTTGTTCTTCATCTGTTGTGGAAAAAGTTCTATGCAGTTGTGTATTTGTTTGTTGATTGTTTTGTGGTGTAACAAACATTGGAGTGAACTGATTTTGGCTTGGTGGTAAAGGATTTATTTGAGAGGAGTACATTGAGTATTGTGTCGATTGTGCAGGATTAATTTGTATTTGTGGGTTTGTAATTGGGTAATTTTGGATTAAATTTGAATGTGTGTTTGAGGATATTGATTGTTTGTTGTTGGGTGACCCTGTATATACATTGGTTGACCATTTTCATCATAACCTGCAAGGTTCCTTGATGAATACATTTTTGTTGTTTTTGCTTTCTCTTCTTTTTGTTTTGTTTTTTTGTCATCAGCACTAATGATTATTTTTATCGCTTATCTCGCTTGTTTTTGTTCTGGCTAATTGCCGAAACTGATAATAAACTTGAATTTCAAGTCAATGCTCGCACACTTCGAGACTCAAATGAATATTTAAAAAAAAATTGTTGAACTAGAATAAAAAATGCTAACACAAATAAACATGTATACTGTACTCAATCCTGCAGAAAAATTAAACAAATTTTTAATTAAATAATCAAACACCTACATAGTGTGGCTAATTGGCCTCAGCCTTGATTAACCTATTTAAAAAAAGTTATTTAACAATAAAAAACTAAACATTTGCTATTAATGGGTATACAAGTAATTAATTGCTTTTTAATTGAACTAGTTACAAAAATCACATTTGTACTCCTTTGCTGCAATACTGTAGGACAAATCGTAAAATTCTGTGCATTTTTATGATACCATCTATGACAAAAGTCACAGCTAATATTCTTTTCATCTTCGTCCGAAGTTTCTGCAGCAATTTGCTTCTTTCTTTTGGTTAATCTTTTTTCTAGCTTTTCCTCTCTTCTTTTCTTTTTTGCATTTCTTTTGTGTTATTTTCTTTCTCTTCATTTTTTCTTTTGTGGTATTCCCTTAATTTATTGCTTGAAAATGCACTTGGCAGTTTTTGATTTTCTTTTTTGTTCTTCTTGTTGCTTCTTTGGACACCTTGAGGATAAGTTAAATGGTTGTCAAATGCCTGACAAAGGGTCAATAATGGTCTTTGCCGATTCATGTCTGTAGAAGATTGCACTGATTGCCCTCGCTTCCGACAAGTGGTGCCTCCAATTTTTATTGGCTTGTCAAAAAAAATTCCGATTTTTTATTTATTTTGTTTCCAATCCAATGGAATCGGATTTTTTATTTTTACTTTAACCCTGTATATTTTCTACAAATATAGAATGGAAAAATTCAAATATGGTCGGTAATTAAGAAGCATTTTTCCTCTTTCGAATGTTGTAAGAATAAAATCGACATCTATAATAATTTCTAAATTATATATTTTTTTTATGGAAGTATGTCGAAAATTTTTCGATTTTTCACCAAAAAAAGTTTCATCTGAAAAATGATTTTTTCGAACAATTGATAAATTTTTTAAATCCTCGTTTCAAAAAACTATTGCTGCTGAAAATGTAGATACAGGAGGTTGTAAAGTTGTATAAATTTCTTTGTACGGCTAATATTCACATTCCGCTGTAAGGTCTGAATTAAACGAATTCTCATTCACCAAATTCTTCAATTGACTTTGGAAATACTATAAATAAAAAAGTATATTTTGTAAAATATCTATTTAAAAAACGAATTATTTTGTCTAAAGTAACTGCCCAATTATAGGTGTATGGAAAATATCGCCTCACATCATCCAACCATCAGCCGCATCGTGAAATCCGAACTAGAATACAGCCACCAATGGATCTACAGCCACATGTCAGAGTACGCTGGATACCATTACCGCCAATACCTCATTTTGTTAGTGAAAAGGCACAAAGGCATCGTTGAAATATTCAATTCTTTCTACGTAGCCGTTAGAGGCAAAGAATATAATTCGATTGCGGATTTCGCGACGCATCTTTTAGGAATAACCGACCATACTGAAGTACTCGAAAATATAACTTCTTATGTGAACTATATCTCTATCCTGTTGTACGATAACACCAAGACTATACCGAAATTGAACAGTTGGCAGCCAGTACGCGAATCGTTATTTAACCATAAAAAGTTTGTCGTTTATCATCTCGTAAAAGTTATATACGAATACCACGGATTTAAGATTAGATCGAAGGGTTTTAGGCGAGGTAACGATTTAGCTAAAGGCGCAGATAACGTTTCTCAATCCACCGAAATCTTGACTTCGGTGCACGTTAAAGTCGATAAAAAATCTTGTCCTACTTCTTATTTGCCTAGACCAGTAGTGTGTTCGGGTATAAATGAAACCCAGTTATTTAACCGTATCATCCAACAAGAATCAGATTTTTTCATCAAGAATTTCGACAATAACAATTTGATTAGGTATCGGAATTGGTTTATATGTATACTCGGATTTAAATTGGATTTTTATGATTTCGCGTTAATGAAATAGGGGGCTAATTCATAAAAAAGTGTGATACTTTTTATTTTAAATAAATCTTGATAAGACGAATATTTATTGTACAGGGTGGTTCGTTAATGTTGGCTGGTGATAATTAATTAGACTTCGGTATTTCGGAAATGCCAACGTGTGGTACCTTCTCATTTGTTTCCTTGTAAATTTTACCTTTAAGAGTGGTCAATATTTTCATTATTTTGATATGTGCGATGTCTTAAATGAAAGTGTTTTATTATTTTCTAATAACTAGACTGTTTGAGATTAATCGAACGATTATCCCTTAATTACATAAAAGCTTCGATGGCTCTTTATTTCACTGACTTGGAAGGTGATTCAATAAAAACCATCAATCGTTTTTTAAACACGATGACAGTTATATTTTATTTTTTTGACATTAACTGACAACAACTGGCATTTTTTTATATCGATAACTTAAGCTACGGTTTAGAAGGATTACATAATTGATTATTTATTGTCACCGGCAGAAACATCTTTCAAGGTTAAATATTTAAATTATTGCGTTAGAAATTAAACATAGACTTTGACGCTCGATATTTCGGAAATACGAACATGTGGTACATTCTGAACCACGTTTTTCTTTCTTACTTGACAACTAAACCATTCTTCTTCTTTTACACATAACATGACATTTTTCATGGCCTCTTTCCTAAGAATAAATAGTTTTATTGTCAGTTTCCAACAGCGGTGTTTTATATGTAATTTATATATGCATTGAATGACTGTATAATGGAGAACATTCTATATATTTACTGGTTTCATACAGTAATATACATATATAAAATAATATATTGAGGTTAAGGCACGTGTGTAGCTATGATTGAATAATTAATTGTTTTGATATTGTAATGTGGGACACTCTGTATAGCGTTGTTTGTAGCGAGCACTGGTTGGCTGTAATAATTTATATTTCATACTCGGTATTGAGTTTATTTCGTCCCTTTCAAGAATAATAATTTGTTTTGGGCACTCTGTATATTATTTTATCAATTACTCATATTTTTTTATGCTAAAACATCTTTATTGAAATGTGCATTATTAATGCCAAATATATACCTTTGTTCAACTGAACCATCAGAAAGTACAAATAATTCAGGTATATGTCTGTTAGGATATATTTTAGTTATATACAAGCTTGGATATTTAAGTACTTTATAAATAAAATTATTTTTAACTGTTGTTGTTTTTATTTCTGAACTTCTGAACCGAATTAACGTTTTTCCGTAACCGCTTTTTTTATATTTCCTATAATTCCTTATGGTAATCACAAACCACCGTATAGGTTATCTACGAGACTAATACAAGTTGGGTAGCGTCACAGTGTCTCTAAACAGTAATTTCAGTTTAATGAACAATTAAGTCAAGAGTGACTGCTCGTCACTCGCGCCATGTCACGACTCTACTCCGCCCTCTTCTATATATTTTTATGCTAGACGGAAAATTTCTTCTTTTTCCTCTCCGCAATTCTATTTTTTTTTCAATTAAAAAGTATATTATCTACGGGCATATTCTGCATACATTTGCGATGTAATTCATATATGATTTCCGTTTGCAGCATCAATGATAATTTTCCTTGTATTTATTAAAAAGGTATTTACTTCTTAAAAATAAAATTGAAACTTTTATAAACATAGTTCTAAAGTTGAACGTTTGGCAGGTGTGGTTTCGATATTACGGTAAGAAAATCACTGTAGCCACCGGTGATTCATTTCTTGCAGGTGTGGTGGTCGATAATTGAGTTTCATCCCCCCGAATCTCGAACCGGGTCGCTATTCTTGACATCATTCCCAACGTCATGTATACGCAAGCCTGTGATTTATGTGAATGCTCTATTTGGCGAATAGTTCCCAAAAATGATATTCTCAAGCACCGTTCCTAAAATCATCGAATTGTGTCGTCTTCACAACAGCGGCAATTGACGTTACAATACAAATGTCATTTATCATTTTGTTATGTCAAATGAAAATAAGCTATTCAAAAAAATATGTTATCAATTTCTTCTATAAAAATGTATTCTACAATCAGTATTAAACCCAAAATCAAGAGGCACACAAATAATGAAAATAATAATTTATTCATGTTTTAAATGAAACTCACTGTTTCTAGCTAATTCCACAATATAATAAAAATTGTTGAAAATTCTAAAAAATTGACAATTGTTTCGATAAATCAATATCATCGTCAGAATGACAGAAGTTACATTTCATTTAATGCCTACCTGATGTTTAGTAGTTATTTTTGGCTAGACTAAGAAGTGACCTAACTTCTGATTGACTTAATAGAAAAAAGAAGATGATGTGATATTACAAATATTGAAGCTTAGATATTATTAGCCATATGGTGATATCCTGGATATCATTTTTATATAGAAAACCAGGAAAACTATATCTGCTGTTCTTTACAATTATCACTTAAGAAGACAGTTTAATAGTGGAGAACTCCCTAAATTAATCTGCTCATTGACGACTTCATGTTGTTGGTTTCTTAAATGTCTTCTAATTTCCAATTCTTCAAGGAAATCCAGTTCTTGTTTCTTTTCACAAATATGCAGAACTTCTAGTTCTGTGTTAAGTGTCAAGTAGATGTTTTGCGTAATGGGATTTATCTGGTTGTTTTAATCTGTATGCTCGTAAGTGTATCACTCAAAAATCTGATGTTCATTGGTCTTTTTTTGTCAACGAGTATTATGAAATAAAACTATTATGTATGTATTTAGAATATCATTTATTAGTATCAATTAAACTACAGTATTTATATAAAAAAATAACAGGGATACTGTTTTTTGAGTGTAAGCTTTTTTGAATAAAACAATATCTAGTATAGGTAGACACACTTTTTGCGTATTTGAGACAAAAACAGCTTCCGCTAAAATGGAGTTTAGTATCTGGAAAGTCTTTTGTTCAAACATTCATTTTTCGTACAAACGTTTTGTAGTTATTTAAAAAAAAACATATTTTGCACAGAACTATTTCCCCTTACAACTATTCTCATGAATGGCTACTCTATCAGGATTAAAGGTCCTTCCGCATAGTTTACAAGGTATCAGTTGACTCAAATGATCCTGCCAAGGAATTTCCGTAGTTTCTTCAAACCTTTTTCCGATGTTACCATCAACTAGAACCAAATAACAATAAAACTTGAAACAAATGAGAAATTTAATAACAGCATTCATGACCGTAGTCACATTAATAAAAACAAATGTAATGTTATTGATAATTTTAATATCAGGTCTTTATTGATCATATAAAATTAATAAATACATTATTAAATATAAAAAGCCATGCTTTAAATTAAATAATTTTGATATTCGATACGCCCACAGGGTGTGCACTTATACTTATTAAAAAAGATCGCGCTATCTATATGTGTCACGAAGAACAAGTCAACTTCGGTTGCGTTAGGCTGAATAGCCCTAGTAGCTTAGGCCTTCAAATTGGGGAAGATTTTCATTCGTTAATTTCTTTGACATCCACAGACAAATAATTGAGGTTAGGCATTCAAATTTTGCCATGTTGTTTGGTTATTAATATATTTTATATTATTGATTTAATTCAAAATGCCAGCCCCTCGAGAGCGTGTTGTTCCCAATTGCTTTAACCAAGATCAAGATGCTCAAAGGTAGGTTATAAATATCATTATAATTGAAATGAGTAATTTATATTAATATTTTACAGATATTTTTTTCCCACGGACGAGCATATAAAAAATATTTGGTTGGAACGAATCAATAATCCCAGTTTATTTAACTATCCAAGGAGCATTTTAAGGGGGAAAGTAGTTTGTAGTAATAATTTTTTGGATGTATGTAAGGGGGAAACTGAAAAATTTGCACTTCTTGTTTTAAATTTACCTGGTAAGCATTTTATTGTAATACTATCAGATTTAAACTACTATCTATATTGTTTTTGTAGATTTCATTGCTAGGGATAATTTAGAAGATTCCTAAAAAGTATGACATTAATTATGAATTCTGTTAGATATGCATGTAATACGATTTTTTGTAGAATTATACTCTAAACTAAATTTGAACTAAGTTGTTGCAGCCTTTCCCCATTCTTAGAAATTGTAAATCAATCGAATTTAAATTTTCCGCCATATCACACAATTTAAATTTACCACCATTTAAAAGCTAAAATCGACGACAGAACCCTTCTTTTAGTTTTTGGTGACAAATAAAGATGGCAGCACATCTTCCGAGGCATTTTTGTCAGTGAGTTGCCCGTCTTACCCCTATTATTTGTCTGTGGATACGCCCGTGGAACTCGTATTTATAGATAAGAAATGTCATTCTTGCAATTGGTATCACTGATTGCTGGATTATCAATTTACCAAAAGAAAGTTAAAAAATTTCATTGATTTAGGTTACGTGAACAATTTGATTGTCATTGTGTTTTCTTTATTCCTATAATTTTGTCTGTATTTATGCTTTGTTAGTTACAATTTTATTTTCAAAACAAACATAGAGAGGGAATAAACTGATTATTGTCGTTTATAATTATAATTATTCTTAGTAAAATAAACAAAACAAAAAGACATAACCTTACAATTTCAAAACTTCCTACATTCCTTCACTATTTTGACAATCATACAACACGGTAACGTCGCGGTGACATTTGTACTGGGACATCGTCGTGAAACATCGATTGTGTCATCGATGCTAAAAAAATAAACAATAGTCACAGATTAGAGAGAGAACAGATACGAAAGCTTGACAGAGAACAGTAAAAAAAGAGAGAGATCGGTAGACATACCAATTTAAATGTCCATCGTCATATGTCGACTCCGTTCGGGCTGCTTCGCGAAATTTTTCAACAGGGTTGTCAATTTGCATATTATTTCCTTCAATTTACGATCATAGGTAAAATATTTTATAAGCATTATTTTTAAGTGTTATAGTGATACAGATACAAATATTCGACAATTACTTGTTTAAATCAATTTTATTAACATTAAAAGAATTATACAATTAAAAAGATTATAATGTATAAAAATCATACCATAAATATATACTTTTTTTCACAAACCATATATTTGGCAACCAACGATGACAACACGCGACGGCTTGGCTCAAAATACATAACGACATTTTTGTTTGCTTCATTGTTTGAAGGTGTTCAATCGGCGATATTAATTGTGTTATTTGATTAATCGATTGTGCGTTGTGGTAATATTAACTATAAAAATATAGTGGTATAGACTATTATTCTTATAAAATGAATAAACATCACGGAGGAGTGTATTGTTCATACAGAGACTGTCCAAATAAATTTTATTCGAAAGAAAAATAAAGTTTTTCCGATTTCCAAAGGATGAGAGTATGTAGTTACAATTATCAATTTATACTGCATTGATATGTTAGTGAATACTGTATTTGGGCTCGTCCCGTTTGTATTTGATTTTTGTAATGATTTGTGTTATCTAAATATGTATTTATTAATTAATCTCCCAAGATTAATGACTATTTATAACAAATCATAAGAATGTACATATAGGTATTAAATAAATACATAAATATATATTGTTTTAATTCATGGCGCAATTTTAAAGATTTAGTGGAAATTTCAAAAAAAAAACTAGATCCGGCATTGGAAATTGTAATTGTCCCCGGCGGGCTTATTCTGTAACTTGCAACTGCCGATAATTGCGCAATTGTCGCTGTCAAACGCGGGTTTCGTATTCTCGAAGAAGCAACTGCGACCGCGATCGCAATTTATCTGTTAACTGCCTCTAGAGAGCAATTGGTTAACTAAAAAGTGCATTTTTCAGTTGTTCATTTGAAAAATACGTATTCTGTAAGCAATTTTTTAGCAATTACAACGCGATTGCAACTGTTGAATAGCAATCACAATTATAGTAGTTGTAGTTGAGTTGTTGGATGATTAAATCAAGTTATCTTAATAGAAATAGAAGATAAGTAATAAATAATAACATTTTGTCAATAATAAACATGTTTTATTTATACAAATAGTAATTTAGTGAGCTTACTAACTGCCCTCAGAAAAGTGGACCTAATATTTAATAACAATTACTTACCACCGTAATAAAAGAAATAATAGCTATTATTTGTTTTTACGTACCTATTTAGTATTGGCTCGTGCATTTATGATTATTGAGGCCGCAGAAGCTGAAAATAGGAGGGCTGAGAATATTCTTATGAGACATACGAGATACAATCTACGGTCTCATGCGAGACCTTTAGACCTATCAGATGCAGAGTTCATGGCACATTACAGATTGAGTAAAAATGTTTTTCAAGAATTGTGTAATGAACTTGCACCTTTACTCCCTGGTGCTCATAGAAGGACTAAGATCTCTGTCAAATGTAAAGTGAGTATTATTACACAGTACTTTTACTTGATACTAATGAAAATTATTTAACTATCTTAGCTGTTAACAGCCCTTTCATTCTATGCAACTGGTTCATATCAGAAACCCGTTGGCATGAGCTACTTACATGGTCTGAGTCAAACTAGTGTATCAAGGGTAGTCCAGGAGATCACTGTAGCACTAAATAATGAAGAGATTCTTAGAAGGTACATTATATTTCCACAACGACGGGCAGAAAGACGAGCAGTAGTCAATGGGTGAGGAAATTCATTCTCAATAATTTTTTATGAATGAAAATATACTCGTATATAGAAAAAATTAATGAATTGCCCTTCATTTCAGATTTTCAAATAAATTTGGGTTTCCGGGTATCTTGGGTTGTATTGATGGTACACATGTGGCACTGGTACGACCAAGTGACCATGAAGAAAGATTTTTTAATAGGGAACATTACCATTCTAGGAACGTTCAGATTGTAAGTGAAATATTTATACTTTAAGTACTTCATACCACATACAATACAGAACTATCTCTCATAATTAAAATATAATTAAATTAAACTTTGTAGATTTGTGACAGTGATATGAATATAATGAATGTAGATGCTACTTCTGGTGGAGCTAGTCATGATGCGTACATATGGAGAAATTGTGAGATTAATGCCCACATCATACAACAACTCCATCAAACTGGTGAATGTGTTTGGTTTCTCGGTAAGACAATTTAAAATAAATGTCATGTACTAATTTCTTGTTATTATCAATAAATTTTTTATGAGCAACTGATCAAACAATGCAATGCCATTTACAAACTGTAAGGTAGTAAACAAGGATGTAGTAACAATAACTAAAAATTGCAGGTGATTCTGGATATCCGTTACGTCCATGGTTATTAACGCCAATAACAAATGCAGAACCTGGAAGTCCAGAAGAGTTGTACACAACAGCTCATTGTCGAGTCAGGAATTGTGGATTGCTCAAAGCACGTTGGCGTTGTTTGCTTGTTCACAGGGTCTTGCATTATAACCATAATATGGTTGCAGAAATTATCAATGCCTGTGCTGTTCTACATAATATATGTAACAGACACAGGCTTCCAGTACCTGAAATGCCAGCTGCAGAAATTGAGATGGAACAAAACCTCCAGGTCCCTGTACAGCGTGGTGCTGACGACGGTGAGCAACTGGAAAGTGGCAGGCGACAGAGGTATATTGTTGTGCAACGATTGTGGAGGAACCAATGATGTGAATGATGTTAACGCAATAGAGGAATGTGCCCAGTACAATATTGATAAGAAATGATGATGCTTAGTGTGACAACAGACCTGTTAGTAATATATAAAATTCTGCTATATTATTATTAAATAGAAAGAATGTGCAGGAATAGGTAAAGAGAACTATAGTAGTAGTATGATACTTATATATTCTATTCACACTCATTTGCTATTTATACTTAATTTCTTTCAAATGTAAGATTTTGATACATTTTTTTAATGATTCTGATTATTTTGTACAGAAATTTTAACTTATCGTAACAAACTAAATAAATAATCACTGAACATAAGGAAACATTTAGTTACAAAAACTAAATCGAGAAAAAAAATTTGAAACTCTGCTAACTCTAATAGTGATTATTACTACATCGTAGTGGAAATTAATATCACTCATTAAAAATATTTGCCAAAAAAATTTTCACTTAACTAAATCAATACCTAATACTTTTAAACTTACTAATAATTTTATTATTGAAAGTGTATATTAGGATTTCCTATTTACAGTAAATAAACAATAATTCTTAAATAATAATAAAAGAGTAGATACAATTAAATTTAAATTTTTTTCTCCAACCCCTCCAAAACTTTTAATAAACAGTCTGTCTGTTTATGCATGGCTTCGGCTTGAAACCTAGCTGTTTCAGCATGCATTTTAGCAGCCTTTGCTTGGATGAGTGCCGCTTCAGCTTGAGTACGTGAAGCTTCAGCCATTATCATAGCAGCATTTGCCATTTTTTCTTCTGCCTGCACTCTCTTTGATTCCAACTCGATCAACCATTCTGGTTCTATTTTTGGTTTTTTGGAAAACAGAGTTTGGTTTGTCTGTTGTTGTTTACGTTTTTTAGGTGCTGTGAATAAAAGAGGATAAAGACAAAGTTATATAAAAATTTGTGATACAAACTAACCTTGGTTAATATTTTTTTCTGTAACATCATGTACAGGCGGTAATTCCATATTTTCTTCATCTATTGTGTCTAAAAGTAATGAACAGAATATGTTAAAAATCTTTCTTACCTGTTAGTATAAAATAATGCTTACAAATTTGAATAATTTCTGGTTCTTGCTCATAATCTAAAAACAATATTACATGAAGCAACATATTATGTTATGCTAAATTAAATAAAGTCCTGATAATAGTCTACAAATATATTTTACAAACCTTCGCTATCGTTTTGTGACATGTTTGTTGGGAAAAATTCCGAACCTAAAATAAGAAATATGTAATTACTGTTTTATGTTCAATTAATGTTCAAAACAGTTATGTAAATACCTACCTTTTTCTACAATAGTATCTTTACTGCAACTGGCACTTTCATGATCCTGTAAACAAATTTTGTTTGAGAGCAAAAAATAAGTGTTCAAAAATATACTTTGCATAATATGATACAAACTAGATAAAAAGTATTTATTAAAAACTTACTGGTGGGAATACAGGAATACGATGCTGTGTATCCCCATAAACAGCCCCCTCTCCAATGATCTGTAGGACTTGATGGTCAGTTTCTAACAAGGCTGCTTCTACTGCAGGACCACCACCTGTTCCTGAAGCTTCTCTTCTCCTGGCAGCAGCCCTGGTCTTAATTTTATGTTTAAGATCAATCCAATACCATGACAAAAAATGTAAAATGTATTTGTCAGTAAAATGAAACTACTTAATGTGTTGATGGATTACAATGAAAATACATACACGTTTCCATCTCTGGCCATTTTTAGTAGTGCCCGATCCGTGCGCATTTAATTTTTTGGCAAGATCATTCCATTCTTTTTCAATGGTCTCCTTAGATCTTGCCCCAAGACCTACCCCTCTGGCCAGATTAGGATGATTAGTTAAATAGTCCAGCAACTCTTCCAACTGGCTATTGGAAACTCTGTGTTCTCCCATTTTCTGTATGTACGTCAAAAACAATTAATAGTAGCAGTACCCATTCTCAAATTATTTTACTCACCTTTTTTTTAAACAAATAATCTAAAAAAGTATTTGGAAACCCAATTTAAACTGCTAATGTAATGAATTGTTTCCTACAGAATAATTAATTTAAAATTTATGTTCGATGGCAGTAATGGCAATATTTTTGTTCATCAGCTGATTTTACAGACAATTTATAGTTAGGTTCATTGCTACCCGATTGCAAGTGGCGCTAGTTTCATGACGTAAAAGTGCATCTTGACAGCAACCAGCAATTGCGACGCGACTACCTTACAGAATACCTAATTTTGCGACTGATTGTGCGACTGTTGTGCAATGGTTGCTAGTTGCAAAATAATTGTTGTTTTTACAGAATAAGCCCGCGGGTCAACATTGCAATTTGGTAAGAAATTCAGAAAATATTTTAAACTGGCAACATCGCGGCCATACCGAGTTAAAGGTCCGAGGTCATTGAAGACAGAGTTGCAAATCGTTTGATGTTTTACCGGGATTCGTATCTGTTCTAATCTGTGCAATAGTGCTATTCAACACTTCGATCTTGATTCCGATTTTGCTTATAATCGAAAACGGATTGATGTTTGTTGAACGACCAAAAAAAATTGACATTTGTCATGCCATTTTACAAATCAAATAAATCAATAATGACACAACCTTGTCATTATTTTACTTCATTTCACGTGTATTTCACACTTTTCACAAGTTCATTTAGTTTAATTTCATAGACGCTGTTCTGTTAACTAAAAATGTAATATACAATTGCAAAATATCACTCACATCACATAACCCATAGACAAACGGTAGTTTGCTTAAATTTTTCGACCAATCATATGCTTCCGATTTACGATTGTTTTCAATAGCATCATAATTTTAGACCGATTATAATCAGAGTGATCGATTGATATCGAAAATGTATTGTTGAACATGTTGTTTTTTAAATGACAGGAAATGATTGTAATCGATTGACGCGTTGAATAGCACTAAAACAAGATGGTGAAGAAAAAGTAAATGCTTATTTCAGTAAGACCCTGGGAAGAACGGAGAAAAATTACTGCCTTACAAGAAAAGAACTGTTATCAATTGTAAAGGCTATTGAACACTTTCACACATACGTTTATGGCAGAACCTTCTTTATCAGCAACGACCAGAAAGCACTACAAGGGCTGATGAATTTTAAAAATGCGGAAGGACAAATTGCAAGATGGTTAGAAAGACTTCAGCAGTACAATTTTGAAATGGGTTATAGAAAAGGTCGCTATCCCGGAAATGCGGATACCCTATCCAGAAGGCCATGTACTCAACAACAATGCATATATTGCCTAAGAATGCCAAAGATGAAAAGATAGAATTGCTGCATGCAACAACAATAATAAGCGACTCGGACGAAAACATGTGGTCAGTAGAAAACCTAAAAAAAAATGTCCAAAGAAAGACGATGATTTAAGAGTTGTCCGGTCCTGATTTCAAAATGGAGTTAGACCCGTTTGGCAAGAAGTGTCCAAGTATGGTTCAACGATCAAAAGATACTGGGCTCAATGGGATTCCCTTACTCTTCGCGTAGGTGTACTCCATCGGACGTGGGAGAGCTCTGTCGGTGTATCTAGGATCCACCAACTTGTCTTGCCTAAATCACTTGTTCGTAAAGTGATGGAAGAACTTGATATCAGTCGTTCAGGAGAAAAACCTTAGCCAGAGTTCGTGAATGATTCTACTGGGTCAACTGTCGCCAAAACGTTACAGAATGGTGTAAGAAATGTGACTTATGCAGCGGAAAGAAAGAACCAAAAACTAGAAATCGTGGAAAAATGGCTCAATATCTGTCCGGTACACCATTTCAGAGAGTAGGTGTAGACATACTCGGGCCACTACCAAAAATAGAAAAAGGTAACAAGTAGTTAATGGTAGGCTATGGATTACATTTCCAAGTGGCCAGAAGTAGAACCAATTCCTAACAAAGAGGCTGCAACCGTCCCTGAAGCATTTATGAATAATGTCATCGCAAGACACAGAGAACCATTGGAAGTACATTCCGATCAAGGAAGAAATTTTGAATCAGACTTGTGGACAGAATTAATGAAAATTCTCGGGGTTAAGAAAACTCGAACTACACCAATGCATCCACAGTCTAAAATGGTTTAGTGGAATAGGAGATTTTGCCAATATCTATAGTTATTTGTCTCCTCAAATCAGCGAGATTGGGATGAACTGATTCCAGTGTCCCTCTTATCTTATCGAAGTGCACAGCATGAATCCACTGGCTATACACCTTCAATGTTGGTCACTGGTCGAGAATAGAAGCTTTCTAGCGATATCCTCTTTGGAAATCCTTCTCCTTTGTCCCGAGAAGAAGACCAAAGCCTGCCCCAATATGTTGAAGACCTTCAACAAAAGTTAGAGAAGATTCACGAGTTTGCAAGGATGCAACTGAAACTAACCAGCGAAAAGATGAAGAAACGGTTAGATAAAAACCTTAAAGAAGAGATATTTAAGTCCGGTGATGCAGTTTGGTTATACCAGCCCAGAACAAATAATAAAAATTCTAGGTTATGTTATTTCTCTTGGTTTATGACAAACGATACTTGTAAAAATCGCAGAATAGTTAAAATTTCCCGCCGCCAATATTTTTAAATCTGGATTTGACACATTGTTACTCCTGTTGAATGTTGGATAGAGATATTTTTTTAACTTTTGTGCCCAATTACCTCTCAGGGAAGGTTACATACAGTTATTTGAGGCTACTAATAAAACAATACGGTTTCGGTTGTTTAACTATATTGGTTCTGACTTGCATACAATAATAACAAGGTATTGAGGGTGGCGGCACTTGTGGCGCGATACAAGAGTGCCGAACGTAAGGCCACTAGTGGCTGAATTGTGTAGTCTAGAAGAGGCCGTACACTTTAAATAATTACCCGAAGAGGCGACGTAAACTCGATTAGGTTAAGAATCCAAGAAAAAAATCACAATTGTTTTTGTAATAACAACAAAAACAGTAAATTAGCTATAACGAAGTGGCGTCACTGAAATGCCCCAACAACTATATTGTTTAAGGAATATCTACCGCAGAGTATACTTTGCGTTTACATAACATAAGTAAGTCACTTTGAAGTTTCGCAAATTGTTCCAATAACGTAAATTTTATTTTTAGACCACGAACTGATGTATCTACAATAAGGAGCCTAGGTCCTAAAGGGTTCTCTAATATGTAATTCAATATAATATATGAGTTCAGTATTTAATAATTCATTGTGATTGTTTTTTTTTCCTAAGTGAATGTTAAACTATATGTGTTAAAACTTTATATGTTGACAAAGAACAAATCCCACTTATGACTACCACTTAGCTGAATATGAACATGGTAGTCCTCAGATGAACAGCTGGCAACTTGTTAGGTATACAGGAATCTGGGGTCCAAGGTATTCCCAGGACTAATTGGAAATAGAGAGTCCAATGATGATTGGTATTCAAAAGAGGTCTTTCGATGTCGGGTGACCTCAAGGTGAATTGAATTTTCAATTACTACAATTGAATTTCCGCAAATATCTAATTCTGATCCCCTTCAGGGTACTTATAGGTGCCTTTATCACCAAAGTAATACTTAAGATTACCTGCGAAAATTCTAAAAAAAATCCGTAAAATGCGGCAAACGTTTCACTCCATACACATGGATAGCAAAAAGAAAGATATTTTTTTTGTACACTGAAAATTCCCACCTAAATCTATTAGATTCTTATAATTGTTGGTCAAACTGATTTCAAATATTGGTTTAGCAATCACTTATGCTTATGGGATTTAGGGACATTTATGAAGTAATGATTTTTGAAGTTTGATAGTGACAATATTGACAATTGATAGATACATGATTAATTATAACTTGTTATCAAAATAAACATTGAATTTTATATGCATTTTAGTTTAAGAATTTGCTTTTATTTCAGTTAGAAAATCATTTTATTTTCATATTTGGTGGTGGGATTTTAGTTTTAGTTAGTTATAAATAATTCTGGTCGAAGCGATACACCTGGTAAGATTGTATCTTGTTTTGTTTCTTAAAAGGTCCTTGAAATGATTTTTGTACATTTAAACGATTTTCTCTAAATAATGCTGGTATTCTTGGATTGGTAGCCTAATTCCTAACCTTTGGGGGTTATATCTAAATGAGCTTGTAACAACATTATGTCAAAAAAACGCGAATTTCGCCTAAGTGCGGATAAGGCTGGATCCACATGCATCCGTGATACGTATCCGTTGTATACCACGTGATCAATATCAACCAATGAAATTTTAGGGAACAAAATCACGCACGTTTCAAGGTCACAACGAATAGGCTACTCCAGAATCCTGTCAAATTAAAACCAATATGGCGGCTGGAGGGCAAATAGTGGTACAAAGTTAAATTGTTTCTGTAAACAAAAGTGATAGTTGGAAGTGTTTAGTGGTTGTTTGGCTTTTGCTTGTAAAAAAACACCTTGATTTCTTTGTATAGTTCATTGTGGAAGCAGAAGTAACCAAGATAAGTCGAATTCTACAAGTAGTGTTATGGTTTAAACAGAACTAATCTTAAGGAATTATCTGCCTTGAGATGCCAAGAATGGTTGAAAGCAACCAAATGTGAAGAATTCTCTGCATAAATCAAGATCGCAAGGGTGTGTCCGAAGCATTTTATCTCAGGTGAATTAATTCATTAGGGTAATGGTACTATAACTGATGTGTTTATTTTTAGGCAAACCTGTAGAGTTGCATGATAAATTGATTCCAGACTGAACCCCTCCTGTGAATATGATATGAGCTATAGAGACACTGGAATAAGTATTACAACTTCCAAAAGAAAAAGATTTGAGATTTCTATTAAATGGTCAAACGTAGTTAAAATACTTTGTGATGATGAATTGCGTTCTGTAAAGATAGTAATTTATCTTTTTCCTATGCCTCCTACACAGTGGCAGAGCTATTGGTCTGTAATGTGTGAGAAGCACACTGGTCACAAATGCAAAATTAATATTCTCATAGAAAAAAAATACCAATACTTCGGAAACGAGCAAGAAAAAATATTTTACTACCTAGTTAATTTATAAATATTTGATAGGTTTTCTATTTTTGTTGTTGAAGTATTTCCAATATTTTGTTATTTTTATTTTATCATATTCATTTAGAAAATATATTTTTGGTTTTGTTTCAGTTTTGTTAACTGTACGTATATAAATTATTATTCTTATCACACATTCTTTTTGATTTGTACTTGCAGATCTTTTTCTATGTTCAGGAAAATAAATGTTTATCATTATAACAATTCCTTTTATGTGCACCCAAAATTAATATACTATACTATACTATATCGTCTCATAATGGGGGCCCAGCAAAATGTTCGCGCACAGGCCCACCACTGCTACTACAGACAGCCTTTTGTTTATTAGGGCCAATTTCATAATCAAATTTGAAATTATCTTTTGGTAAACTGATGTAGGGTGACACATATCTCATGTACAGATATTTCTACGAGTATGTCATCTTAACCAACAGGTGCTATAAATTTGATTATAAAATTGTATGATACTTTTTTTTTAATATTTGCATTTAGTTAGGGGCTGCATTCTGCAAATTTTTGAAGGTCCTTTAAAATTAATTAAAACCTGATGATTTGATTGGCTGTTATAATATGAAAGGAAATTTAAAGGCATTTAGATTCAAAAAGCCTTAAATGTGTTAACAGAAAAATGTTAGTTTTTGTTTAATATCTACCAATTTTATTGTTTCAAGTTTATTAGAATGCATTGTAGATTTTACAAAATGATATAGCTACCTTGTTCTGTGTTTCTACTCTGTTTACAACAAACATAGAAAATATTATTGTTATTTGCAAGTTGACTCCTTTAATTTTGGATATTTTAACTTTGTATGGGGCAGCTTCATCTAGATGTTCATCCAGCAATATTTTATAATAGTCCAACATTATGTTTCCAGCCATGTATAGTATTATTAGGGAAACTAAATGTTCTTTGGCACTCCAAATCACTATGAATAAGAAATGTTGCTTTCACTGCAGGGGATTTTATATGTTTATTTTGTTATTATTTGTCCTCCAGCCGCCATTTTCTTGTTGCGCCTTGGACCGGCCTATTGAAGTTGGTTAATTTTAACTTTTCATGCCTGATTGAGGTTAGGTTATTTTGTTTGCGCTTTTGTGGTGATTCGTCGACTACTTTTTTCTGTAACTCATTAAATAAAGTGTTGCTTATCTAAAAATAGTTAAAGTACTTAATTGGGGTCGCTCTCCTCCAGCTCTCAAATAAGGGTATATTTCCACAGCCATATTTTAGTCCTTTTTACTCCATAAAATTTTTTCTTACCCACAATCCTGTTTCGTGTAATAAGCCTTTTGTTTTTCAGCTGCATTAGGTATGTTATATTTATTTTTTTCTTTAAATTACTTTGTGCCCAGAGAGGAGCCTTCACTAATTGTCTATTTAAACAGGAAATCATTAAAGTGCAATTATTTACACTAACACGGCAAACGCTCATAGTTTAACAAGATCGGTGTATCGGTCATACGGTGATGACAAAAATATTTTGAGGTTGTTGTGACGTTAGGTACCATAAACGGATTGACACATGTGGATGATCATATTTTTGGCTGTCCGTGAAACGCACACGTACGTCCGTGATCACGGATGCATGTTGATCCAGCCTTAAGCTTAGTAATGTTCTACCGCCCTGTCAGCTGTCACCGTTCACATCTCGAGGTAGGTGGTCTCGTTGGTGAGAATTATCAATCAGCCACCAGTGGTTGATGGCGACCTGGTCCTGGGCGCAGGCGTTACAATATCATAAAAAGTTTGAAATTTACGCTTAAACATTATATACAAATATTCTTTTTTTTATTCATACACCATTTTATTTAACATCCCCTTCACTTCCCCGCTAAAACAATACAAATTTGTAATATGTTATATAGGGTATTTAAGAATTTATAACCAATTATCGACAAACAAATTCAACACCTTGTTGTGGTTATTTAGCAAGTGCCCCTCGTATATATTTCTGAAACCATCGAACCATTAATCTTCGGGAAACACTTACCATTATTCATTGGGGTTAAATAAATACCATCGTTTATCAAAACTCACTGTGACAATATATTTAAAACTACGTATACAATTTACTGACCCTGTATAACATACATTATAAACATTTGTACTATTAATAATAATAGGAACTTCTATAAATGTATTGTTAGACCAACGCAGTCGATGATCTTTCGGCCGACCTTGTCGACGCATTATTTATTTATAAAACAGTCGTGATTCCTTAATATGCTACTAACCTTATTACACCTTGTCAGTGACCTTCAAGTTCACTGGCCGCTAGCAATAATTGACATTAATTTGTAATTAAATCTAATAGTGTCTTTTGGGATCATCACAACCTTGTATAATGGAAAAAGTGTACAGAGCAATGATCTATGGTAGCCAAAATTTATTATCGATTGTCAATATTCATCAAAATGATTCTTTTTGTTAATATTCGTTAAATCGAATTCAGAGTGAGTCAAAATAGAAATAAAATTTTTTCACAGTATTTTTAAATGAAATTTTATATCCCCACCGTAAACTACAATCAATGTAGTTTAATTTATCTGTAAGTACTTTCAAAAGTTGCCTGTTGTTTGAATAATTTTTTTAAATATATATATATATATATATATATATATATATATATATATATATATATATATATACAAAAACAAAAACAGAATTAGCGGGCATATCACGCAAGAGAGGTTACAGAGAATGAGTGGTAACCGTAGACATGCATGTTTCTGGCTCATTAGCCTTCATCGGTACGGCATAACCAAGAAAAGGTGTACAACTTGGGAGCAAGGATGTTAATTGAAACATGAGAAAACACAAACAACGGATTTCAACAAGATAACCAAACGCACATTTGTGCCTTCAAATGGAAGATCCCGAGTTTTCAGGACAACAACCTTTTGCGTGATATGCCCGCTAATTCTGTTTTTGTTTTATATTCCACGCGTTATACTTCCATCTTTTCATTAGTTATTTATATATATATATATATATATATATATATATATATATATATATAAATATATATAAATATATATTATTATAGTTTATTTTATATGGGAATTTAATTTGCCCGGTATGTTGAGGATTTAATATGTATGATAAACAGTTTATTTAACCAACATGAAAACTTCTCATCTCAGGGTAGAGTTCAAGTATTTTAAATAAAATGATTTTATAATTTTATATATGTTAGCGCCAAAGTTAATAAATGCTTTATATTTTTAAAAATAAATTTGTTAATCAGAATATGTTACTTTTTTAATGATTTCAAATTAAATACAGTCCTGTCCTACTTAAAAAATATCTGCATAGTTCAATCGATTTCATTCAGAGCTTCTGCCTGTGGTAAGTAGATGGTGCACAAGTCACCAGATGAAATGATTAACTCAAGTAATTAAAAAAAAAAAAAGTTCTTCAAAAGGAAAAACAATATTTAATTTAATGAAAATAAATACACTACACTTTTACAAGTGTTTTTTTTTAAAGAAAATCAACTATCTAAAAGGATGACTCTTTCATACAAATCACACGCACTCTGGTGAGATATTATTATAATATTAAAATACAGTTATCTAATTTCATAAACATTTGACTTTCAGAAAACGGCGAAATACACTCTTAACAGCGTCTATGCATCACAAAATTTTAGTTTTTTTTTTACAAATTAGTAAGTACGCTTGACCTCTTAATACATTAATAAATTAACTTGTACTACCTTATTTACTTCACGATTTCTGTTTTTTCACCTTTATTTGTACCAGATTCTCCTCCTGGAAAACCTCCCTGTTGGCATTCTGCTTCTACCAGAACAGGAATCGATGCTGTATTTCTTTCAAAGTCCAAACAGCTCACACAAATTCCACTATTCAATGTTTTTCGAAAACTATTTTGGCTATTTTACTTCCACCAGACACAAGACACCATATTATAAAATAAAATCCATGATTAGTGTTTTACAACATTCAACAATTCCTTTTTTTAATTATTAATATAAACTAAACTACTTACACTGATATATCTCTTGTAAGTATAATGTATTTGTTTTAAATTCTATAATCAAATTTTGTCTTCCAAATGATTTCAATTGATTTACTTTACCAAAAAATTTTGCTGCTCCAAAAATCTCTTCCCAAAAAGAAAACCTACTAGTCAATAGCCCCCATAATCAACAACTTTTTCACATTCTGATTTTTTTTTCGTTAGCAACACAGTTGTCGCCGATGTGATCTTTTTTAAATGTTTATTAACCAATCAGATTTGACTATTTATTTTATAACTCAAATTCTTCATTTCAACCAGTGGAATGTTCATCCATTATATCATGATATTATATTCTAAGGTTTTTAATTGCTTAGACTTCCTATATTATTTTCATTCAATAATATTTCTTAGTATTGTTAAAATGACATTTCCTAACCTCTAAGTATGTATGTCAAATGAATATTCATAATGTTTTAATAGATGACAGCTGTTACCTTTAAATATGTATGCAAAATGAAAATTCGTTTTCTTTTTAAGTCATGTTCTCTGAAATTCACATTATTTTATATTTTCCTGCTCTGTTATGTCTAAACATCTACACTATCTCATTTTAATGACTTAATCAACAAATATTACGAGATTAGCTTGACTTTACAGAATAAAGCATTTAGTTTCTTATTATGAACAAATTTTGATACTTGATCTCTTTGATAAAAGTTTCGTTAGGTAATTTATTTCATATAAATTGTTTATCACACCCATTCGCAATTATCCCTACATTATACAGTCTGTCCTTTCTGTATGTCTTCTCTATCGAATAGTGGATCGTACAGATTGTCTCCATTCAAATGTTTAAAAAAAATTTTTGACTTAAAAAAATTCTTTTAGATTACAATGCATAATCTTAATTCTTCATTATTTGATATACAGGGTGTAGCATTATTTTTTCACAATAACATCCCCTAAATTTTGCGTTTATCAAATTTTTTATTCTAAGAAAAATTTTATGAACGCAAATTTTACTTCAAGTACTATATTCTAGGATTGTCTTTCAATTTTACTAATAATACATTTCTTTTTATTTCCGGTTGCTGTTACAAAGATGATTTTGGAATCCTGTGTTGCAGTATCCTCTTCAAATAGTTTTAAATCTATTTACAATACCATAATTAAATATGTATACAAATTCTTATTTTATTTTTAGGTACATGTTTCATTTACAAGTTTCATCCAAAGGAATTAGTTTAAAAAAAATCATGTTATAAATCCATTTTTGAAAATTCTTTAATGTTCGTTATGCGACTTATTACTTCTACATTTCTCAGAGTCTCTTATATCGGTACAATTTATTAATTTATATTTCTTGTGTTACATCTCTCTATAATACCATCCTATAGCATATTTTGTATCTCTGAATCAACTTCTTTCCTATATTTATAAGGTATGGGATATGTTCTTATTCTGAAATTTTCTATTCCCTTAACTTCTATCTTATGTACATAGTTATTTGCCATTCTCATCTCATTTTTAACTAATCCTTTATACTTAATTATTAAATTCTTCACTTTCTCAGCATATTCCTTATTTCCACATACTAATTCCAATTCTTCCATTATTTCATCCCTCTCCATATTCCATAACTTCCTATTATCCTCTTCAAATTCCAATTCTTCCATATTTCCACTCCTCTTTATATTCCATAACTTCCTATTATCCTCTCCAATTGCCAATACTCCCATATTTCCAATCCTTTCTATATTCCCATAACTTCTTATTATCCTCTTCAACTTCCAATTCTTCTATATTTTCTTCTTCAAATTCAATTGTATTACCATTTAATTCAATCTCCATCTTTTCAAAATCAATTCTTGCTTTATATTTCGTTAATTCATCTATTCCTATAACTATGTCTGATTCCAAATTATTCACTAACAGTAATTGCATTTCAACTTCTTTCCCATCCTTCAATTCAATCTTTTGTATTATAGACTTATTTACTTCACATAGCTTCTTTCCATTTGCTCCTATCAATGTAGTTTTTGGTATTTTAATTAATTTGTTTTCATAATTTTCAATGTTTTCTTCTATTAGTTTTGTTTTAATTATGGACGCTTCCGAACCTGTATCTATTAATAATTTTATTTCTTTTCCATTTAATTTTCCTTTAATATTTATCAATCCCATTATTTCTTTTAATTCTAAATCTTCCCCAAATTTTATATATTTCCTTGGATGTTTATATGTTATCACTCTCTCTTCTCTCCTTTGAATACTGTTCTCTGTAATTGTTATTTTTGTTGTTATTTTATTTGAAGTTTCTGTTATAGTTGTTTTTGTTTGCTATCGTTCTTATTATAGTTATTGTTATTTCCTAAATTGTTGTTATAATTGTTGTTTTTTTTGTTATAATATCCATTTGTATTATATCTGTTAATGTAATTATTTCTGTTTTTCATCATTATCTTTATATATCCTAATTTCTATCTATGTACAACATTATATTTACATATGTTTTTTTTTTAACATTATTTGTTAATTATAAACTTCTTATTTACATGTTGTTTTTTTATATTCCTTATCGACCTTTTACAATTCCTTATTCGTCTTCTAGATTCCGGTCCTATAATACAGCCTTATTATTCAATTTAATTTTCTTTTCCTAAATTTCGTCTTATCCTCTTCTCTTATTGTTTGATTCTCTTCTATCTGCTTCCTAAGTTTCTTAAAATTTTCCACTGTGTCTTTTTCAATTTTGTTGTCCCCTATCTCATCAATTTCTCCCAATGGATTCATGAAATTTTGTTTTTCCAATTTCTTCATATTATTGTTTCTTCTTTTTATTATTTCATTTCCCATAATACTCTTACTTCCTATCATTTCATTTTTAACTATCCTATTAAAATTTCTTGGATCAATTATCTTTATATTTCTGCCAAGTTTTACCCTCATCTCGAAATTTTCTGCATAAATTATTGTTTCTATATTCTGTCTTATGGTTTCTTCTATTTCTTCCTTGGTCTCTTGTAATATCTTATTCATTTCCTCTAATTTCCAATTAAGTTGTATCCCCCTATTATTATCATTATTTGTCTTACCATATGTCACTATTCGTTTCAATATATTAACATCTGGGTCTGTTATTTCCCAATAAATCTCTTTTTCATAAATTTTCATAGCTTCCTCACTTTCTAGATTCTGTAAATTGCTATCTATCATCTCCTCATTTAGTTGTCTTTGTATTTTTATTTCATCAATTTCCATTTTATTACTTAATTTTGGTTCTATAGTATCATCATTTATATTTTCATTTTGTAACTTTACATCCATTTGAATCTCTCCTTTGAAATCCTTTTCCTTCTCTTCTATTTCCTTGATTCTGTTGATCTGTGAATTGTCTATTTCTGTGGTTTTTTCAATCCCCTCTCCTCTTATTTCTTGTTTAGTGGATTCTGTTTTATTTTCTATGTATGTGTTTGATTTTTCCAATATCTTCTCAAAATGTCCCAATTTTTCTTCCATCAATTTTATTATCAGTTCCTTAGTTTGTTTAATTTCTTCTTTGTTCTGGTCCATCTTAATATTCATTTCTTTTTTTAATTCTTCCTTATTTTGGTCCATTTTAATATTCATTTCTTCCTTATTCTGGTCCATCTTAATATTCATTTCTTGTTTTATTTCTTCCTTATTTCTATTCATATCCTGTTTCATTTCTTCCCTATTTTGATCCATTTTTGTATTCAAATCTTTCATTTCTTCTCTATTTTGGTCCATTTTTCCCATCATCATTTTTAACATACTCATTACGTCCGTTTCCTCTTTCTTTTCTTCTGTTTGTTTTTTAGACTCTTGTCTATCCTCTTGTCCTGTTTCTTCTGACAATGGTAAATCTTCCTCTTCCTGTTCTTGTTCTGCATTATCTTCCTGTAAACATTCTCTTCCTTGCTCCAAATATTGTACTTGGAAATCTCCTCTTCCATGATTTCTCTCTTCCCTTTCTTGTTCAGAGCCACTTTCTCCTCCTACTTGTTCCCCGTCTCTCAAAGTCATTCTTCGTTCCATTTTATGTATTTAAAATTCTTTTAATAAAGTCAAATAAAAATTATTTCAATGCTTTTTATTATTACTTACAAAATTTCTATAATAGCCCCACGTTGCGGTGACATTTTATTATAGTTTATTTTATATGGGAATTTAATTTGCCCGGTATGTTGAGGATTTAATATGTATGATAAACAGTTTATTTAACCAACATGAAAACTTCTCATCTCAGGGTAGAGTTCAAGTATTTTAAATAAAATGATTTTATAATTTTATATATGTTAGCGCCAAAGTTAATAAATGCTTTATATTTTTAAAAATAAATTTGTTAATCAGAATATGTTACTTTTTTAATGATTTCAAATTAAATACAGTCCTGTCCTACTTAAAAAATATCTGCATAGTTCAATCGATTTCATTCAGAGCTTCTGCCTGTGGTAAGTAGATGGTGCACAAGTCACCAGATGAAATGATTAACTCAAGTAATTAAAAAAAAAAAAAGTTCTTCAAAAGGAAAAACAATATTTAATTTAATGAAAATAAATACACTACACTTTTACAAGTGTTTTTTTTTAAAGAAAATCAACTATCTAAAAGGATGACTCTTTCATACAAATCACACGCACTCTGGTGAGATATTATTATAATATTAAAATACAGTTATCTAATTTCATAAACATTTGACTTTCAGAAGACGGCGAAATACACTCTTAACAGCGTCTATGCATCACAAAATTTTAGTTTTTTTTTTACAAATTAGTAAGTACGCTTGACCTCTTAATACATTAATAAATTAACTTGTACTACCTTATTTACTTCACGATTTCTGTTTTTTCACCTTCATTTGTACCAGATTCTCCTCCTGGAAAACCTCCCTGTTGGCATTCTGCTTCTACCAGAACAGGAATCGATGCTGTATTTCTTTCAAAGTCCAAACAGCTCACACAAATTCCACTATTCAATGTTTTTCGAAAACTATTTTGGCTATTTTACTTCCACCAGACACAAGACACCATATTATAAAATAAAATCCATGATTAGTGTTTTACAACATTCAACAATTCCTTTTTTTAATTATTAATATAAACTAAACTACTTACACTGATATATCTCTTGTAAGTATAATGTATTTGTTTTAAATTCTATAATCAAATTTTGTCTTCCAAATGATTTCAATTGATTTACTTTACCAAAAAATTTTGCTGCTCCAAAAATCTCTTCCCAAAAAGAAAACCTACTAGTCAATAGCCCCCATAATCAACAACTTTTTCACATTCTGATTTTTTTTTCGTTAGCAACACAGTTGTCGCCGATGTGATCTTTTTTAAATGTTTATTAACCAATCAGATTTGACTATTTATTTTATAACTCAAATTCTTCATTTCAACCAGTGGAATGTTCATCCATTATATCATGATATTATATTCTAAGGTTTTTAATTGCTTAGACTTCCTATATTATTTTCATTCAATAATATTTCTTAGTATTGTTAAAATGACATTTCCTAACCTCTAAGTATGTATGTCAAATGAATATTCATAATGTTTTAATAGATGACAGCTGTTACCTTTAAATATGTATGCAAAATGAAAATTCGTTTTCTTTTTAAGTCATGTTCTCTGAAATTCACATTATTTTATATTTTCCTGCTCTGTTATGTCTAAACATCTACACTATCTCATTTTAATGACTTAATCAACAAATATTACGAGATTAGCTTGACTTTACAGAATAAAGCATTTAGTTTCTTATTATGAACAAATTTTGATACTTGATCTCTTTGATAAAAGTTTCGTTAGGTAATTTATTTCATATAAATTGTTTATCACACCCATTCGCAATTATCCCTACATTATACAGTCTGTCCTTTCTGTATGTCTTCTCTATCGAATAGTGGATCGTACAGATTGTCTCCATTCAAATGTTTAAAAAAAATTTTTGACTTAAAAAAATTCTTTTAGATTACAATGCATAATCTTAATTCTTCATTATTTGATATACAGGGTGTAGCATTATTTTTTCACAATAATATATATATATATATATATATATATATATATATATATATATATATATATATATATATATATATTGTTACGAACTCGCACACCGAAGCAGATACTAAGTACGGCCCTGTAACCTTATGTTAACGGAGTTAAGAAAAAGGCGAGCGCGCCGAGTTCTGAGAAGGTCTATTGGGATCTATTGTGACCGTCCTTTTTAAACATGTTCTCGAAAGGCATTTTAAGAAATATCGCGAAAGGCATGTCCCATCCCGAATGTTCTAGTAAAGAAAGTTTTTGATATAAATACAGGACCGATCAGCGGATGAGTTCAGTTTATAATTTGCCATAGTGAGTTAAACAGTAATTAAGTGAATATAAAAGTGTAATAAATTAATAAGTTAGTGTGCATATAAATTAAATTTAAGTGATTAGTTAAGTACATATAAATTAGTGTTAGTGAGTTAGTGTTTAAATAAATTAGTAAGTAGCAATACCGAGTGTTTAAAATTTATCCCACCTGTTTACGTTTTAAATAAATTAGAAAAACATTACAATATATAATAACAGATATAACGAACTTTGTCACAATAGTTGATCACCCTGTAGTCCGACAGTACTATAGATAAAAATATTTTAAAAAATACTTCATTTAACGTAACTCTTTGACGATTTCTTACAATAAACGATAATTATATTGTCTTAGATAATGCAAATATGTGAAATAACGTATATTAGTGTAGTGATAAAAGTTGCCTACCTCCCGGTTAGTAATGTTATCTACGAGACCTGAAAATAGTATTTGAATTCCACATACTCACGTATACATCTGTCCGTTTTCGAAGGTTGTTGTTTCCTTTTATTTTGAGGCAATTTTTCATTTTCGGCTTTCCATTTTTTCAAACATTGCGGCTCGTGAAAACAAATCGAATTAGCGCTGAACAATCTTTTGCAAATGTAACACGGAAACAACGGAGGTTTCTTCGAGGAGGAAACCGGTCTACTTTGCATCGGAGAAGATGAATTACTTTTCGCATTTTCGTCTGAAAGTAATTCTAAAATGTATCTCAAAATTATTGAAAATAATTTAAATGTGGTCGTTCTTTACCTTTTTTGTAAACGGGAGGTTGCGGACTTTTAGTTTTCTTAGGTGTATAATTTCCTTCAACCCATCGTTCGAAACATTGCTTTTCGTGAGCTTTCAAACATTGCACACTCATCTTTTTACCGCAAATGTAACATTCTGATATCTCTTGACATTGAAGTGCGGTCGATGGACGATTTGACGAAGTGGCAATGATACGTGTGGTAATTGATGGTGTATTTGAATGGCTTTGATTTGATAATTTTCCCTACAACGATATACAAGGTTAGGTTAGTTTATATTAGGTTAGGATGAAAAAATCCTGGGAATGTAGTGCCAGTGAAAGGCCACAGACAGTTTTTAGATCTTCAAATTGTTTTCTAGACTTGTTTTTTGTCTTGATTGATGAATGAAGAGGGACAAGAAAATAGTGTGAGTGGGAGAGTGACAACGCCAGCATGACGTGATACCTACAGGGTGGTTCCGGTAGGTCGGGTAAGTGGGGTTTTAGTAGGACAACAGTCGAGGATTCCGTCAGGACTCCACTTTCTGGGTTCCCTCAAAGTTGTCTTCATAAAGATTTCCTCACAAAAAAAGCTTTGGTTACCCTTTTGGTTAATTTAGATTAGTTACGGTTATGTTATATTGGGTTAAATTAGATTAGATTAGGTAAGGTTAGGGTAGGTTTATCATGGTCACTTACATCTATAACTGGTAGGGCCTTACAACTTCTTTGGTGAACCATAAGTCTATCTGGGTAAAATGTTCTTCCGCAGTTAAGACAAGGTACAAGATTCGACTGAAAACATAATATATATTTAGGGAATTTTTGATATTGCATCAATAGGTGCGTTCTTTTTGACTGAGATCTCAGTTAATCTCAGCTCACATCAGTAATGTGAGCGTTCTTTTTGTTTTACTCACTTTAAGTGAGCTGAGATTTTTCCTCCCCCTTCACCGATTCTGAATGTGTTGTAAGGGGGTATCAGTTAGAATTGAGTCGGAAATAAAGTGGAGGGGATGAACAAATATTTGATTTGCTTGGGTTATTTGTAGTTTTAACCAAGGTTATCTATAGTTTTAACCATTGGCATATAAACACACATAATCTATTTTTCTTTTGTTACAAATTATGGATACAATAGCATTATTATTATTATATGTTTTGTTTCTTATTCAAGCATGCGAACAGATCGCGCGCTTCAATTGAGATGTCGTTTTTTTTGGTGCATACTCACATCAGTTTATCTCAGATCACCTTAACTGAAGTGATCTGAGATCTCAGTCAAAAAGAACGCACCTTATATGCGTGAACTGTCTTTCTATATTAGCAACATGTATCGATATATTTATCTTCACGTGAATGGGGCTTGTGCGGAACCGGAGGAAACTTAGTACATTCCCGTCAGTGTTATAGTCGGACAAAGTAAACTGTTAGTCGAGGCAATGAAGCACTATAAAGGCCAAAGATAGGAAATCTTTTAGGATAGGACGTATCGGAATGCGGTTTTTTGCATTCTCTTGCAAAAATTATTTATATCATTCGTACCTACTTTGTACTTATTACAAACCGGAAGTTGCATTGCTGCAGCTAAAAATGCATCTTTTGAGAGGCCTTTTGGCAAATTTAATAACTTCGTAAATAAGAGTCAGAATTGACTCAAGTCGGGTACCCGGGGGTTTTCGAGGTCGCTGGTCACGATTATGATGTTCAAATTGACTTCCCGAACGCCTGGAGCTCAGGAACGCCGACGAACTACATCTCCGGGGACTATCCCGAAGTTTATACGAGAGACGAGATAAACTGGACATCCGGGAATTTTTTGGGTCGCTGAATTCGAATATACCATCGGCGAACACTCCACGGACACCTGGTGGGCCTCTACCTGGATGCGGTCATCATCTTAGAGAATTTTTCTGGAAATATCGACAATAACGAACCGAAAATCGTTATGGGGGCTTTTTGTGTGCGCGGAATCCGAATTTTATGTTGAAAACGACCAGCCGAACACCTGGTGCGCCCTAACCTGGCTCTTAACATCGTCCCCGAGGGTTTTCCAGATATAATTGAAAAAAACCACCCGAAAATCGTTACGGGCGGTTTTTTGGCTCGCTGAAATCAAATATGGCACCGGCCAACACCCCACGGATACTTGGTGCACCCTAACCTGAATCTGAACGTCATCCCCGAGGGGTTTCCAGACACAATTGAAAAAGACCAACCTAAAATCGTTACTACGGGTTTTTTGGGTCGCTGAATTCAAGTATGTCACCGACGCACACCCCACAAACACCTGGTGCGCCCTACTCTGTACCCAGTTGGTCTTTTTCAATTGTGTCTGGAAAACCTTCTGGAGGGACGTTCAGAGCCAGGGTAGGGCGCACCAGGTCTCCGTGGGGTGTTCGCCGGTGCCATATTTGAATTCAGCGACTCGAAAAACCCCCAGGAACGACTTTCGGGTGGTTTTTTTCAAATTATGTCTGGAAAACCCTCGGGGATGACGTTAAGGGCCAGGTTAGGGCGCACCAGGTGTTCGAGTGGTCGTTTTCAACATAAAGTTCCCATAACGATTTTAGGTTCGTTATTGTCGATATTTCCAGAAAAATTCTCGAAGATGACGACCGCGTCCAGGTTGGGGCCCACCAGGTGTCCGTGGGGTGTTCGCCGATAGTATATTCGAATTCAGCGACCCAAAAAACCCCGGGGTGCCCAGTTTCTCTCGTCTCTCGCATAAAGTTCGGGATAGTCCCCGGAGATGACGTTCGTCGGCGTTCCTGAGCTCCAGGTGTTCGGGAGGTCAATTTGAACATCATAATCGTGATCAGCGACCTGACTCTTATTTACGAAGTTATTAAATTTGCCAAAAGGCCTCTCAAAAGATGCATTTGTCCGGTTTGTAATAAGTACAAAGTAGGTAAGAATGATATAAATAATTTTTGCAAGCGATTGCAAAAAACCGCATTCCGATACGTCCTATCCTAAAAGCTTTCCTATCATAATGCTTCTTCATTGCCTCGACTATGTCTTCTTTTTGTTGGCATGATCTTGGGATATAATGAAACAAATTATTTCCTTTGCACAACACCCGGTAACAATTTTAGAAACAACGAGCTTAATTTCATTTGAATTTGTAATACGCATTTGCTAAGAAGCTTTGAATACTTGATACTGAATAAAAGTTTGTTTAGTTGCTGTGTAGATATAAAGGATTTAAAGATTCAA
This sequence comes from Galeruca laticollis, assembly GCA_963921935.1. Taxonomy (NCBI): domain Eukaryota; kingdom Metazoa; phylum Arthropoda; class Insecta; order Coleoptera; family Chrysomelidae; genus Galeruca; species Galeruca laticollis. The sequence goes on from OY998184.1 coordinate 90,843,914, forward strand.
CGTACGTTCGAAGCCGTCGCTTAAATACAAAATTTTCAGAGGGTGTGAAGTGAAGTGATTTAATTTGTATATTCGTGTCGAAAAGAAAGCAAATCATGTGTATGGTTCGATAATGTTCTAGTCATAATTATGACAGACGACTCTCGACTTGACATTAGTGACTACTTTACCTACAGACGTACATCTAAATAATCTATCCCTACAATAATATATTGCAATAATTAATATGTTTATTGAAGTAGTTGGGTTAGAAGAAAAAAGGATTTTTTAGAAAAACTTTATAGTCATAAAATATAATATACACTATTATATCAAATGTTATAATAAAAAAATGATTTTATCGTTTCGAAGTAGTTCGACCTTCAAAAACATAATTATTATTGACGTAAGTATAATTTGAATGATGATCGTCATGTTTGCAGCTTAATGATATAGTTATTCATAATAAATGAGTACGACACATTTTTCTTTGTTAGTCTGGCATAAACAAATCGATTTTCCTATAAAACGTATATCTGCATGATATATAGGGGAAAGAAGGGTAAGACCGGGTAGTGGGGTGAGATCGGGTACCTTGACTGTGCTGCTACTACTAATGCCACCTGGAGCACAGAACGTGAAATACATTCCGTAAGCTGAGACGACTTAGCGGCAGTAGTATCGAGTCGATGCTGGAGAACGTACGTTGTCAGTTGAGGTAAGTTTGTTTTTGCATGTCGCTTCTCTAATGTTGCTTGCAATTTGAACGATCATTACTTATTGGCATCTATAGTTATGAAAACTTGCTTCAGTATCACCTATTATATGATAAATAAGGTTCAATATATGCATAAGAATGAAGGAATAATTTAAATATCAGAGTGGTTTTAGAGCATTTTCTTAAATTCTGTACTTGGGGCAAGACCGGGTAGTCCGAGTGGGGCGAAATCGGGTACTACCCGATCTTACCCCATTATTTCCGATTTTAATCCATTATTCTATTTTTACAGAGACAATATGCCTAGAACTTACGAGAGAAAGACAAATCGGCAATCCTGGAGCCAGGAAAGTATGGAAGGCGCTATAGAGGAAGTATTGTCTGGACGCATGGGATACCTAAAAGCCTCAAAAGCCTTCAATGTTCCGCAGTCTACTTTAGAAGATCGAGTAAAAAAGGCTAGAACAAATCAACTAACTTGTAGCCAAGCCGCTAGAAAAGGTAGCTTGGGACCTTGTACGACGATATTTTCTGAAGAGCAAGAAAAAGAATTTCTAGAGCACATATTGCTGTTAGAGAGTAGATTGTTTGGTTTAACTTTGAGTGATGTCAGAAGATTAGCGTTTGATCTTACAACTAAAAATAATTTGAAACACAAATTCAATGAAGAAACTAAGAGGGCCGGAAAATACTGGTTATATGTTTTTTTAAAGAGGCATAAGAACAATATTTCTCTTCGATTTCCAGAAAACACTTCAATAGCAAGGGCCATGGGATTCAATAAACAAGCTGTTTATAAATTTTTCGATCTGTTGGAGGGTTTGTATAAAAAACACAATTTTACTCCTAGTGATATTTATAACGTCGATGAGACGGGAATAACCACAGTTCCCAACAAACCATCCAAAATCCTAGCTTCACGAGGAAAAAAACAGGTTGGAGCATTGGTATCAGCCGAACGAGGCGTTTTGGTTACTGCTGAAACTTGCATGAATGCGGCCGGAAATTTTATGCCAACAATGTTTGTTTTTCCTCGAAAGAGAGAAAATCCCGCGCTGCTTGACGATGCACCACCGGGAAGTTTCGCTTCTGGATGGATGCAAACAGACATTTTCGTGCATTGGTTTCGAAGATTTATTGAGTTTTCTAAACCAACGTCTGAAAAACCAGTCCTTCTGATTTTGGACGGTCATACTACCCACACAAAGAGTCTCGAACTTATTAATATGGCCAGAGAAAACAATGTCGTGTTGTTGTGCTTGCCACCACATTGTTCTCATCGACTCCAGCCGCTAGACGTGACCTTCATGGCTCCATTGAGCACCTATTATCAACAGGAGGTGCGCCAGTGGCTTGCAACACATCCTGGTAGAGCTGTTACAATTCAACAAGTAGCTAAACTGTATGGTGCAGCTTTCCTTAAGGCAGCAGGAATGCGGACGGCAGTAAATGGATTCAAGCAAACAGGAATATATCCTTTAAACCGAAATATTTTTCCTGATCACCTGTTTGCTCCCTCAACAACCACAGATAGACCTGTTTCGGTAGAGACAAATGCAGTTCAAGAAGGAGACCCACCCCCACAGGCAGAAGCAGATGTTGTTCTACAAGTGGACCCAGCAACAGAAGAAAAACCTGCACAAACAACGTGTGAAACGGTAGTTGAGATTAACGAACCAATACAAACCAATATTGACGAACCATTTCCAAATGAACCCTGCTGTTCTAAAAGTTCAGAACCACAAATTTTTACGGATGCAAAGCCAGCTGCATCAACAGCTTTTGATATATCACCCAAACATCTGATGCCACCAACTTCTGCTGAAAGAAAGAAAACAGAAAGAACAGATAAACGAAAAGGGAAATGTGCAATATTAACTTCTTCACCATACAAAACAGAACTCGAATCTTAGTTAGAGGAAAAGAAAATGAAAGAAAAATAACGTCACAGAAAAGAAAATTGGTTATTGATGACTCAAATAAACCAAATAAGCAGACAACATCGAAACCAAACAATCAAAAACACAAGCGTACCAAGGCTCAGAAAAAGAAAAAAGTCTCCTCAAAAATTCTTGTAACCTCTACCTCGATCTCGTCTGATGATTCTTCCGATGGGGAGGATAACAAGTCCGACGATCATTGTTTATACTGCAACGAATCTTTTTCTAACTCAAAACAAGGAGAAGGATGGATTCAATGTGGAAAGTGTTTTGACTGGGCTCACGAAGGCTGCAGTGGAGCGGGCGAAGAAGATACCTTCTTTCAATGTGATTTTTGTTCGTAAGATTAATATTTTTTGTTAAAATTAAAGTTTTCTGAATTAAAATGTAGTTTTTATAGTTTTCCATAAAGTTAATATGTGCACCCGATCTGACATTTTGAGAAAAACATATTTTTCTGGAAAAAGTAATGAATCTACGACTTTTCTGAAACATTATATTGTGATACGATAAACAATACGTCAGGTCGTTCTATCAAGCAAGCTCTAGTTGAAGTAATTTGGCTTCAACATGCCGAAAAGTGTTAGCTACCCGGTCTTACCCTTCTTTCCCCTACAGGATGACCCAGGGATCGAATTTACTGGAATCTTTATCAACGAGCAGAAAACGGTTTATAATATAACGGTACGTGTGAAAAAGCCCTGCAAGGATTAACTAAACAGTCCCCAGCTAGCCGAAAAATATCGAAAATTTTGATTATTATTAAATATATTACTGTATACAAATTTTGATTTATTGAATATTTTGTGATATTTATTTTGGCATTTTAAACGATTTTATTTTAAATATTGATCAACAGTTTGAATGATAGGCAGTTTAAAATTTCGATATAGCGGATATACCTGTGGAAGAACTGGCGCTTGTTCTTGAAGACTATGGGTTCAAAATCCGAAAAAAGAACTTCGAAGACTACAAGGAGAGTGTTATAAAAGTTTTATGGAATTCCACAACCAAGCAGTTTAAGGAATATTTTTTTGAAAGGTATAATTTTTGAAATGTATAATTTTTGAACGCAAGAGCTGCAAAAAGTGCCGGAAGCTACAAATGGATCCAACCAAGAGAAAAGAAAGTTCATCTGCACTATCAGCAGACGAGCTGAGAAAAATTATTGAGCTTTGGGACGAAAACACTCGGGAAGGACTGCAGAAAAAGTTTTTCCACGTTGCTGGTCATGAATTGGCCTGGAGAGGAAATGAAGGAGCGGCAGCACAATTCTAATATTTCGTGGAGGAAATTGACAATAGAGGGGAACCAACAGGCCGCATTGAGTATAACCCGGTTTTTTCCAAGACCGCCCAACGCGGTTCAAAGAAAATGGCTGACAGTAAGTGGCTAGTACCGAATACACTCAACGAAGAAATATGACCAGTGAGGCTGATAAAAAAACTAACAAGCTAGCGAGGCCCCATCAAAACGAAGCGTTTATTTTTTATGCCAAATCCAAACTGGAATCATTGATTGGAATTGATGTCAAAAAGATCAAATTAACAAATCATTTTGCAAGGGCCACTGCTGTTTTCACTTTAGACAAAACGGGAATTGGAGAACAGCAATTGATTAAAATAACCGGTCATGGTAGCAGCCACTCAATAAAACCATATCTGCAAATAGACTCGGGCCATCATCAGGAAGTAATTAACGCAATGAGGTCTGCTTCAACTTCGGCAAAGACGATTCGAGAATCTCTGAATCTAGAACAAGCAACTACTTCCAATCAACCTGCCATAGTTTATAATAAGTGCGTTTTCCATATAAACAATAATTACAATAGTCAAAATTATATAAATAATTAGATTTTGTTATGTTATTTTTCAACTGCTGGAAACCTAGCTAGGCAAATACAACAAATTTACATTGCGTCGAAGTTTCGATACCATCCTCTAGGTATGGGCTACACTACGATAATTCTGAAATTTTTACTCATTGTATTTTCATGAAAATGGCAACCTAAAGCGTAACATAATATATTATTCTATTTTATATCATTTTTGGATTACTACAAGTGGTAGAAAGTTATAATTTTATCAAATTTCTTGTGTTTTGCAGTTTCGGTAATGGCCTTCTCAGGCTGCCCTTTAAGATATTGTTTTCTACTCATTGTAGTTACACGGTAATCCAGTTTTATAATGAAATATATTACATTCTTTGATTTTTATATTTACTTCGGGCTACTACAAGTGGTAGAAAGTGAAAAAATTATTTTTTCTGTGACAGGAAAAAATTTGACATTTTATCTCTGTTGACAGGTAACAAAATACAATTTTTCACGAAATTACTTTTTTCCCACGGGAAAAAAGTGAGTACTTTTACTTACTTTTTATATATACATATAGATAAAGGAAGATATTTGATTTTAGAATATTTTATTGAACATAAGTTACATTTCCTTTATATCAAGTCAGAGAAAACTCGGAATCAGACATTTTTTAACTTCATATTTTCCAAAATAACTACTAAACAATCACTGAGTTCGCCATTTTTGAATCAAATCACAGAATTAAATTGACATATATTTGATTACTTTCAAGTTTTCCTTAGCTGTCGCTATAACTACAACAACTTACTAGTTTAAAAATTCAAATTTCATATCGATAACATTCTGACTTTAATATATTGTAATAATATGTTCTTTCACTATTGAATCGTCGTTTTTCCTGTCACGGGAAAAATATTAGATTTTAGCTCTCGGTTTGTTCTCTTGACAACATAACCTCGAGCTAAAATCTAATACTTTTTTCCCTTGTATAATAAATAACTATAGTTTTACAGATACATACATACAGGAACATAATAATATTCAGTTTGTCTTCACACCAACGGACTCTTCGCCTATAAATTGTAGATTAATACTGATTGTAGTAGTTCAAAAGTACCATTTAGGGACAACAAATATAATATTCTTTCATTTTATAGTTGCTTGTGGTAGAAAATTATAATTTTAGTGGTTTTTCGGGAAGCTGCATGAACAGATTCATAGCGCCTCATAGCTTTGTCAGCAATTATTTAAGCCTTCAAATTGGTAATTTATACTCATTGTAGTTGCTTTTTGCAATTCCATTTCAAGATAGAAAATAGTATATTCTTAAATTTTACATCAGTTTTGAGTAACTACAAGTGGTAGAAAATTATTTTTTTCACTTTTTTAACGTGCGTTATGCGCGCTTTAATGGTATGGAATTCATAACCAGCGTCAGCAAGCATCAATCATAGGAGGCTGTGATCATTGTATTTTGAAACTTCAAAACATCAAAAAAACTCGCGTTTTGTTACAATATAGAATATTGCACAGCCAGTAAAACTAATAAAATACTTTATTTAAAAAATTAATCGATTTGAAAATCATACTATATGCAAAATATGCGTGAAATTGTCTGTAATGATCAATCATCGTACCATGATTTATTTATTCGCATTAATAGAGAATTGTGGCTCCAACTTGAAGAAAGAAAATTTATTCCGAATTGTCTACGAATATTTGCATCTAAACTACGCAAAATTGAAAGTACTGAATGGGAAAAAGGTAAATAAATTAGTGTCTAAATATTATATATATTTTATTAGACATAGACACTTAATTGAAAACATTCTAAGTCCTGCATTTTCGCCATTAAGAAGAGAGGAGGTGTCCGAAGAATATAGAAAGCATCTTAGCTTTGTAATTAAAATGTATCAAAACTAAATATTATGTGAACAAATAAAAACCAGTCTATCAAAAATGGTCTGTTATTGTAAACGTCAAAAAATTTCCAGTATAATTCGCTGTTGAGTTTCTCACGGGAAAAAAATTTCCGCTAAAATACCTCCGTTGCCATGGTGATCTGTCAAAATAACGTTTTTTGATTGGTTCAAAATTACAGGTGTGGAATTTTCCATAAAAGAAAAGATTTTCCTAGGCGCGGAAAATCTACCTTAAAGATAAAAAACGAGACCAGAAAAATCTATTATGCAAAAAAAGTGCCGGCCCAATATTCGAGAGTATTCGTTCGCAATATATAAAGTGAATCTACACATTAGTTTTAGTTTGACAGTGTCACGGGCTCAACTTTGGAATACCTTCAATCCAGTTCGGGTTTCTTATTTATTTTTACACATAGTTCTTATTATAAAAACGTTTTATACCAAGTCACAAATATTTTTCGAGATATGAATTTTAAAAATTATTAAAACTTTTATTTTCAACGAAATTACACTTATGAAAGTCGACAACCCGCAATGATATACTGCAGTGTCGCCTACCGGTTGGAAACTGTTCCCCTAAAAAGATTTCAAGTATTTATTTTTTTCAATTTAATAAAATAATTTGACATATTTATTTAATGACATTAAATAATACAATTCTATTTATAATTAAATAAATGATTCTATTATAATTTAATAAACTTTGGTTTTGAATATAAGTACATTTCACACATATTTTTCCTCATTGAGAAAGTAATATATTAATTTTATTTCTCTATGGTTTTCTTCCCCAAACTTCGAAGTTGATATTACTGTTTTACTGACGATTCATAATACAAATTGGCGCCATTTTATGAACAATTCCACCAAACTCAAGAAAATAAATGAAATTATAAACACATTTATATATGATGGTATCCTTATATTGTGTATTTGAAGAAGGGGAAGGAAATATAATCATTCACCCTTTCTCCCTAAAAGGTTTCCATTACTTTGTAACTCACATTAAGTTATTCAAAAAGGGGAAGGGAATGTAAGGATTCACCCTTCCCCTTCTTGAATAACTTGATGTATGCGTTACAAAGTATTGGATATTTTTCAAGATGGGGAAGGGTGAATGCATTCGAAACCATATTCCCACCTACTTTCCTTTTATAAATTCAGCCAGAGGCATACTAAATTCAAATTCATTTTAGTGAAGTGACATTACTCATATCTCCGAAAGGGGGTTTTCCGTTGTCCTCTCTTTGGAAGGAGGCCTCCATCACGACTCCTTTCACCCCTTCCCCAAAACTCGACCAGTAGCGTACCAAATTCGAACTCATTTTAGTGGAGTGAGGTAACAATTTAAAAAAATTCATATCTACGAAAGGGTGAGTTTCCGCAGTTCCTCTATTGGAGGGAGGCCCTCTACTACAACCTCATCCAACCCCCCAACAACTAGACCAGTAGCGTACCAAATTCGAACTCATTTTAGTGGAGTGAGGTTGCAATTTAAAAAAATTGATATCTACGAAAGGGGGAGTATCCGCAGTCTTCCATTGAAGGAAAGCCCTCTACCACGACCTCTTCCTCCCTCCTCAAAAACTAGACCAGTGGCGTACTAAATTCGAACTCATTTTAGTGGAGTTCGCTAACAATTTAAAAAAATTCAAATCTGCTAAAGGGGGGGGCTCCGCAGTCCCCTCTTTGGAGGGGGACCCTTTACCACGGCCTCTTCCAACCTCCCCAAAAACTAGACCAGTAGCATACCAAATTCGAACTAATTTTAACGAAGAGATACAATTTAAAAAAAATCATATCTACGAAAGGGTAGATCTCCGCAGTCTTCCATTGAAGGAAAGCCCTCTACCACGACCTCTTCCTCCCTCCTCAAAAACTAGACCAGTGGCGTACCAAATTCGAACTCATTTTAGTGGAGTTCGCTAACAATTTAAAAAAACTCAAATCTGCTAAAGGGGGGGGGCTTCGCAGTCCCCTCTTTGGAGGGGGACCCTTTACTACGGCCTCTTCCAACCTCCCCAAAAACTAGACCAGTAGCATACCAAATTCGAACAAATTTTAGTGGAGTGAGGTTACAATTTTAAAAAATTCATATCTACCAAAGGTGGGGTTTCCGCTGTCCCCCCTTTGGAGGGAGACCCTCTACCAAGACATCTTCCCCCCTCGCCAAAAATTAGACCAGTGGCGCGTACCAAATTCGAACTCATTTTATTGGAGTTAGGTCAAAATTCATATCTACGAAAGGGGAGGGGGTCTCTGCAGTCTCCCCTTTAGAGAGGGACCCTTTACCACGACCTCTTCCCCTCCCCAAAAACTAGACTAGTAGTGTACCAAATTCGAACTAGTGTTAGTGGAGTGAGGTTACAATTAAAAAAAATTCATATCTCCGAAAAGGGTGGGTTTCCGTAGTCCTCCGTTGGAGGGGGGGCTTCTGTCCTCTCACCTTCCTCCCCTTCCCCCAAAAATTCGATTGGAGGCATTCCAAAGTTTAACGGTGTCTCGTTGAATAGTTAAAAATTAGTATAACTGAATTTACTTACCTGCGCAGTTTCCCATGCTAATTCGTTCCATTCGTCGGTAGTAGTAGCTGTTGTCGGTTTGACGGGTGGTTTTCTTCGTAAATGTACCGGTAAATTATCATTTTCACGTTCTAATTTCTGAAATTTTTATAATCTATACACTTGTATGCACTTTTAACATTATATTGATTACAACTATTTATTATACACCTTATATAGAAAATTTTACTAAACTGTTTATGTAGGTATTAACTTTTGTGAATTTTCTAAATGAAAATACCACGTAATCGAATCGAAGATAGTTTTGCATTTTGCATTCAGGTTAACTATATGCAAAATAGCTTTTATAACCTATGAACTTCTGAACTTCATTATACGATTTTATTTTATAAACCTGAATTGAAACTATTAATTTAAAAGAAGTACGGTAATTTATCGTTCACGTTGACCTATATATTTTTTAATTTATAATGATACATAGTAGCAAAACAACAAGTAGGTAGTTATTTTCCCTCATTTATTATAATGAAGTAACAAAGTCGTAAGTCGGTTCTGTTTATGAAAGATACCTGCAAACAGAGGCGGCGTAAGGCGTGGGCAGTGTGGGCCACCGCCCACGGCCTCGCGGTGCAAAGGGCCTCGCACCGAACAAACTTCTTCTTATAATAAATATGTTAGAATTAATTCTTAACTTAAACATATTCCACTCTTCGGCGCTCGAAATTAATGCGAATGAAGTACTCGATATATTTCTGATAAACTACTTATATTATGTTATAAAATTAATCAATTAAAAAATCTCATCTCTGTCGATCAACCTATAAAGTATGCTAAAAACTAGTATGAAACATATTTTTTAATACCATGATTGATGGAATCGAGATTTATGTCTTTAAATCAACATTTTCAAAATTTTGGTTTTCTCTATAACTTACACAAGTTAAAAGAAATTCTAAAAGAGCAATTACTGAAAAACTGTCAGGATTTACACCACACAGTCCTACAAGTAGGTGAGAGCAGTGACTTCCAACCTTACGAGTTGTATGAGGAGTTACAAAATATGATCCCAACTTTATTAAAGACGTGAAACATCTGCTGCAATAGGTATATCATAAAGAACTATTAGAAAGAAATTTACCCAAATGTTTACATTGTCATTAGAATGTTGTTAACAATACATGTAAGTACTTCTTCCGCTGAAAGAAGCTTTCCAAAAATGAAACTAATTAAAAATTATTTAAACAATACTATTGGTTAAGAAAGACTTTCAGCTTTGGCAGTTTTATCTATTGTAGCAGATATAGCATCTAAGATACGTTACGAACCAATCATTAAGGAGTTCAGTGAAACGAAAAGTAGAAAATTTCTGTTTCTTTATTTATTTTTATTTTTGTTTAATGTTCTAAAGAAGTATAATTAAAAATTTAGTTTTGCTTCTTAATGAATAAAAAATTGTTTAATTTTAAGTGATTTTTTATTTTATATTCCCTTCCTTTTGCACCGTCAGAGGGGCTCGCGAAATCTACCTTGCCCACATTAAGTTTAGGTCTTGCGCCGCCACTGCTTGAAAATTAAGGGAAATTCAAAATGGTCCGTACTTTATTTAGAATATAATCGTTTTGTTTTTTGTAATTAATAAAAGAACATTTCATTTACGTTCAAATACAATTTCTGTTTACTAAAATAAAAATTATTACTTATGCTCTGGCATTTTTTAGTTTGGTTCTACATTTTGCTATATTGGTTGCATACATTTCGGCGTTTGTCAAACTAGCTGTAACCTTTACCTTGACGTCATACCCAACAGCCACACGAAAAGAATCAAAACGACGTGGCTACTGTCACGTTGCCGAGTGCATAAATATGTTCACTATTTGAATACCTTGTCATAGTATATTTTTTGAGTAGCAAATAATTACTGTTGTCATAATTTGAATTGAATAGTTTCACATAATTACAAAGTAAAATATTCTCAGATTTGCTTACACTATACATGTACACAATATTCCCGTTTTCTTAATTCTTAAACAAACTTTATGCTGGCAATGTTGAGTTTTAATTTAAATATAGCATAAGTATGAAGTTACTCACCGTAAAATAATATATTAGGGGCTTTGAAAAGAACCGATTATACAGGGTGTTTTCAAATGACACTTACAACGTTTGCATGTAGATACCCTTGAGGGGTCCAACCCATTTACTTTTCGAAATACAGGGTATTAAAGTTATTAAAAATATAATGCTTTGATTTGATAACTTTAAAATGGATGAATATATTGATCTGACATTTGGCAGGTTGTTTTTAAACGTAAAAGGGCATATTTTGATGGAAAAACATGTTTCAATTCTTGATCCAGTGGTGTACATTTGGAAGAATATGTCACATTTCCCCTCCCATTTTTTACGCCACTGGCATTTGAAGCTATTTTTATTTGATTTTGTATACCTCAATAGTTTTCACGAGAAAAACGCATAACCTTTACATATCAAAAAATTTGTAGTTTTCAAGATATTTAATGTTTTTATGAAGTCTGCAAGATCACTTTTTAATAAAAATATTTTTCTTGAATATTTTTTAATAACTACCAAACTACTAATGGTTAGAATATGTAACAGGAACTAATTTGTGAAATAGCAATGCATATAAAACATTGAGGGAGGATTGTTGAAAATACTTTTACAAACTTGTGATTTTATTAACAAAATAATTAATGACAATAAAAAAAAAGATAATCACAAAGTTAAATAATATCCCATTCAAACATAATTTTTAACTAAGCAGCCAACAAATTACAAAAGATGTTCAAAATGTTGTCCATTTACATTTACACATAATCTGCAACGTTTTTTCATTGAAAATCGCATACCTTGGAAATACTGGCGATTGCCGGAAATAATTTCTGTAACTGCATGGATTCTTGCTATCAGTGCCTCCTCCGCATAATAGTCTATGGATCTCAATAATGAAACTTTAACACCCTGTATTTCGAAAAGTAAATAGGTTGGACCCCTCAATTCCTATATCATCTTGTCCAATTTTACGAGAGGTATCTACATTCAAACGTTGTAAGTATCATTTGAAAACACCCTGTATAGAATATATCTAAATACAAATGATGCGAAAACTACTCAACGGCTGAAAATGACAGCACAAACCGGGTTTGTGAATGACAGTGTAAAGATTTTTAAAAAATGACAGCTATCAGAAAAGGTGAAAATGAATCCTTATGAATAGAACTGCAGGAAATCTCAGATAATCTCATCTCACTTTGTTGTCGAGTTCCTTTTATAATAAGTGAGGTGAGACAAATTGAGATTTCTATCTCCCCCCTTACCGATCGGAAGCTACCTCAAGACCGTCCTCACAAGTGATATTTCGTATCTCCTCAAGAAAGTAAGGTTAAGGCTTAGACTAGTCTAAGCTTATGGGTGCTGATCACTATTTCTGCGGTATTGATGTTGAATGTGTCAGAGGACTGTGATTTTTGTGTTTAGAGGGATCATAAGCATACAACGGTAAAAACGAAGGCTTCATTTGTATAATTTATATTAAAATACTTGATTACTTCAATGGGGATTGTTCTAGTTTCTGAAACATCTGGAGTCTTCAGATGATGATTATAATGAAAGTTGAGAGTTAAGCGGAAACGAAAATCGATTAGAGTTTCATGATGATTATGACAGGTCGCTTCAGTTGGTTGTGTTTGTCGTTCCTTTTAATCCAAGTAGACAATCTGAGATGAAGTGACTACCTTACCTCATTTCAGATAATCTCAGCTCAGCTTAGATATAAAAAGAACGTATGTCATTACTTAAAAGACAAGTGTAGGGTAAATGCACCAGTGAATGAACAAATTGAAATATATCTGAAATGATTAAGAATATGGTGTCTTTCTCGTAAACACTGCAATATCCCTCATGACGTACAACATGTTCCTCTTAACGTGATATTTCGTTTGTTCAAGTCAGTTCTTATGAATGAACGTACAAAATTTGAGAAACGTATCTGTTATTGGAACGATACTAAGCAATAACCAGGTGATCAATAGTACAGAATAAAATATTAACACATGAGATGTGTAGTGTGTCGTCATCATCACATCAATTGATTGATTTCAACTGATTTTATCGAAAACCTAACCTCAATACACCGAAATCGTTATTAAATTCAATAATTTGAGTGTTCATTCATTGGTGCATGTGCTGAACCCAGTAAACGAACAAAATGTTCATTCAATGGGTTTTTACGTGTTAATCTAGATTTCATCGATCTGATCCTTATATACTCGTTTAGAAAGGCTGTTTCACGGGTTCCGTTAGGAAATGTCTACTTAGCTTGCTATCCAGTAAATGAACGACTTTGTTCATTCATTGAATCATAACATAGGTCAATGGTGCTCCAGTGATTGAACAATTTATTATTTCTCAGTTTTTTCTGATTTCATATTTTTTTCAATTATTTGACAGAAATATGGAAGGTGGAAAGTGCAAACCAGAACATCAGAAAAAGTATGTAAGATTCCGATATTCCGATGACTGTCTCCTGAAGGCCGTGGAAGCAATAAGAAAAAAGGAAATCACCATCAATGCGGCCAGCAGACAATATGGGATTCCGAAAAGTACACTTTTCAAAAAAGCCACTGGAAAAGTTCCCATGATTCGAAAAATGGGACCTCCTACCATTTTGACCTCTCCGAAGAAGAAACTACTCTAGAAACTTGTATTCTATCCAAAGCTCTATTAGGATTTCCTATGCATCCCGATGAGGTGAAGGACTCAGTGCAACGTGTCCTCAATGCCCAATAAATTCGTGTATCATAGACCGGGTAGGAAATGGTTACATCTTTTTTTACAAAGACATCCAAAAATAACCACAAGGAAAACAGAATTAATATCCAAGGCAAGAGTATCTGTAACAGAGGAAAATATTCGAAAATGGTTTCAGAAGATGAAGGAATATTTAATTGGAGAAGGCGTTGACGACATCCTTTCTGAGTCTGATAAAAATTTTAATGGGTATGAAACCGGTTTGCAGACTTTTCCCAAAACTGGAAAGCTTCTGGGTCCCAAAAATTACAGGAATTTTTATGACATTGCTAGTGGCCCAGAAAAAGAATGCATAACAGTTCTCTGTACATTTTCTGCCTCAGGAGAATTTGTTCCACCTATTATTGTGTACCCGTACAAGCGTATTCCAAGAGATATTGCACAAACTATACCTGAAGAGTGGGGTATTGGCCGATCAGATAGTGGATGTATGACGAGTGCAACATTCTACGATTTTATTGCGAATATTTTCTTCCCTTGGCTTCAAGAAAACAACATTAAATTTCCTGTTTTACTATTGCTTGACGGTTATAAATCGCATATCAATATGGATTTGTATAATTGCTGTGTACAGAAAAGAATAATACTATACTGCCTTCTGCCCAACGCAACGCATATCTTGCAACCTTGTGCGTATCAGTATTCAAATCTCTCAAAGGACATAAACAGAACACCAATACATCAGTTACAAAAAATACCTTTGCCCCCCTTTTCCAAAAAGCTTTTGAAGAATCGATCAAACCGGAAATCATCAAAAACGGTTTCAGAAAATGTGGATTGTTTCCATTTAGTGCAGACGCTGTGAATTATTCCCAATGCATTTCAACAAGGAGACAGCAGCTTGACCTAAATTGTGACAAGGAAGTTTCTGTGACCAGAGACGAATATGAAACTGTTCTGAGTCATTAAACATCATGTAGATTCAAAAACTTTGATAGAATTCAATAGTGCCTATGAAGGTGAAAAAGCAGTGGACATTCAGTTCTACTACTTTTGGAAAATATGTAAAGAAGCAACCGATGCCGATGGAACGAATAATTTGAGAAATGCTGATGGAATGAACCAAGAATGTGAAGAAACCTTCGAAGAAAACTCGCAGAATATTGCTAAGTTTGACATACCGGATATACAAGAATACACAACAGACTTAACAGATGACCTGTTGAACCTAACATTCGAAATTGATGGTATTCTCTATCCAGCTAACATATCTGTACATTCAACAATAATATTGAATGTGTATAGAACGAAAGATATAGAAAACGTTATCATACAAGAAATTGAAAATCCTGAAGATATATTGGACGGTACCCAGCAAGAGAGTATAACTAATAATGATACTCTAATAGAAGGTTACAAGAAAAAACAATTAAAACAGATGATCTGAATGCTGTAGAAGAGCTCGAGATTCCAGATAAAATAGAAGCCAGAAACTACCAGAGACGTATGGCTACAACATCTTCATTGGTCAAATATTGAAAAAAAAAGTCTGGCAAAAGGAAACAGGCAACTTTATTGCCGTTTGTCATCACTTCCAAAAAATGGAAAGACTATACAGATACAAAAGAATCTGAGAAAAAGGAAAAAGAAGTTGAGAAATTGAAACAGAAATCAATTAGAGAGAAAAAAACAAGAAGCAACCATAAGAAGAACCGCGAAAAGAACCAAAGCACTACCAGCAACAGAAGTTACCTGTTTACAGGCTGATATAATCGATACTGGCAATCAAGATAAAAATCCTAGTGTTTCCCAAGATATCACTGTAGGAACTTATGTTATAATAACGTATAACCAGAAATGATGAATATGAAGTCCGCGCTATGGCACCAGCTGGTCTTAATACCTTTAGATGGCCAGATTGTATTGACCAGATATGGTACAAGAAGTCTTCAATTGCAGAAGTGATCGAAGCACCTAAGCTTATTGGACGTGGTTCCTACGAGTGTCCCGAAATTCGTAAATATTCTGGAAATGTCGATCCGAGCAACATAAGGAATATACTATCTTTCCCAGAGGATGATATCAACAGGGATAAAAATGGAGCAAAAATCAATGATTCACAAGAAATTACTCTTGGAGCTTATGTCATAATAATGTATAACCAAAAATATTTTCCTGGAGTAGTGGAAAATGCAGAAGGTGATGAATATGAAGTTCGCGCTATGACACCAGCATGTCCCAATACTTTCAAATGGCCAGAACATGTTGACCAAATATGGTACGAGAAAACTTAAATTGTGGAAATGATTGAAGCACCCAAGCTTATAAGACGTGGTTTTTTCGAATGTCCAGAAATGCTGAAATTTGTCTGAAATAATATTGTATCACCATATGTTGTGTTGTCATTGATAATCATTGATTAAAAATTGTTCGACGTCTATTTTCTTCATAAGTTCATTCATTGGATTAGCCATGTTCAATCAATGGTAGCATTCGTTCATTTACCGTGGTATTATGCAACATTTTACATCTTATTTTTTTACTAAGTCTTAAACTGTCTATTTCTGTAACTATCGTATGCAACGTGTTCATTATTTCATTGAAGACTAACTGTTATTTTTCTGGAACTGAAAATCAGTACGGATGGTTTATAAAAATACAGTCAAGTTCAAAAATGTCTTGAGTGTTCATTCATTGGTGCATTTACCCTACGTACTGTAAGTATGTGTTTTTATTGTCAGTAAAAAAGGATAGAATTTATAAAATTTGTGTTTACTGTTACGACTTAAACAAGTTTGGCTTTATTGGTGCTCTTACCTAAAGATGGCAGTTATTACCAAATAATCGATTAATATATTATTCGATTAATTTCAACCGAAAAATAAATGTTTGATTAAATTAGTATAAAATAATCGATTGATCGATAGTAATATCAAAATACTAGTTTCATCTTCGTCCATATCAACATAACTATTAGGATGGTTTAGATTAATATGTTGAAATATATTTGACATTTTAAAACTTTTGAACATAATTTTAATCTTTTTAAACAAAATTTTTCTAAATTATAAAGAGTACCTCAAAGAAACCATAAAAATACTAATTTTTAGAAACTGCACATGTATTTTCTTTTCATATTATAATTTGGAGGTTATATTTGTATATATCACTTTCTAGAAGACCAATGTAAGAATTAACCGATTAATTTTCGATTAATCGTGTTACTGTATACGATTATTTGTTATAAAATATAAATATTCTTTTATTTCAATTAATCGTTGCTATCTTACCTCCAAACACTTAGGTTCGTGTAACTTCAAGGACGCAGTTCCGTATTCTCTTCCACAAACATAACACGTGAGCGTCCTTTTTCCCGATCCAGTTCTACGTTCGTTATTTTCTTGGGTTTTCTTGACAATTTCCAATCTCCTCGATGCTAACATTTTAGCTGAAGTCAGTTTGGAATGAACAATATTTTGTTGTTGTTCGCGTTTCGGAGATTCGGGTTTTTCCTTTTTCGATTTATATTTTATAGCTACAGGCTTTTGCACTGTACTTTTCACTGAAAATGGAAAATTTATCAACTTTTGATCTCCATAGAAGTTGAAAAATTATTGGAAGTAAAAGAATTCGTTTCGATAAGAAATTCCCGGTTATTCAATTCAAGGTCGTAACATTTTGCTTGTATAATATACATACATAATAAGTAGGTTTATAAAGGTAAATGAAAATAAGAACAAGAATTAAAATAATCAATCATTTGATTTTTATACAGAAATAAAAAGGAAATTAAAATAATTTTTTATAATTCGCGTATAAAAGAGACTTCATTATAACATTGTTTAAATGTCACAATGAAGCTCTTTGAACACTGTTATAGTAATTTTTAGTGTACATTTGGTTATTGAATTTAGTTATATTTTTATTTGACATTTGACTTTAACCTTGACACAAATTATAAATAACATGGTCTAGCGTTGTTCTAGCTAGCAAATTATTATATTAAAGGTAAATTAGAAGTACGCTAACGTTTATTTATCAATGATTTGTCAATTGTTTATTTTTATATTGTATAGGATCAATATATAGGTATACAAAGCGTTCGATTTTTGGGATAAATTACCAGATATCTATGTGAAGATGTATTACAGAAATAATTCTGTTCATGATATAATATAAATAGATAGCAATAGCATATACAAATAATCATCCTCTGTTTGCTTAAATGAAACTTTGTTTACAATTTACACAAGTATTCGGTTATAATATGTCAAAAGTCAGAAGTGCTGAATAAAACCATCTGTTATCTGACCAATCAGGAATCTACAGAATTGCCAACTTAAATTCAAACCACTCGTCCTAGTTTAAAAACTGGGATTATATGAAATTCTATTTTATTTAAATAATTATATAAATGCGAATTATAAAAAACATTGTGTAAAACTTGTGCCACAATGACTTTCTGTAGTACTCGCGATTTGCACAACTCACCGCTTCGCAGTTAGTTGTGCAAACTTCACTCGTACTACAAAACGAGTCATTGTGACACTTGTTTTACAAATAACTATTTGCGCTTGCTAATTAGGAAACGTCACACTTCACTTGCCAGTTGCAAAACAGATTCCTATCAATGTGCAGAGTTTTAGGCTTATTTCAGAATGAAATAGGGCTATTGTAGAGAGTAGCATGACGCGACTTCGGAAAAATTTCAATGCAGTTTTTCGTTTTGGTGTTCCTAGATGTCAAAATCACCCTCCGTTCCAAAGGTTATATATATATATATATATATATATATATATATATATATATACAGGGTGTCCCGGGACTAATGGGAAAACGTTTACTCTGCAGGTCCTCGTTTTCGAGTTATAGGCCTCCAAAGTTTTAATTTTGAATATGGTTTTTATTTGTATTTTTTGTACTAGTTATTTGATCTTTATAAAATTTACGGCAAAGCTATAATGTATGTGTATGTTTATTTTGGTAAGGTAAACAGATTTACAGTAGTGCATTGAAGCCAGGGACGGACTACTCGCTATGGTTAGTGATCCAAAAATTTTGCAGGTACGGCACACCCTGTATGAAATTATCGAAATTCACTTCCCCACACATTAAGCTAACGAAAAGGTACTCTTGTTGGAATTCGATAAAATAAGCCGTTTGGCTAATATTTACAGTTTTATTAATGCACTACGTACCAGTTTACGCATTCACCATTTTTATAAGTTACAATAGCAGAATTCGCTTTTATTGAGTACGCAGATAAACATCTAATGTATGGACTGGCTTCTCGAAACTGTTTAGAGGCCAAAAGGCTTTATGAAGAACATTTTGCAAACAGAGCATTGCCAGACAGACGAATGTTTGGGCGTATTGATCTCAGGTTACGAGAAACAGGTATGAATAAGTAAATGTAATTTTCCATGTATACAAAACAAAATTTTAAATTTTAGGAAGATTTTCGCCAGAAAAAGCTGGAGAAGGTCCAGTACGAAGCATACGTACTGTGGTAGTTGAACAAGACTTGTTAAATGCAGTTGATAATGAACCATCGAGTTTTAGAAAATTATCAAGAGAACATAACGTCTCGAAATCAGTTGTTCATCGCGTCCTAAAAGAACAGCTGTTATATCCTTTTTACATGAAAAATGTACACCGTATGACAGTGGCTGATTATCCTGCTCGACTTTAGTATAGCCAGTGGTTTCTGCGACAACAACAAGCAGACAACACATTTATTAGTAACGTTCTCTTTACGAACGAACCGGGTTTCACCAGAGATGGAATCATAAATTCTCATAATATGCATTTATGGGATGATGTGAATCCACATGGCATTATCCAAACTAGGATCCAGCATAGATTCATGGTTAATGTTTGGCAGGAATAGTTGGCAATAATTTGATACAGCCATACTTTATTGACGGTACTTTGACCGGTCAGAGATATTTGGAGTTTTTTGCAAAATGAGTTATGGAACCTGTTTGATGATGTGCTACTACAAACTCGTAGGAATTTATGGTTCATGCATGATGGGGCCCCTCCTCATTTCAGTTTAGATGTACGACAGCATTTACACACAAGACTTCCTAATAGATGGATTGGTCGTGGAGGCCCTTTTCAATGGCCACCGCGATCAGGAGACGTTAATCCTATGGATTTCTTTCTCTAGGGTTATCTCAAAAGTAAGGTATACGCAACACCTGTGCAAACAAGGCAAGATTTAATAGACAGAATTGTGTTACACTGCAATGTTATTAGAAATAGTGTGAAATTGCTCTTTCAAGTGCAAAGAAACAACCTTCGTAGACTTAGAATGTGCGTGGAAGTGGGAGGAGCTCATATTGAACATTTATTAGAATAACGTTAGTTTTTGTTGTTGTTTAGAAATTAGTTTTAGTCTAATGTTTTATAACGTGTTTTTTGAGGTTTTCTTAATGGTTTAATAATGTTATGTTCGTAATTTTGATTAAAAGCAAGTAAATTCTGGACATCGTATTAATAAGTTAGTTAGGTAGATTTATACGTAGTGCATTAATAAAACTGTAAATATTAGCCAAACGGCTTATTTTATCGAGTTCAAACAAGAGTACCTTTTCGTTAGCTTAATGTGTGCGAAAGTGAATTTCGATAATTTCATACAGGGTGTGCCATACCTGCAAAATTTTTGGTCACTTTTTGATCACTAACCATTGCGAGTAGTCCGTCCCTGGCTTCAATGCACTACTGTAAATCTGTTTACCTTACCAAAATAAACATACACTTACATTATAGCTTTGCCGTAAATTTTATGAAGATCAAATAACTAGTACAAAAAATAAAAATAAAAACCAAATTCAAAATTAAAACTTTGGAGGCCTATAACTCGAAAACGAGGGCCTGCATAGTAAAAGTTTATATGAAGTACTAACACTATTTTGGCTCATATTATACTCTCCTGACTTTTTTCCCATTAGTCCCGGGACACCCTGTATATATATATATATATATATATATATATATATATATATATATATATATATATATATATATATTGAAGACACAAATGAGCGTTTGGTTTCCCTGCTGAAATCCGTTATTTTGTGTTTTCCCATGTTTCGATTAACATCTTTGCTCCCAAATTTCACACCCTTATTTGGTTATGCCGTGCTGATGAGGCAAAATGAGCCAGAAACATGCATGTCCACGGTTACCACTCTATTTCAGTAGCCCTTTATTTTGCGTGAATTACCCATGAATATATTTGTTGTTGTTGTTTACATATCACGCGATATTCCTACATCTATATATATATATATATATATATATATGTATGTGTTATAACGGAATTTGTAAGCACGATGGAGGGCGTATTTTTTGACGGATCGAAACCAAACTCGCTACAAAAATCGTTTAGGCCAAAATCTTGGACGAGTTCGTTAATGAGCCAAATCGGCCCAGTAAAAACAAAATGGCGGCCTGTCAAAGTTGAAAAAAATCGTATTTCCTTTGTTTTTCATTTGACGCAAAAAAGTTACTGAGCTTTTTCATAGACCTTAACACGTTCTACAACTTTTGTTTTTAACATTTTTCTTTAAATCGTACATTAAAACATTTATTTAAGAAAATTCACAAATTATAACGGAATTTGTAAGCACTATAGAGGGCGTATTTTTTGACGGATCGAAACCAAACTCGCCACAAAAATCGGTTAGGCCAAAATCTTGAACGAGTTCGTTAATGAGCCAAATCGGCCCAGTAAAAACAAAATGGCGGCCTGTCAAAGTTGAAAAAAATCGTATTTTCTTTGTTTTTCATTTGACACAAAAACGTTACTAAGCTTTTTTGTAGATCTTAACACGTTCTACAACTTTTGTATTTAACATTTCTCTCTAAATAGTACATTAAAACAGTTATTTAAGAAAATTCACAAATTTACCAGAAATTTTTTTTATTTTTTTGTTTTTGATTTGATGCCAGAATGTTACTTTGGTTTTTTGTACATCTCAAAACATTCTATTACTTTTGTATCTAATTTTTTATTTTGGGTTTTATGCAAACATGTTACTGAAATAAGCCTGTCCAACTGGTCCTGTGCCATTGGGATTTTTTTATACTTATTTTTTTGTCTGAAACAGCACAACGTAAAGATAAAAATCTTCTTGAAAACAACACCAAAAGTTATTAGCAAAACAAGTCCAAAAGAGGTTTTAGGTGACGTGTGACCTGTGAAGTGCGGCGATTGACACAATTCAACATGCGCACTTCTGTTTTTAGATAAAAATAAAAGTTCGTCAACTATTATTTTTATATACTCTGTTTCAACGCATATATCGTTACCCATAAGGTAAATTTCTATTTTTATTTGCCTGTATAAACCCGCTTTATCCAGGATGAAATTTTCGTAAAAAAATTAGTAAACATTTATTAAAATAAAACTATTTTACAATTGAATCGGTGATTGTATAAAGGGAACATGTCCAACATAGACGATTTCGAGAAAATTGAAAAAGGCGTTTTATTACACAAACGGTAAATCAAACTTCAAAATGCAGTACAGAAGAAATGGAGGGACAAGCATCCCAAATACAATGAGGTATAACATAACGAGCTGAGATAGAACATAAAAGTGACAGGTGATTTTTTAACAGCTGGATTTGTTTCCTTTATAAAATAAACCGTGTTATCATGCAAACATAATGCAAATAAAGGTAATAAAACAATGATGCAGAACATAGGAACATTTTTTAATGTAAACTGTAGAATATCAAAACATATTTTAATAACAACTTATACAATATTTTAATTCGGAATCGTACTCCAAGGCAGTAGTAGGCCAATTTTGAAATTGAGTGTTGATGGGTTGATGATCGTCAGGAATATACTTGACGATTTTTGCGACATCTTCTATTTTCTTTGCCTTAATCGGCACTTTTTGTGTGTAGGCTCGGTCATTACACACATTGTGTTTATTATTTTACTATAAATTTCATCAACTGTATTGAAATTTATGCAATAAAACTGACAAAGAAAGAAAAAAAGATCTCATTGTTCCATTGGGATATAATTTTCTTTGTCGATATAAATGATGAAATCAATTCAATTGATACTTTTTATTGAACAAAATTATGATAAACAAAGTAGTAAAAAATTTATCTACAGATTCGATTGTCATTACAAAAAAATTTCATAATAAGTACAATATGATAAAATATCAATAATTAACTAAATTGCATTATACCACCGTATAAAGTACAACTCAAAATCAATATCTACGTATTCCAAAAATAGATCAACAAAACAAAACATATACAAATGATTGTGGACACAGAAATTTGTATGATCGATTCAACGTGTATTTGTACAAACACGAAATACCTGTTGGTATAAAAGAATGATCAAGATAACCACATATTTTACATATTAACCTTTATCACTAAACTTTACCTACATTTATTAACATTTTGGGCCAAACCGAAATTATTAAACAACCTCTAAGACAGATGTATCGAGATTTAGTACAAAATATGTAATTTATTTTAATGAAACATACAATTTCATAGATAAATGTTTTCCATCTTAATTTCTATTAAGACCATTAACACTTTACCAATGGTAAACGTTTTGAAACCCTATTTTTCCTGGGATAGCTCAGTCGAAAACTCTGACAAGAAAAAAACTCTAGCAAATACGTCATTTTAGTGAATTTCTACAGATCAGAGGAAAAAAATTAGGTTTGACAACACTGTAATCTCCATTTGGTTTTTTTTTCATTTTCCCTATTAGTAAAAAGAACTACACCGCAATATCCATATGGTTTTATATGGCAAACCTTTGTTTTTATTGAACTCCTTCATTACCTTAAACCATATTTTTTTTCACTTGGAAAGTGTGGTTAGAAATCATCGCCTTAAACTTCTTATAACATCTTATTGTATCGTTTATAACCTTCTTATAATATGGAAACATTGAAAAATATAATATGCATAATAAATATGAGATTTTCCTTTCGCAAATGAAGTTACTTAAATAGTAATAATCACATCAATCCTTTTTTTAAGGGACGATTTAAAGCTTTGACTGGTATCTCAGATAAACTGTTATATTTTGCCAAAAAACCCCTGCCTCGTTCAAGACGTTTCTCATTAACTGGAAATCCATAATAGATTATCAGAGCACCAGTCAAAATACCAATTTAACCTCACTTTTAAAACCGATGTAAAATAATCAATAACTGCATGTGTTTGAAAGGACGTGCAGTATCGGTGAGGGGGACGGTAGACCCATCACTTTGCAGCGGGTGAAACTGTGAAAGGAACACATCACTTTGAAATACCAAGTAAAGTGATTTGATCTGATATTCGTGGCGAAAGGAAAGCAAGTAATAAAACATAATTTATATGTGTGTTAAATACACATTACCAACCAAGAGGCTATGAATCGTTTATAAATCTGAGAAACTGAAGGAATGTCAGTTGTCATACAGACTAGCGAATGCGGAGGGCACAGTGTTACCGACTGTCAAAAATATTTATCCCTAAAGCTCAGGTCAAAAACCCCTAAAATTGCCCCGATTACTTAAAAACTTATATTTTGTAAAAGTAATATATAATATGCTGTGATACTTTTTAATATTCTTTATTCATAAATTATCTAATACATCAAATATAATTTCGTTTTCTTCCGGAGATAAAGATGACATATTTGTTGGATTCTACGACCCGAAAAACATATTATTGTGTAATTTTTCTCATACATTCATTGAAAACCAAATTTTTTAATTTTTTGGCACGGAAACCAACATTTTTTTAAATGCTTCCATAAATAATTTAATATTTCTGAAACTATAGAAGATGTCGTCTTCATTCTTACACCATTTGATAGAGGAAATATGCATCTCAATTACTGGTTATATTTAGTTTCTTCCATTTAATATTTGAGGGAATTATACAGGATTAAAGTTCAACTAGAAAATTTACCCTACAAAAATTCGTAACAACAAATTAAAAATAGGACTAAAGCTTTTTTGACATTGGGAACATGTGACGATATCCGTTTTTTAAATATCTTTAACACACAAAACACAATCAAATATTACATACAATACGCTACAACAACATACCTAATTTTTGAAAATATACAGATGCTGTGAGAATTACCATTAAGAGGGGCCTCCTCACAGATATATAAACCTAAGAACCTACACAATACTAGTTACTTATCTAGTAATTATTTGGTTCAAAATATTTACGATAGATGTCGATAGTAGTACTGAATCGGCTTTTACTTATTCAACATGTTTTCTCTCTCTGTCTTTCCACTCTTGACGGTTCAAAGAAACGCATCTCTGGATGCTCGGATGTTTTGCTTTCAAATATTTCAAATTTTTGTGAGTACAGAAACCTTATCTCTGTTTTTTAGGTTGCATCCAAACAAAACTTGCTGACATAAGTATTTCCATTTGAGTGTAGACTTTTGATTACTTAACAGTTTCATAAATGTTTTTGAAAGGAATAAATTATCATAACTATATCGACCCGATATAGTTATGATAATGTAAATTATCCTGCAATCCGTATTTTTTATTTTAAAAGCTATGTTTGAGGTTATGTTTACTGGATTATTTGATTAATGTGAAAATATGAGATAAATAATACTGATTGTTTGTTCTAGTATCATCAAAACATATTTCAACATTCTCTTGAAACCCTGTTTTAATGGGTTTGTTAGCGAAAAGTCAAAAATGCTTCATTGAAGTGAAGTGACCTTTGAAGTATCTGAATGAAGAAAAATTAAAACCGCTTTCAAAAGACAAGAATTACATAATTCATTTTGATGAAAATATAATAGTAATAATTGGAAAATATAACTATTATAACCTGATACAAGGTGCATTACATATTGCATGAAAGGACATGTGCTATTTAATAATATGGATACCAAGTGACAGCATTGCGGAAACTGCTAGAAATTAAGAATGGAAGAAAAATATACATACTTTAAAAACATTCTACCTTTCAAAATTTGCACCATTTATATTAACATAATAAAATGTTTTCATGATTATACATTTTTGTTTGTTTCATGCTAAGAAAATTAAACTGCGGGAAAGTTGCAAATTGACATGATTGAAAATAGGCCATTTAGTCTGAAAACACAGAACGTTGTGTCACAACTTTGCCTCAATCTAACCATATTTGTATCAGTTTCAGAGTTTCTGTTGGTTGCTTTAAAATTTTATTTGACATGTAGGCTCTTTTTTCAACTAAATGTGTAAATATATTCAATTTTATCTAAAAACAAATATAAACAAAAAGTTTCCAAATTTCTTTATTATACAGAGAAATATTTACTTGTAATACAATGCTTTACATTTAATAGAAAGGGGAAAGTAAGGTACATTGAGGAATCTCAATTGAAAATAGCAAACGTTCAAAAAAACTTACAAAGCAACTATAACAACTAATAAAAAATTTAAAGCGAAAGATCTGTAATGGCAAATAATAATGTATATATTGTGGGGAGATCGATATATACAGTACAAAAGCAAACACACAATCAACATGTACAAGTTTGCTTCTACAGTTCTTGCAAATATTGATCATGTGTGTTGCGGAGATTGGAACTGAAACATTTTTCCTTCATTGTGCATAAAAATGGTTGGCTCATTCTCTTTTTTCCATCTATAAAATGACAGATACACATATGTTTGATCACATGCATGGTAAATAATTTTTTGTTTTTATATAATACATTATTGGTATTATTTCTTTTCCGTCCAACCCATCTAATATGCGAGAATACAATACACACTAAACTATAAATTTGGGATATTTTTATGGACACAAAACATATCACAACAAAATTTAGAGAAAGTAATAATATTATTTGTCTATGATTTGACCGTCGTCATCTGTCATTGAAGTTCTATACACCGCCATCCATTAAGACGGTGGAACGGTTGAACTAAAGTAAAAAGTTGTTTGTTTGCAAAAATTTGCGTGCAACAAATTTCAAAAAATACAATCATTTGAGATTTCATATTTTTAGAATCGAATTCTCTAGGTTTCCTTTTGGGGATCAGGTTTTGGCGTTCAAATTGGTGACCTCAAATTGTTAAAACTGTCAAAATCACACCATCACTTAATGGCTTATATCTTTTTTATAACAATATAAATCTTAACCAAAATACCTGATCCCCAAGACAAAGGACCAAGTTATATTATGTGAAAATTTCAATACTTAATTTCCCTGCGTTCTTTAGATTTGTTGTTTACAAATTGACCTAAATTTTGTTGCAAGTCGCGGGTGCCAACTGTTTTCAGGTTCCTAAAACGTGAGGTCCCTCTTAAGGATGCAATCTACAAATTGAATTCTTTCTCGCCCATACCTTTGGCGGTTGAATTCGCACATCGTTCGTGGTTGGGAATAATTTTCGAGTGTTGTCTGTATCCGCTAGTGTCATACCAAAGCATATAGACATTGCGGTATTGCCAGATTTATTTTTTTCCCAAAATCTGAGTAAATTTCGCCACGAATGTGTTCAAGTCTTCTACTTCTATTATTAACATAGATTTCAAATATGAATAGAAAATAAATAATTTTTGAAACAAGAACTTGTTACAAATGTGTATTTATCGTCGAGTAGATACCATAATGTATCGTTTACAATTTGAGGAACTGAAGGAATTGTCATCCAGAAGCATACCTTCAGAGATAGCGGTATTGCCAGACTTAGAGTTTTCCCAAAAATCCGAGTAAATTTCGCCACGAATGTGTTCTAGCCTTCTACTTCTATTATTAACGTAGATTTTAAACCAAAAGTAGGTACTAGATAAACACACTACATACCACAATCGAAGTTTATTCATTCGTAGTCATTCATTATACACCTTTCTGTGTTCTTATTTAGAAAATCTATTCTTAAGAATGTTTAAAATCAGTCATTAGATTTTTGTAGGCGTCGTTGAGATAAAAAAGTCTAGACTAATGTCTAATAACCTATTAGGCAAAAAATTATAGTAGTGTCGGCTTAATCTAGAGAATTCCATAACCATATTTGAAAATCGATGTAAGTACTTTATAATAATGTAAATGTTTGAATAAATTTGGAAATAAATCGAAGCCGTACTTATATATATGCAATTTCTGAGATTAATAATAAAAGGATTATAATATGAAAAATGTTATCTGTGGTATGAATTTGAAACTGGCATTTAATCCGCGATATAAGTGCAAATAAGATTCATTTAATCCTTCATAATCTTACTGAAGAATTCAGATATAGATATTTTTAGAGAATTTTATTTATAGGTATGTATTTATATAACTACATATTTTAATTTAAATTTTATCGTATAATAAACAAATAAAATGGAAAAATTAAATTCACTGGCCCACGCAAAAAGCGACCATTTTTTTTTAAATAGTATATTGTTACGAAACAGCACACTGGTATAGTCCCTAAAACCGACCTTGTTTAAGCCAGGTATAATAGTTAAAATTGCAGCCGTAATTGTTCTTCAATAAAGTTCAAAAAAGGTATTTTCATTTTATTTAGGTAAATAATCTACCACCTCTGTTATAACTACATGCACGTTTGTTGGATTTCTGGTGTGAACTTCTATATACATTTACTATAAAAAATTATGTGGCATTGGTTTTATCATGTTAAGAGTTATTTTTTCAGGTTTTTAATAAGTTACATGGTCTCTGGTGTGGATATGCTCATATTTATACTATAAATTACTTGTTAAATATTGTGTTTTGTTATGATTAATACTTTTCTTACTGTGAATTGCTGTATCTGCAAAGTTACTCAAGTCATGTATCGTTATTTACAATTTATTCTTTTATTGCAGGTTGGTTGGGACCTGACAATACGGATGCTAACTTGGCCTATTGTCGCGTGACTTTAAAAGCTCACAAAAATGATTTAATTAGTCATGCGAAGACTGACAAACATAAAAAATTTACGCAATGGGAAAAATCAGCCAAATCCACTACATCGATAACAAAAATCTATAAACCAGAGTTGGCAGAAAGTACGAAAATTGCTGAATTAAAAATATCTGCATTTATCGCTGAACATTGTTCTTTGTTAACAGTTGATCACTTAATAAGTATACTGCCAGAACTAGATCCATCGTCGGACGCTTTAAAGAACCTCAAACTTCATCGAACTAAGTGTTCAATGTTGATAGAAGAGATCGGAGATTCTCCCTACTCAATAATAATTGATGAAAGTACTGATTTATCAACGCTCAAAGTTTTATGCATTATGGTACGTTTTTTTTCTCACAAAAAAAGACAAGTTGTAACAACTTTTTACCGAATCATAAAAATAATAAAGTGTGACGCGAAAAGTGTACACCAAGTAATTGTGGATCAATTTAAAAAAAATGGCATGAAGCTTGAAAATCTTGTCGGAATCGGGGTTGATGGAGCTAATGTGATGATTGGAAAGTACAATTCTGTTACTGCTTTATTGAAAAAAGAACTGCCTGATTTGATTGTTGTTAAATGTGTTAGACACTCCTTACATTTATGCGCGGAAAAAGCATCGGAATTACTACCTCGCCAACTTGAGTTTCTTGTTAGAGAAACACATAACTGGTTTTCATACAGCCCGAAACGATTCGATGAGTATAGAAAATTGTATGAAACGATTAATAATAATAAAGATCCAAAAAAAATTCAAGGGCTGAGCGGAACCCGCTGGCTTGCTCGCTATCAAGCTATTTGCGTCATATTAGAACAGTGGGATGAATTGAAGCTGCTCTTTTCGATATCATGGACAGATTACCTTATAAAGCTTTTTTAATTTTTTTAATGAATGAATTAAAAAATGTGACTCAGTTAAATTTACTTTTCCAAAGTGACAACGTTGAATCTACGAAACTATTTGAGGACTTATTTCTGTTGTACAAAAATTTACTGCAAAGGCTTGTTGAACCATCTCGTTTAGAGAAATAAGTGGATTCGGAACTGCTAGAGTTTAACTTCAAGGACCATCTGATGCATACAGTTTCAATGTATTTTGGGTTTGATTTTCAGAATATTTCTCAACAACTAGCGCCCAGGGACTTATTGGATGTTAAAGAAAGGTGTAAAAATTTTCTTTGTTGTTTGGCTGAGCAAATCCAAAAAAGGCTTCCGGAAAATTTGTAAATTTTAAAAATAATTGCTGATTTACATCCGAAAGTCGCTACATCTCAGGTTAAACCTGATATCAAACCGATATTGAATCATGTACAGCGAATTCATCTTTACGGTATAAAAAATTATATCGAGTCGGAGTGGCACCAATTAAGTAATAAGCAGTGGGTAAATACTTCTAATTCGGCAGATTTTTATTATGAAGTATATAATGATTTAGATGCAGCTGGCTGTAAACGTTTTGAAAATGTCTCAAAATTCGGACTGGCATTCGTTACAATACCGATTTCAAATGCAAGTGTTGAACGTGCCTTCTCGATCTATAATATTATAAAGAATAAGTTGCGTAATAAAGTTTCTATTGAGATGTTACAAAGCATGCTAATGGTTCGATTCACGCTGCAACGAATGGAGGGTCTTGCACAACTTTTCATCCATCTACGAAAATGTTAAAGTTATTCAATGTAAACATGTATGACTTTAAAAATACAGAAACTGATGATAATGAAATAATTGAATTAGATGATTTATGAATAAAAAATATTAAAAAATATTTCTGAATTATATTTATTAGTTTTAATTTAATTATTTAAATGATTTAATTTGGTATTCGATTATTAATTTATTATTTATAAATGATTATATAATTAATTTAAATATTTAATTATTCATTTAATTAATAACATTTATTTATAATAATGTTTTTTTAGGGGAATTTCGCCGTAATTGTAGGGATTTTAGGTGTTTTTGGTTGGAGCTTTAGGGAGAAAAAATTTTGAGAGTTGGGAACACTGCGGCTCGCTGGGAGCATTCAGTTGACCGTAGTAAATCGAAGTGTTCGTATACGTGTTTTCCTTATAATTTTCAGTGGTTACGAAATAAGCGAGGTAAGTGTACTTTATACAGTCATCGATCTTTCCTAGATACAAATATTTTCGAGGACATATCCCTATGTTTGTTTTCTATTTTCATGCGTTAACAACGGAATTTTGGTTAGAAAAACAAATTAAAGTCGATATGGGGTAATATTGCGCAGTACGCGCTATATTGCCCCATATTATTGACTTCAACATGTTTCCTAATTTCAGATGGTCAGAAACTATCAAAGAAAGACCCAACGACAGAGCTGGACCATTGAACAGCGCAATAATGCTTTGGCTGCTTTACGCTCAGGTGCTAAAATACGCAAATTTAGAGCACTTTACAATAAAAAATGTGAATTTAATAAATGACTCGGCTTAGGTGCGCCGTATTACCCCACTTTCCCCTAATAGGGATGATCATTTTCTTACGCTGGCAAGAGGAACTTGATTGCTGTAGAAGTCGTAAATCGTCTATATGTGCACATAAACGAGAAGACGCTGGGCATACCTCTATCATTGGTTCCCAACGGGGGCGATACCGCCCCCCTGTGGGCGCTGCAGCCTTTTAGGGGAGCGGTAGCGGATTCAGAAGCAAATAATAAGCAGTCAAGAGGAATGGTGAAATAAAAATGATTTAATAAGGGTTAATAAGCAGTTTTAAATTAGCATTAATAATAATACTAATAATTATAATAATTTCTTTTAGTTCATAATAGAAGTATATGACTTGTCCTCGCACGTTGACAAGCGAACGCGCGATGTTCATACAAAATAACATGTTTCGACATGTTCGCACACAGACAAGTTGAATCATGCACGAAACGAAACGTATAAAAGCAACAGCTCCACGATTTTTTTTTTAGTTAGTTGTATGTGCTTGGCCGCGATATATAGTCGTGAAGCATAAGCTCTGCCGTAGTAAATAATCGTGAGTAGTGTGTCATTTTATAAACATTACTATCTATAAATCTATTGAGATTTTAATTTTTTTAATGGCTGAATCTACTTCTAAATTAAAAAAGAAATGCCGGCAATACAGTATTGAATATTTGAAATATGGATTTGCGGAATCTTCTACAAACAAATCATTACCTATGTGTTTAATTTGCCGAAAAGTTTTTTCAAATGAAGTTATGAAACCTTCTAGGCTACAAGAGCATTTACATAAACTGCATCTTGATATGAAGAACAAAGATATATTCTATTTTCAAGGACTCGAAAAACAATATTTAAAACAGCCAACTATATTAAACCTTTTTGCATCGTCTTCTAAACGAGACGATGATGGGCTACGAGCCTCATATAACGTTCCATTGTTAATCGCAGTCAGGAAAACCACACACCATTGGCGAGGAATTAATTTTGCCGGCAGTCGAAGAGATATTAAAAACTGTTCTCCATCATAAGACACCATTTGATATCATTAAAAAAATTCCTCTCAGTAATAATTCAGTGCAAAGAAGAATAGATGAAATGGCAAATGACGTTGAAATATCATTATGCGATTACCTAAAGACTTCCATTCAACTCGATGAATCAACCCTACCAGGTAACGAAGCTCTACTCTTATCATACGTACGATTTATAAAAGAAGAAAAAATTCATCAAGAGTTATTATTTGCTAAGAATTTGGAATCTGATACAAAGGGACATTCTATATTTAATATCATGCAAGAATTTTTTCAAGAGAAAGAAATTCCTATTAGCAATATTTTGTCTGCTGCTACTGATGATGCTCCAGCAATGACCGGGCGCAATAAGGGTTTTATAGCACATTTGAGAAAAGCAGTGCCAAATGTACTCGCTGTACATTGTATTATTCACCGTCAGCATTTGGTTGCAAAAAAATTAAATGAACGTCTGCATGCGTCCCTCAATAACGTTATTAAAACAATCAATATCATTAGAAACAATTCATTGAATGACCGTTTGTTTCATAAGCTTTGCAATGAAAATGATGAAAACTACAATCGCTTGCTGCTGCACACAGAAGTACGTTGGCTCTCTAAAGGTGTTTGTCTGAATCGTTTTTTCAATCTATTTGACTCGGTGTTGGAATTTCTTGAAGGAAACGAACAATTGCGCGAAAACCTGATTACGTCAAAAAATGACATCGCTTATTTGACGGACCTGTTTAAACTATTTAATCAAGTTAATCTACAATTGCAAGGTGATGATTCAAATTTAATTAAAACTAAAAACATCATAGCCGCTTTTGCAGGAAAACTTTTCATATTCAAAAGAAATTTTGGTAGAGGTGAGTACAACCATTTTCCCACATTATCAACAGTGTCTGCAAAACCGGAAGATTTACTTACTTACTGCCACCACTTGGAAGTTCTTCATGTTGATTTTACAGAGCGTTTCCAAGATATTTTAAACATGGAAATACCAACTTGGGTTATAGATCCTTTCGCAAACACAGATACTGAAGGCTCATCAAATTTGGAAGAGGAGCTATTAGAACTCACAACTAACGAAGAACTGAAAGTAAAATTCAAACGTGGATATCAAGAGTTCTGGCTTCAAAAACCAATACCAGTTCTCTATCCTGGATTGTGGACAATAGTACAGAAGTTGTTAATTGCATTTCCTTCATCCTATATGGCTGAGCGTGCATTCAGTGCAGTAACTGATTTGCTGTCAAAGAAGAGGAACAGACTACACATCACTGAACGTGGCGATCTGCAATTGGTGTAAACGAAATTGGAACCCGATATTAACAAACTGGTAACACTCCACCAGCCTCAACCGTCTCATTGATTTTTGCTTTATTATTAATTTTGTATTTCTTATTGTATTGCATTTCTTATTTTTATTATGATTGTATTTCTTATTGATTCTGTGTTTATATTTAAAAGTTTAATAAACAATTTTATTGTACATTTGGTAGTCGTTTAATAAATTTCTACTTCATCATTCCTCTAAAATAAAACTTAGACATTAACTGAAATTAAAGCTAAATACAGATCGATTGGGACGGTACAGATGATATTCAAATAAAATTAACTACTTTTGACTAACCAGCGATGAAATTTTTGTTCTCTTCTATAGGGGGCGGTGGTCCAGAAAAGGTTGGGAACCACTGCTCTAAATAATCCATTCTAGTTTTCAGTTGAAATATTAAATAGTTTGTTGTTATATCTTTCTTTAATTTTTTTTGAAATTAAACTGTTGCTGGGGGAGGTGGGTTTATTAAATTTATTGAATCAGTATTGAAATGGCTTTATTAATTAAACCAAAATATATAAAACAAAGATTGCGAATACAATCATTTACACACAACCATCAGACACACTCAACAGGTTTTGTCCCTTTGTTAGTAACTAAAAATTACACTTCTACCAACTAATAAGAGGGCGAATTCGATATTGGTAATTTAACATAAACTAAGGGACCGTTTCAGCACCTTCTGATAAGTGTCGGTTGCGACTTGACAGTAAGAAAGTGACAAAACTATTCGACACTTGTCAGAAGTTTTTGAAACAAGCCCTTAGTTTTTGAAAATCAATTCAGGCGTATAGAAGTTGCAGTCAACAAAAATATACTTCCCATAGGTGATACAGAAAAATGATTCATAACATTCGTAGTTGCGCTATAAATTTTGATCTATTGTTTCGAATTTTTTTTTATTTACAAATATGATTAAATCAATTAATTCCATATGATTTTCTACTAAAAAGTGATCTAAAAATTCGTCTATATCATTAAGAGTAAGTAACCACGGTTTTTCCTATATTTACTCATAAAATTTTAGTCATTATATCAATAATTAACGTTTGATTATATTTATTAGCTTAGAATGAGGTAACGGTTATATTTATACATTTAGATAAACAATTATTAAGATCACATAATTCATCGAATTTATTTGTATAAATAATAATAATAATATTGAAAATATATTCTAAATAAAGATTTACGTACCTTGTTGTTTGGGAGAGCTAACAACTTTAATTGTTGTAACGGGATGACTGTGTAATCGTTCAGGTTGATCCGACCTTCCACAAGATTTACAAGGTTGCGGAAGTTTTGTCGATTTCGTGTCGCTAGGACTACCTAGTCCTTTATTCTCGCTAAGGTGTGTATTTTTACGAGGTATCCTAAAAAAATACATTATTCATATTTCCATATTGACGACAATGAATACAGACAACGTATGAACTTTGAAATATTGAGAGAAATGCAGGCAAAGAATAAAATTATTTCTAGGAGAAAACGCAGTCTTTTGCTCAATGCTACAGCAGGAACCAGGAGGTAGTAAAAGGCAAGGAAGGCCCAGATCTAAGTGACTGAGAGAAGTAGAGGAGGATTTAACAATGATAGAAATCGTTGGATGGAAAAAACTATGGAGAAAAATAAGCAAGAAATACTGAGATGACGGGATTAATCCACCTCAAAAAGCGGATCTAGAAAGCATTTACGCGGCGCAACCTCATGCGGGGCGACTAATCAGTTTTAATTGACATTTGATGAACTTCAAATTTTGGTGGTTTAAAAATGTCGGCAAAGAGACTATTTTTACTTATTAACATTTGATATACGTCAGTCACCATACCAATTAGAAAGTACTACCAAAATGATTCCAATGGCGAGATACTGGCTATCTGAGTCGAAGACCTGCAGACAGAGGAACTTTCAAATCTACGGTTTGGGGTAAAAAATATAATTCCGATTTTACTTTTGTAACATCTGTTACCGTCTTAATTGTTCGGTACCAATTTCTCCAAGTTTCCTTGGATGGGACCAAGATAACGCGTATTATTATTTGGAACGATACAGGGTGATCAACAATTAGGACGTATGCGAACGGCACTCTTGTTTTGGTTGGAGAGCTAAGAGTCGTGGTTTTATTTGTGGAACGTTAAACAACAGGAAAAATTTCAAAAACTGCGATAAGCGAGAGAAATTATAAAAAGTGAGGTATTTTTGGTAGTGTATCTGTGGAGGTTTGGGAAGTACTCACTAAAACCAGTTTATTAACAGGTTTTACCAGCGTCAGTGAACAAAACATCAAAAATATTTACAATATGGGTACATGCATAACCTGGTACCGCAAACAAAATTAATATATACATAAAACCAATAAAACAAATTATCACTAAACATTACACGGTAATTGTTCGAGAAATAAATAGTCTCCAAGAAACAACAAATATACAACTCAAAACCATATACATACCCAAACGATAAATGTTGCAGAGTTTGCGAACTAGAAAATTAAATTAATAACGAAATTATTTTCCGTTTATTCAAAAAAGAAAATGTAGGATATTATATTACTGAATTACTTGAAAACAAAAAACACATAGGCTTTGTGAAAGTTATGTCAATATCGGGAAAACAATTTAATCTAGATTTGACGTGCACGCCAAATTTCCTAACGATTATTCTATAAAACATAAACAAAGATTCTCTAAAACAATGGCAATATTAGTAATCAATAAACTCGTTATCGTAATAAAATAGTTCTTTCGCTAAAGAAATAGCGTGACCCTAAATTAATCTTTCCACCATCGACTAAGAACGGGTGCGATTACTCCAGGTAGGAGAGATACTAAATAATCATTTACGATACCTGAGTCCAATTGTTTCCATCCAATCACCACATTACTACTCAAGTGAAGATACTTGCATCAACGCCGGAGGCGTGGTTTCTCGATTAGGTCGATTTAAAAATATAGGATAGTAGGTACTTGTGGTAAGTAATCTACCCTCACCGCGTGAAGGAACAGATCACAGACACTCGGAAATATTCGGTAATTTAATGTCGGTAATAAACACATACTCTGGTAATTTTAATTCGACTATGAACACAGGAAATACCGATACTTTGGTACGATACGATAATTTAATCTTAATAGCTAAGAAAATCACCACTGCTTCGCTCAAGTAATCTTCATAGACTCAATCTCGATAGCGGCACTAAATAATGATACGACAATTCACGCTGACACTATCAGAACTTTTTCAACCACTTGCGTTGAGAATCGGTCACTGACTGACTCTCCTAACGAGATTTTTGGGGATCGGTAGCCTTTTTTTTAAATTCTTTCCGAAAAATAACTATAAAATTAGTTCTAAAAAGCCATATAAAAAGAATCGGGCAGTGAATGCACAAATTACGCTGTCTACCCATAATTTCATAAAAGGTACCTTTCTTCTCCGAAGGTGATACTAAAACTATTGTGTCCCCATCGCACCTTTTTTAAGGGCGGTATTAAAAGTACAATAAATTGTCACTTCGTTCAATTGAAAATCCCGATTGAGCCGTAATAAACCTTTTTCGGCGTTCAAAGATTGTAATTTTATGTTTATTGGTCGTATGAAACGATCTTCTACACATATTTATTTAATTAAAAATTTCTACTACGGTAGTGTTTGTAGGCAGCGATGAACACATAAGCATGTCATCTTCAAAACAACTTTCATATGGATATCTCACGATACCCAGCAATATAGCCAGACCAGCGGCACACGGTGTGAAAAAAAAGAATTTTCTTGTTCGTAAACCTAATATCTCACGTTTGAGTGGACCGAATTGGATGAAATTTTGTTTACGTATAGTTCAAGTTATATGGAATAAGGGAAAATTATTGAAGAGGCCCAAAATGGTTTTCCACTGCCCCAAAATTCAAAGAAAACAGGCCCCATTTGCAATTTTAGCTACAAATTCGATGCCATTTTTATTATTCATGATATATTTTGGAAAAAACTCCTTCTTTCAGGAAAATTCACTTAAACATAGAACATCGTGCATTTCTTGGTAAAAAGACGCGTATATAGTTACTGACTTTTCTATTCATTTGTTCTTCTCACCAAAACAAATGAATACCTAAACTCATTTTTAAGATTGTACTAAATAAGTAATAATTTTATATAAAACATAAAAATTTAACGAAAAAAGTAATGCGCAACACATTTTTCAGGCGACAAAGTAAGTTATTTGCTGTGCTACATGCTTACTTTTCCTTTTTGCCTTAGGAATGTTTAATACCAAACAATTTATGAAATTTATAATGCTTTCTATCAAAATAAATAAAAATAGGTAAAAAAACTTTTTAAGTTAAACGGTTTTATGTTAAACATACATTGCAATGTTTAAGATAAATGTACTAAAAACCAAAAAATAATAAAATAGATACAGTCACACCCATGTTGATGGGATTGATAAAACCTACGTTATCCGCCATTTTGTAGCGACCGCCATCTTGGATTTCAATTTTTTATAGTATATTGTATTCTGCTTGTTGAGCCCTTTCATTTGATACCCATATTGATGGGATTAATAAAACATAAATTATCCGCCATTTTGTAGCGGCGGCCATCTTGAATTTATAATGCTAATGAATATCAAATGAAAGGGCTCAACAAGCAGAATACAATATACTATGAAAAATTTAAATCCAAGATGGCGGCCGCTACAAAATGGCGGATAACGTAGGTTTTATCAATCCCATCAATATGGGTATCAAATGAAAGTGCTCAACCAGTAGAATACAATATACTATATAAAATTAAAATCCAAGATAACGGCCTCTACAAAATGGCGGATAACGTAGGTTTTATCAATACCATCAACATGGGTATCAAATGAAAGGTCTCAACAAGTAGAATACAATTTACTATGCAAAATTGAAATCTAAGATGGCCGCCGCTACCAAATGGCTGATAACAATTTTTTATCAATCCCACCAATATGGGTATCAACAAATAAAAGGGCTTGACAAGAAGAATACAGTGCACTATACAACCTCAATATTTAAGATGGGCGCAGCCACTAAATGGCGTATAATAAAAATAGGTAAAAAAACTTTTTAGGTTAAACGGTTTTATGTTAAACATACATTGCAATGTTTAAGATAAATGTACTAAAAACCAAAAAATAATAAAATAGATACAGTCGTGGGAATTATAAACATATGCATAGACTAGACGAAAATAAAACCGTGGGGCACGTCAATTGTCTACAATCGTTGATTAAAATTTTTGTTTTGTAATGTTACACTATAATTAGGCAGTTGTTCAACCGACAACGATGGACGTGTGATAAGTAGGGCTAGAATGTGGAAACAAGCTAGCAAGCTCGATTATAAGCGAGTTTTAGGGTTTCATAGTGGTGAGCGAGTAGTACTTTTATCATATGTTTTGTCGATTAAAGACAAACTACGAGCAGTGAAACGATTCCTCGCCAGCCAGCAGTGTGAATGTCCAACGATAAACTAGTTGAAACATCTCTTTTATTTACATGGAGTGTATAACTATTGGAATTTCCATGAGTAAGAAAATAGTAAGTAATTTCCTCACCGTCTGCGGGCCAACTGCCTAACGACGAATTAAACGATTCTTCTATCGCACATTAAGTCGATAATTTGTAGACAATTGACATGCCCCACGGTTTTATTTTAGTCTAGTCTATGCATATGTTTATAATTCTCACTACTGTATCTATTTTATTATTTTTTGGTTTTTAGTACATTTATCTTAAACATTGCAATGTATGTTTAACATAAAACCGTTTAAATTAAAAAGTTTTTTTACCTATTTTTTCCAAAATATATCATGAATAATAAAAATGGGATAGAATTTGTAGCTAAAATTGCGAATGGGACCTGTTTTCCTTGAATTTTGGGGGCTTGGAACACTATTTTGGGCCTCTTCAATAATTTTCCCTTATTCCATATGTTCGGGACGATAGCAATTTCCCTTTTGTTTTAAATTTTCAATTTAAGCGAACTGTAGTTTTCATTAATAGTAATTAATTAAAGGCTGACATTTTACCTTTTACTCATTCCTCTCGGAGAATTAACCGGTCGGCGTTGTATAGCGATGTCGCTTCAATCACACACCGTTGTAGTCTGGCGCGCGGTAAATGTCTTACTGGTACGATAATTTACACACACTCGGTACAAAACGTTGACAAGGTGAAAATGTCAACGTTGCGCGGTTGAA
Source organism: Galeruca laticollis (assembly GCA_963921935.1). Lineage (NCBI taxonomy): Eukaryota > Metazoa > Arthropoda > Insecta > Coleoptera > Chrysomelidae > Galeruca > Galeruca laticollis. The sequence continues at coordinate 90,883,530 of OY998184.1, forward strand.
TTTAAAATATATAATGTATATCTGGATTCTATCACGAACACTATATAACTTGAACTATACGTAAACAAAATTTCGTCCAATTCGGTCCACTCAAACGTTTACGAACAAGAAAATTCTTTTTTTCACACCGTGCGGCATCAGTCGACTCATCCATTTACAACATGAATCGTGTTTTTTGTAGATGAGTAACTAGTTCTTGTTTGACGTAGCTTGCCAGGGGACCTATTTTTGAGACGATCGAGACAATGTCGCATGCGAGAAATAGAACAATGTCGACCACTTTTTGTCAAAACGTATTTTTGAGTACATGACATTATCTTGTGTGCGAGAAATTGTGGGAGACATGTTACGAGTGCTCTACAGCAGTCGAAATGCTTGTGACGAATGGTTTTATAACCTATAAAGAAAGCCAGGTGGTCGAGTGAAGACTAATGAGCAAGAATTTTGAATATGGAAATAGAAGACCAAATATATATAGCTGGCATAGGTGCTTTAGAAGAAGAAATGTACAAAACTGATACAATCAGAATACAGCAGTAGAATATTACCTAAACACTTCGTTTAAAATTCGCAAATCGCTAGCTAGCTTATAACATAGACGGTAGCGCTGGAGGAGTATGGTGCTTTGTATTGGCAGTATCTAAGTATTGACTGCTCACAAGTTCGGAGTTTTTTGACGAGATGGTCGGGAAGGGTGCAATAGACGTTTGCTCTATAGTCGATTATGGGGCGGATGTATGTCTTATACGTATAAAGTAAGGTGGTGGGGTGAGTGCGTCCGAAGCTGCCGCCGAGCGCCTCAAGAAGATTTACTCGACGTCGGACTTTATTTAAGGTGTCCATGAGGTCGGCCATCAACGACTTCCCTGCGGATTCCGAGTCGATCTCCTCAGAGTACGAGGCGGAAGTTTGTGGGTACAAGTCGTTCGCTCATGGTATCGGGGTCTTTGAAGACGATGGCTTAGGTTTTTTGAGGGTTGAGAGTCACCCGACATTTCCTGCACCAATTAGAAAATTGAGACAGTAGATTTTGGGATCGAATGTTGAGAGAGCGAATGCCTGTGGCAGAAATGATTAGTGCGGTGTCTTCCGCATATAGCTGGATGTTATCACGGGGATGTCGTGGGTTTGGTGTATTATACGTATAAATTATGTATAATAGAGGAGCAAGTATCGAGCCTTGCGGAACGCCAGTTTGGGGTGTAAAAGAGTCGGATATGCTAAAACCAACTTTGACGCTGATCGATCGGCCGGTGAGATAGGAGTATAATAATTTGACGATTTGGTTTGGCAATCGGATGCTCAGTAGCTTTCTGACTAGTCCGGCGTGCCAGACTTGATCGAAAGCCTTCTGAACGTCCATGAGGATGGCGGCAGAACAGCGTCGTTGATTTAAAGCTTGGGTGACGATTGTTTGAAGGTTGGTGGTGGCGTTCTGACAAGAGTGGCCCGGCCTGAATCCGAATTGAAATGCCGGAATTATATTATTTATGGTACGGAAGTCCCAGATACTTTCCTTTAACAATCCTTCAAGGACTTTACCTAAAACGCTGATTAATGAGATGGGCCGGTATGATTCAGGCTTGGTGTGGTTTTAGCCGGGTTTGGGGATGAGAACTACGTTGGTTGATTTCCAGCAACGAGGGAAGTAAGAAAATGCCAGGCAGGCGTTCAGCGGTGGAAAAATCTTTTCTGGCAGGTTTTTGAGTGCCTGTCTCGAGATTCCGTCGTGCCCTGGGGCACTGTTTTTCCCCGCTCGACACGCCAGCTGAACTCCTTCGATTGTGAAGGGTGTTAGTAGTGGAGAGTTCTCATTTAGCGGAATATGTACAGGGTGTCCCAAATTGGTATATTTTGCGCGGTATCTCGTAAACTAAAAGAGATAGAAGAAAAGCAGTTAAGATTTTATGACTTTTTTTTATTAAAGTAACGATAGCCTAATTAAATCTTTAGTAACTCCCTGCAGTTGGAAGATACACGGCGATTATTGAAAACTGTCTAAAACTACAAAGTACTATAACTTCTTAATTAAGAAAAATATAAAAAAACATTAAAAAAACTTTCGATAGATATAATATTAAAGAGTTCAGTGGCGTACAGAATTTCTTTTGTTAGGGGGCTCACTAAGGAAATATAATGCAAACTTATGTTTTTTAAATGGGACACCCTGTATATTTTGACGTTTTTCGTTTTGTTTTTCAATTCTCATTCACCTGATATGACATATTATATATCCATTGTCAATGGTTGGAGCTAGAGTGCAAATAAACCATTTATGGATGTTATCAGTTGAAACACTCTTAAAAAATTGAACACTCAGTAACGAAATTTAACATTTTATTACAAGGATACTGATGGGTGACAATTTTATTAATCAAAATTATAATTAATAAAAAATAAAACCAGACTAAAAATAAAAACAATAAACTTATGAAACAACAAAAAATTTTGTAACAACTAATCTACCTATAACTAATTTTATTAGAATGTAAAAATTACATTAAATGTTCAAAATGTGTTCCGTTTTCATTGATTGAAAAGTTTTTCGTTTAAATAATCTTCAACCAATTCAGCATTACCAAAAATAAAATCAGCGAACAGTGAAACAAAGTAGGTAAATATAGCTGATTATTGATTTTAAGTACCTATATTATTATTTTGAAATTATTGAATCCGTTTTTTGGTGAATAACATCACGAAATAAGATGTCTGTATTTTTTTACCGATTTTACTTTTATTTCTAATTATGTTTAACCCGATATGTTGTTATATTTTAGTTTGTTTACCTCAATTGACATGATTGTTATATCTTATAAGAATGTTCATTTCATCAAGTAGGCTTTGGTCCTCTTACCATTGAAAATAAAACAAAACCTGTGTTACCTATCAGAATTAATTTTACGACGTGCAGTCTTGTCAACAACATGAATTTTGAAAATTATGAAAAATATAATATGCATGTGGCATATATTGAATGTCAAAAGAATGTTATTGATGCGTCTGAATTATATTTTCAACGATATCTAGAAAGAAGGCAACCTGACTAGAGAATTTTTAAAAAACTCGATTCAAATTTAATCGAGTATGGATGTTTTGTGAAACCACGGTGTAAGTACGAAAAGAATCATGAAGAAAGAGAGATACGTTGGGATATATCCAAGCACATCATGAATCTTCTCTACGTCAAATTGAAAATGAAATAGGTGTTCCAAAAACTACTGCAGGAAGGATTTTAAAAAAATATAAATTTAGGCCTTATCGGACATCCGTCCGTCAAAAATTATACCCGAACGATTTTTTGAGAAGAACACAATTTGCACAGTGGTATATAGGAAAATGTAATGAACATCCAAATTTTTATTCAAAGGTAATATTTAGCGATGAAGTTCGCATAAGCAGTGCAGGAATATTTAACAGACATAATGAACTATATTGGAACGACTCAAATCCACACTTAGTTCAGGGGATCAGGAGACAAGGCAGATTCGGCTTTAACGTTAGTTGTTTTGTCAAACATAATAAATTAGTTTATCATATATTTGATGATGAACTAACTGCTGCTGGATATATAGATATCTTGGAAGTAAACTTACAGCAACTTTTGGAAGAGGAAGTGTTGGCTGATAGGGACACATTTTGGTTCCAACAAGATGGAGCACCTGCCCATAATGCTCTATTTATTGGAGATTATTTAAACGAAAAATTTCCTAATCGGTGGATTGGTACTTATGGACCGGTTAGGTGGCCCCCTCGTTCTCCGGAAGTAAATCCTCCTGATTTTTTTTATTTGGGGATTTTAAAAAAATAATATTTACAAGACTAACTTCGAGAGTAGGGAAGATTTATTACAAAATATTCATGCCGCATTTAGAAAAATAAGGCCAGTGCACATTCTCAATTGTGTAAGATCAGTAAGAAATAGGTATCAATTATTATTACAACAAAGCGGAGGACATTTTCAACATTTAATGTAATTTTTACATTCTAATAAAATTAGTTATAGATAGATTAGTTGTTACAATATTTCTTGTTGTTTCATAAGTTTATTGTTTTTATTTTTTTTAATCTGGTTTTATTTTTTATTAATTATAATTTTGATAAATAAAATTGTCACCCATCAGTATCCTTATAATAAAATGTTAAATTTCGTTACCGAGTGTTCAATTTTTTAAGGATGTTTCACATGATAACATCCATAAATGGTTTATTTGCACTATAGCTCCAACCATTGAAAATGGATATATAATATGTCATATCAGGTGAATGAGAATTAAAAAAGAAAACGAAAAACGTCAAAATATACAGGGTCTCCCATTTAAAAAAACATAAGTTTGCATTATATTTCCTTAGTGAGCCCCCTGACAAAAAATTCTGTGCGCCACTGAACTCTTTAATATTATATCTATCGAAAGTTTCTATAACGTTTTTTTATATTTTTCTTAATTAAGAAGTTATAGTACTTTGTAGTTTTCGACAGTTTTCAATAATCGCCCTGTATCTTCCAACTGCAGGGAGTTACGAAAGATTTAATTAGGCTATCGTTACTTTAACAAAAAAAGAAGTCATAACATCTTAACTGCTTTTCTTCTATCTCTTTTAGTTTACAAAACACACCAATTTGGGACACCCTGTACATGTGGGCTTCGTGTTATATTGCAGGTAAGGTGGTGTGTTTCGATGGCAAAGCCCCGAAGAAATCTTGGATTGTCAGGTGGCGAAAAGACAGTTTGTAGGCTATTTTTGAAGGCGGTGGCTTTGTCTTCGTGTTGAGGCGCGATCGTTACTTTTATAGTTCTAACCTCGATCTGGAACATTCTCAAAAATACTCGAGGCGCCTTTGATAAATAAAAAGCCGAAATAAAAATAGAAATACAAAAATGCGGTGTAAACAATTTCGACTTCCGCGGAACACACTTAGAGAATAGCTGTGAACTAGGTGCCGCGATTTTAAGTTGGTCACACTGTATATCCTATATGTCATTTGCGTCAAAAATGTAATCAGAAAATAATTTTTAATTAGTTAAGTATTTTTTAAATTAACAAAATAATCTTGAACTTTTCTTTCTTTTTTGTGTATAAATTGTTGAAAAACACAATTTTTTATATTTTATAACGTTAAAAATTAATATTCAAAAATTTCCTTCTGAACTATTAATCTCTAAACATCCCGTAAATATTATATAAAAAAGTATGAGAATCTATAAAAAGACGCACTCAACTTTTAAGATAAATTAAAGATATACTCTTTGGAATACGGGTATTCCAGATTTGATTATTGCAATGCTGCCAACTTTATCGTTCTTATGTTATTAATAAAAATTTTAATACAAACAATGTTAAAACTAATTACAACGTAATGTCTACTAAATCAAGAGCTTAAAATGTATTATGTTATCAATTTGACATTACTCTTATCGAGGCTAGGATTAGTCGATCCTATTTTTCCACGATTATCAAGAAATTAATCGAGATTTATTAATAATCCCTTGACTAAGGCTCGGCAAAATTTGCTAGTTTAATTTTTGTAAACAAAAAATAATTTTTCAGATTGAAATCGGGTAAACGAGTGGGCCATTCAATAGTACGACGAATATTTATACAAAAACTGACATTGCATACGTACCATTCGTTAAATTTCTCAATTAACGAAGTATCAGTTATATTACATTATACCGGGTGGCCAAATAAGCTGCTCTATCTTAAAATCCGCTTGTTTAAAGCAGTTCATGCAAATAAATCAAAGTCGGGTTCCGGTGCACTTCGCGACCCTCCGAATTTTATGTTAATTTTAATTTTGTTTGATAGCTTACCTTAAATAAAGTAGATTAGAACAAAAATTTCGCTGGATCATTCAGTAATTACTTTAAAAATCACGAATTTAGTTCGAAAAATGGTACTTTTTCAACACTAGTTAATGCTATTTTACGATAAATATTTTCACTTCAAATTATAAAGGTTATTATCTTGAACTAAATATAAGTCTGTTTCACAAAAAAAACCGGAAGAAAATACTTTAATTTTGCCAATTTTTAAATATATTCACAGGCATAATTATTTTCACTTGACACTTATAGGTTATAAATTAGACACTGACATCTTATGTCTAGGCAGCCAGGGTCACAAATTAGGAGACTTTTCTGTCATCATGTGATTTTTAGCGGCGTTGTCAAATGGTATTTATTTTCTTTCAGTTGAATTAATTTGTGTTGTAATAGATATATGAATATATTAGAAAAGTATTTGCTTAATAATGAAGAATGCAATAATAAATATCCTTAGAATGTACTGTTTATTTATTTCTAGATACACTTTCCTTCGATTATGGTCCATGATAAAATTGTTCTTATTTTGTTGAGTTTATTATTGGCATATGATTGGTTGTTAGTAGTCGCAAGTGAAAAACAAATGATAACATTATGATGGTAATTTGACAGTACCTAGTCAAAATGGAAGTCGAAAACGTTTTCCAACTTAATTCGCTTATTAATTTAAACGATGAGGAATTGTTAAATAGACTCCAAAATGTGAACTTGTTACCGCGAAATTTAAGATGTCCTACTGCACGCTGTAGAAGACAATGTTCTCTTCAAAAACGGAGGGTGGGTGTTTTGGGACCATTAAATTGCTATAAGTGTAAGCTTAGGATTAGTTTTCTGAAGGGAACTTTTTTTGAAAAGTGTAAAGTGCCAATTCGAACAATTTTATATTTGTTATGGCAGTGGGTGTGTGAAATTCGGTCGGGATCCACTGCTATGTCAGTTGACTGCAGCAAAAAAGTTGTAGTTCAATACTACCGTTATTTTAGGGACATATGTTCGTGGAAATTAATTGAGAGGAATGACTTATTTTTATTTGGTATGTATCAATTTTGTTATTAGTCGCTACTAACGAAAATATTTATTTTAGATTAGATTTCATCCATTTTAGTTAATTTGGATTTGTTTTGAACTACACCAATTTTCAGATTTCTATTAGTAAAATTTGATTAGTTTCAATAGTTCAACTTTCACTTAGCTGAAATCAGTTATCATGGCAACGATTGTTGTGATAAGTGGTAAACATAAACCCAAACCATAATGTGTTTTCTTCCGACAATTCGAAATTAAGCATTTGAATTTGCTCAGTCATGAGGTGCGTTCTTTTTGACTGAGATTTCAGTTCTTTTTGTTTCACTCACTTTAAGTGAGCTGAGATTTTTCCTCCCCCTTCACCGATACTGAATGTGTTGTAAGCGGGTATCAGTTGGAAATAAAGTGGAGGGGATGAAGAAATATTTGATTTGCTTGGTTTATATGTGGTTTTAACCAAGGTTATCTTAGGTTTTAACCATTGACATAATCTATTTTTCTTTTGTTACAAATTATGGATACATTAATTAACATTATTACATGCTGATAAGAATCTGTCGTATAGTTTAAATCTATCGACAGATCGCGCGCTTCAATTGAGATGTCGTTTTTTTTGGTGCTTACTCACATCACTTTATCTCAGATCACCTTAACTGAAGTGATCTGAGATCTCGGTCAAAAAGAACGCACCTATTGTTTAGTGCCAGCGAGACCATATACTGAAAAATTCGCGCGAATTGCGTAACGTCGAAACGGCGCGCCCGCCTCGCTCGCGATATCAATCTGCTTTATTATTTCAAACGGAAATCAGATTTTCAATAACTCAAATGATTATCCACATTATTATAAAATAATACGTGCTCAAATAGGTATAATATTAGGAATATATACCCAATTTACAAATGAATAAATTAAGTGAATAGCTATCGACAGATTTTGAAAAATGCGCGCCGGTTCGACGTTTCGCAATTCGCGCGCGCGAATTGCGAAACGTCGAACCGGCGCGCTCGCTTCGCTCGCGATATCAATCTACTTTACTATTTCAAACGGAAATCCGATCTTCAATAACTCAAATGATTATCCACATTATTATGAAATAATACGTGTTCAAATAGGTATACTATTACGAATATATACCCAATTGAGTGAACAGCTATCGACAGATTCTGAAAATGCGCGTTTGTAACCGAGGGTATTCGAAAAAACTTCACGTTGTCTTTTTCCCCACGTTTTCCACATCCCTCAACACAACAAAAAGCAGGCATTTTCACGATTAGCTATTGTAAAAATGATTAAAATTCGTGTTAAAGGGTTTTAAACAAGCGTTGTGTACAATGCACTCTACAGCTGTGTACGACCCATAAAAAAATAACCATATTTGGTTTGTCTATGGTATGACCCACAGATGTCTTGTTTAAAATTAAATGACAGTTCGCTTGCGTGCTCTATAGCACAAATCAAATTATATTTGTCAATTTATTCAATTGAACATTTGTCAAATGTAAAATAATACCAATATAAATATAAAATATGACTAAAATTGAATAAAACAATCCACCTTTAAGTATCAACTATACCTTCGTTATAAAAAGAATATTTATACTTATCGGAACATTTAACGTTAATTTTTAACAATCACAAACATATACATAGTTTTTATATTTATCCCAACCACATAAAATATACGAACTAAGTTAGTACCTGTGGAGCATACATAAAACGTCCAATAACGTACAGTTTCAATATATTTTAGATCATGAAGATAATTAAATCTTGTGTAAATTATTTCCAAGCCGTCACGAGTCACGGAATTGAGAACTGGCAACGTTGTGCATCTCCTTCTCCTCCTAAAATTTGTGACTATCTGAAATCTAGACATAAATGTCAAATTTTTTTAAAAAATGGCGGTTTTTTAGTACTTTCAATTGCGATTTTCTCTTTCAAAAGTGCATAATCCAAGAATTTTTTTCTCTTAAAATGTTCTATAACAATAGGGCTTTCTAGTAAAAAAAATCGCTCCAAAATTCGGAGGGTCGCGAAGTGCACCGGACCCCAAAGTCGAGTTTAGTAATTCGTATGATACGTTTTAATTTATTTTATACATTACATACTTTATGATGACATGCGAGGTAACATTTTTATCTCTCATTCATTGTGGCGCTGTATTCTAAATAATATGAAATGACATAGTTACAGTAATTACTTATAATATGCAGCCTGTAAAACGTATTGTTTAGAGTATTGCCTACCAATATCAAAACAAAAGACCTTTCGGTAAACATTATTTCTTTCTATGTATCACTCGCACCTTGCACAAGTAGCAACGACACGGATGGACCCGTCACCCTTGGAAACACCCTGTATATTTGATTTTTATCATCTTCGATTATAATTTTCAAACTTCCAGTGTTTGATTTCAAAACATAAATAACTGTAACTCTAATTCAACATATTTTATAATAAAATTAGAATAAAAATAATATATTTAAAATGCTTACCTAATAGATTTATGATTATTATTATTATCACAGGTTTTCACAGTTCGTTGTCTGGTAATACTTTTCAATTTTGACGCACGTCTCCCATCTACTCTGTCACTTTTGATACTTTCTTCTTCGACGCTAACGTCGTCTATATCGGATTTATTCTTCTTCTTTTTATTTATGACCGGCGGTGGAAGACTCGGAGGTCTGTGTGGTTTGCAATATTGCAACAGCATCGGCAAACGACACAGATTCGAAATATTCAAAAATTCTTTTCTAATTTTACTCATGTCGATTTTTCTGATTAATCTTATATTTAAAACAGTCGGTTTTTCCAATGTAGCTGTAAGCGGTCTTTTATTTTCTTCTGGGTCTTTCATTTTTTTGTTAGCGCGCCACGTTTTCGTGAAAAGATGAAGACCCGGGTTTTTAGTAGGCATTTCGAATCGGTGTCGACAATAGATAATATCAAAAATCGTTTTGAATTCGGTATCTGTGGAAAAAAAAATCAATAATGAATATAAGTCGATTATTATTTAGAGGTTATGTCAAAAGTCAAAAGGCAATATTCCTATATAATATAGAGTAATTGAATTTTTGAAATGATTGAATATTTCGTAGCAAATAGAATTATATATTATACAAATAATTCTTGGTTTTATATGTTCTTTTAATTTCAGTTTTTATTTTATTTTTAGCAGAATGCACAGTTTTTGAACGCTTGTTTTATTTTTTTATTACAACTGACTGCTACATTAAATCTTCTTTTTATATATACATATATCAACTTCAATCTCATACTATGATATAATATCACTAATCAAATAAACTATTACCTACTTTCTCAACAGTAATTTCAAATGGAAATCATTATTTAAATTTTTTGATCCCATTCTAGAAATATTCTGTATTAAAATGTCTATTTTTCGAAAAATTATAATAATGAATCTAATTGTTACTGTTCTACTGAAAAATCTTGAAAATTCTAGACTGTCACCTGGACAGGTGACTGTGACTACTCCGCCTATTCAGCCCTCTTCTTATTTTCAGTCCAAGCTGTCATTCTAACATTCATAGAACAGGTGTAACAGTACATATTATGTTCTTCTTAACTTTTGATAGGATTATACAGTCCATACAACTTTTGTACTTTAATAAGAACCGGATTTTACAGGTCAACTTTAAATGTCAACAGGTTACCAATGTTGCCATATTCAATATCAACAATAAGTAAAAGATGTTCTATACATATTATTTATTTTTACATTAATCAAACGTATTTTGAAAATTAGATTGTTTCTGTTTTGTTCTTTATTGTCTATTGTCTGTTTATTTGAGGTCAATTTAAATTTAAATAAAATTGAATTATGTTAACCGACTGGGTTTTGGTACACGTAATAAAGCAGTATAATTTTAGATATTGTTCACTCTGATGTGGCGGAGCCACTATAGCTCACGACGGTGGTAAGTACCTACTTCGTCACTTTTATTGACGATTTTTCAAAGTTTGTTTGTGTGTATATTTTAAAGAACAAAAGCGAATTATTTGATTATTTTAAAGAATATTGTCAAATGGTACAGTCAAAATTTAATTAAAAAATATCAGTTATTAGAACAGATAATGGGAATACATATCCTTGGGTTCCAAAAACTTTTTGTAGAGATAATGGAACTGTTTTGGACTATATTATACTTTACACACCGCAACAGAATGGAAAGGCAAAGAGATACAACAGGACTCTGGTGGAGGAAGCAAGATCTATGATTTTTGATGCAGGGATGCAATAACCTTATAAATAGAAGTCCAAGTGCAAATTTAGTTGTTACACCAGCAAAAATATGGTATAGAAGGAAGCATTGCGTAAAGAATTTAAGGGTGTTTGGTTCAGTGGCATTCGCATATATACCGGAACAGTTGAGAAGTGTTATGAATGATTGGATATAGTTTGACGGGTTACAGGTGATAGAATGTAGAGAAATAAAAGGACGTTACAGCTAGAAACGTAGTTTTTAATGAAAAGAAATTTTATTTTAAAAATGAAAGAAGTAGCGTCAAAATTGAAGAAGAGGATAAAGATGAGGAACATCTAGAATATTCATATGGGGAAATTGAACAGGAGGAAATTGAACAGGAGGAAATTGAGCAACTTTTAGATCGAGAAGAAGAAGAAGAACGGGGAGAAAACAATGAATATGAGTTATACATGGTATTTGATGCAATTTCATATGTGGAAGATGTCCCAGAGAATGCTGAAGAGTTAAAACATAGAAATGATGAACATTTTTGGAAGAAAGCGATGAGTAAAGAGATAGAAGCTATTGAAAGAAATGGAACATGGACGGAAGTTGCAATATCAAATAATAAAGAAGTATTAAGCACAAAGTGGGTGTTTGCATCTAACCCATTGGAAACCAAAGTAGAAGACCAATATAAAGCTAGATTAGTGGTTAGAGGGTTCGCCCAAAAGAACTAATTTAATTACGATGAAATATATGCTCCAGTTACAAAAATGGAAACTATTAGAACCTTGTTGTCTGTTGGACTACAACAGAACTATATTTTTCAGCAAATAGATGTAAAGAGTGCCTTCTTAAGTGGTTACCTAAAAGAAGAAATCTATATTTATCCACCACAAGGAGTTAAATTCGAAGAAGGTAATGCCTTAAAATTAAGTAAATCTCTTTACGGATTGAAGGAAGCAGCACGATGCTGGATTGAAGAAATAAATAAATGATAAATGTTTAATTGAACCTAGATTCCAAAGATCAGATAGCGACTATTGTTTATACACTAAAGAAATAAAGGCACAATGTATGTGTGTATTGTATGTATAGAAGGGCCCGACTCAACTTGTATAGAAAAAATCAAAAAATATTTAATGAAAAAATTTCAAATGAAAGATAAAGGTGAACTACGATTTTTTTAGGGTTGGAAATAAAATACGATAGGAAGGTAGGAATTTTAAAGATTAATAAGAAAAGATACATAGAAGGAATATTGAAACGTTTCAGGTTTGAGAATTGTAATAAAGTATCTACACCTATTGATCCAAAATTAAGATTAAACGTGAAAGAAGAATATGGAGAGAATATGCTGGCTAGTGAGCTTATAGGACGCTTAATGTATCTCATGTTTGGATCTCGACCGGATATCAGTTTTGTCTTCAATTATTTTAGGACAAGGGATCGAAAGAAGTTTGGATACATCTCAAAAGAGTATTGAGATACCTAAGAGGGACTATTAATGTAGATTTAGAGTACAGAAGAAATTTAGAATAGCAAAAATTATCAGTTTATGTCGATTGTGATTGGGCGACTGATGTAAGTGATAGAAAATCAGTTTATGGATATTGTTACTAAACAGCACACTGGTATAGTCCCTAAATCCGACTCTGTCTATGCCAGGTATAAAAGTTAAAATTATGGTGGATACGCAGATTTTTTATATAACTGTTTACGACTATCTTATGTAAACATTGTTTTTGTGACCAGACTTAACTAGAAAAGACAAGAACCAATAGTTTTTGTGTGTGTAAGCCGCAGTCCGGATTTTTCTAGTAAAAAAGGCTTTCATATAAATAAAGGACCGATCAGCGGATGAGTTAGTTGATAATTTGACATCGTAATATAAACAAATAAATAAGTGAATTAGTGAACTGTTTATATAAATTAGTTTAAGTGAATATACTGTATATATAAATTAAGTATTAGTGATTAGTTTAGTGTTTAAATAAATTAGTAAGTAGCCATATACCGCGTGTTTAAAGTTTATCCCACCCGTTTAATGTTTAAATAAATAACAAAAACATTACAATATTTAATTATGGTTTATGGAAATACAGTTACCTGGGTCACTCGCAAGCAGAAATGTGTTGCCTTATCAAGGAGTGAAGCGGAATTGGTGGCATTGTGCAGTGCAGTACAAGACAGTTTGTGGACTAAGAAACTAATTAAGGGCATGATAATAAATATTGAATCTTTTAAGGTACTCGAAGACAACCAGAGGGGTATTGCCATCATTAAAAATATCGAAAATAATAAGCGTGTTAAACATGTTGATTTAGAATATAATTTTGTATGTGACCAAGTAAAAGGTGGGCATATTTGTCTTGAATATTTGAATATGCAATTTTGAAGATTTAATTAAATATGTATAATCGCAGAACTAAATGAATCGATACGTCTATGGAATATGTTACTGTTAATAAAATACGATTGACTATCTATGGTATCGAGTGATTTTATTTCAAGAAAATAACAGTGTAAATCCCAATTCGTTCTATATAAGTTTCGCTATTAAAAATGAAAGTTGATTTGTAGTTCCATCAATTCAACATAACTATTGACTATCTATGGTATCGAGTGATTTTATTTCAAGAAAATCTCAGTGTAAATCCCAGTTCGTTCTATATAAGTTTCGCTATTAAAAATGAAATTTGATTTGTAGTTGCATCAATTCAAGATAACCTTAATTTTAATGCGAACAAATTAACCCAATTAAACTACTTCACAAAATTTAATAAACGTCTTCAAAAACAATACACTCAAATTATCTGTTTGGAGTGACGAAATATAAGATAAGATTCCAATCATCGATACATTTAAGTATTACCGAAATGTTTGTAAGGGAGAAAAGATTTTCAAAACCTTTTTAAATAAAATAAGTAGATAATATAATGCTACGTTTGCATGACTGGCAAGTCTCCACAAACACAATCTTTTCAAAAAAAAAGTAAATATTTGGGCAGGTATTCCGGGAATCCACATAGTTGCACTTGTTACTTTTCCGCCAACCTATCTAATATGCGAGAAAAGTATTGGTTTACCCCAAAATAAACGGTTTTAAAGATTAAAACTAACTTTTCCGCATCTGTGGCCCTGAACAATATTCTATTATAAAATTGTTACTTGTATACACTTCGGGGGATGTATCGTGCTAACAAACCGAAATTTCTCCAAAAATAACCAAAAATTTAGTATATCTAGTTTTATAGGACCCGCTGTACGCGCTCTAGTCAACTGAAAATCAATAGGGTACATTCGTGAGACACCTTGAACAATATTCAATCATAAAATTGATCAATCGCATACTTTCTGGAGGCTGTATCGTACTAACAAACTGAAAATTCTCCAAAAATGACGAAAGTTTGGTACATCAAGTACCATATCACCCGTTGTACTGGCTTTACTGAGTTGAATATCAATAGGGATCAATAGGGCTCTGAATAATATCTAATCATAAAATTGGTCACTTGTATATACTCCGGAAGCTGTATCGTGTTAACAAACTGAAACTTCTCCAAAAATGACCAAAATATCGTACTTAAAGTACTGTAGCACTTGTTGTATTGGCTCCGGTGAGCTGAAAATCAATAGGGTTCATCAGTGAGATGCCCTGAATAATATTCAATCATAAAATTGGTGACTTGTTGAACTCCGGAGGCTGTATCGTGTTAACAAACTGCAATTTCTCAAAAAAATACAAAATGTCGTACTTCAAGTACCATAGCACCGGTGGTACTGGCTCTGGTGAATTGAAAATCAATAGGGATCATCTGAATCATTTGAATATAACCATCATTAGAGAGTGCCAAAGAAACAATATTAGATTCATCGTCCTGCCATCGAATTCAACTCATTTGACTCAGCCGTTAGATGTAAGTTTTTTCAAGCCCTTGAAAGTAGTTTGGCGACGCATAATAACTACATACAAAACAAAAAATCCACGAGACAGTTCAGTAAACAAAATAGCCTTCCCCCACTTATTAAAAAAACTAAAAGATCCACAAATCATACAAAATGGATTCAGAGCAACTGGTATATATCCTTGTAACAGAGAAGAAGTCCTTAGGAGAATGCCGAATAAAAGATTTCAGGAAACGAACACTGATTAAGCGACACTTTATTGGAATTCCTTAAGGAAAGTAGAACACCTTCAAAATCCAGCGCTCCGAAGAGAAAGATGATGCTGAAAATAGAACCTGGAAAATCGGTTGCAACTAAGGATTTTACGACGAATACTCCGCAAGAAAAGAAACTTAATAAAACTGACAGAAATGAAGAAAATGACTGGGCCGAAACGGAAAGTGAATCTGAAGACGAAGTAGAATTAGATGAAGAACCTTGCCAAAAGACTGATAACAGAAGTGATGAACCCCAGGCTCATTGCTCCCGTGATATAGTAATCCACAAGACTGAAAATAAATCGAAATTAGATGGAGTAAAAGAATCAGATTTCATAGTTGTAGCACTTTTAGGAAAAAAACAATACAAGCATTTCGTTGCGCAAGTCATCGAAAAAGAAAACGACTGTAAAGTTTTTAATGCCAAAACCACAAAATAAGTTTTATTTTCCTAACGTTGATGATACAGGTATTATTGTTGAACAGGATATTGTGACTATTTTAGAATCGCCAAAACTTACGTCAACATCAAGACAAATGTTTTTCTTTGAAAATGTTGATTTTACCAAATTTAACTTGGTTTAGTTCTTTTTTACCTATGTAAAAGTTTTTAAGACTGTTTTTATTTTTTAATTTCATCTGTGTTTACCTTAGAGTTAAGAATTAATTTGTTTTTATTTTGTGTTATTTATGAATCAGTATTATTTCCAGAAAAACCTTCTGTGTTGCTCAATGTTCTTAAATATATTATATATATTAATGTTAAAAAAGTATTTTTATCCCTTATTCAAATTTTCTTTTTTTAAAATACATTAAAGGAGGGCAAAGTAACTTTTACAGAGGCTTAACATTGCATGTACGCTTCAGTAACACGCAATTAAGGTACTTGGCAAAGTAACCCCAAAACCGAGGTAACTTTGCCAACTTTTTGAAGTTTTAAAAAAAGCGGTTGTTATAAATTTTATAAAACAACACTAAGTAGCCAAAGGGTGAAAATTTCATATATATAGAGCTGGCGGTATAATTCCCAATAAAATCAGAGATATTTTTAAAAAATCAGAAATTTTGTGCAAAGTAACCCCCACTTTACGGTACCAAATGTTTGTCATTTTTAGAGAATTTTCAGTTTGTTAGCGCGATACAGCCTCCAGAGAGTATACTATTCATCAATTTTATGATTGAATATTGTTCACGGTGTCTCACAGATGTACCCTATTGATTTTCAGTTGACCAGAGGGAGTATAGCGTGTCCTATAAATATACTACATTCTTGGTTATTTTTGGAGAAAGGACCCCGCACAAACCTTATGGAAGAGTGGTCCCGGTTAAATTGGCCCAAACTTTGGGAATGAACAGATCTTGATGAGTAGAAAAAAAGTCTCCACAGCACCAAACTCCGGGGATGCCGCGTTTTCGAGATATCCGCGTCTGAAAAGTGAAAATTGAGCTCCGAGATATAGGTTATCTCTGTAGGTTATTACAGTAAACCTTAGTATGGCGAGCCAGCTAACGTTAAAGTTCGGTGTAGAATATTGGTGGAAATGTCTACGAAAGCACGGAAGACAATATAAGACAAACTCTCGCCCAGGTGCGCCCAAATTGATGGGAAATAGGGTGGAATTCACATCGCCCACTAAGGAAAAAAGGTTTGTTTGCATCAATGGAACGAATGAACTCCTGATTTTATCATTTTCCATGCATGCAAGGTGCTCTCTGAAACATTTAGATTTACACGATTTTTTAAGGTTGCCAAAAAATGGGTGCCGGGCCCCAGTAAATGAGACCTACACCAACTCTGTTTTATGTGCGCACTTAGTGCGCTTCTACTGAAAACTTGAGTATTGTTAGCCAGATGAGGTTGATTTTTGTACAAAAGATGCGCGAAAAATTCCACCAGACTGCGAAGACAATATAAACAAAGCCTCCCTCCAAGGGCGTCCACATTCACTTGGTTCTCCCAATATCTAGAAACAAAGCGATAACAGGCCCTCTGTGTTCGTCCTTTGCAATCAAATCTTTGTTTACATCAGACAGAATCGCTTTGTTTATATTAGGAAGATTTTTGCAAGTTCAAGTTCAATTTCCTGTGACGCTTTGTGACACCTTGTCAATTTATCAACTTTGTGATTGATCTGTTCCTTACTCATTATAGATAATTGACGTTCGATCCCCTGAAGTAAGTATTTTTCGCATCCAATATTGAAGTCCAAGTCTTAAATAACCTTCTTATTGGGTCGTTCATGAATCCTAGGAAGTATGGCAGCTCGCAACAGACTAAATTGCTATGTGTGTAACGCCCGTTTCCAGCCACGTGTGATGGTACTTGTCTATGGAGAAGCCCACGCTCAAAAACGTGGAATTGCGGTTACCCGGCGCAATGATCTCAATCATCCTGGCCTCGAAATAGATGCAAATACTCGTATTTGTTTTAACTGCAACCAAAGCATAAATAGGGAAATTCGAGATCTAGAAGCGGACACCACCTGCATAAGATTGAATGTGTTGAAGCAGACGCGGAACCGATATTGCCTGTTTTGCGGAGAGCAAAGGAATACCAGTCGTTTATCAGGCAACTGTCGAGTCACAATATTCATTCTGCGGAATATCTATGCTCCTCCGTCTGTTCGATCATGTCCTCATCATTTGGATCAAAACGGGTTCGTTCAAAGATTACTTCTTGACGGTTTGGAATTTGTGAATAGACCATACCGTTTGCCTGGCCCAGAACTGAACAACCTGTTGCAAGTAATGCGCCGTGAGGCAAGACCAGATGAGCCAAACTTCAACGACGAGAATTCCTTCACAGATGATGAATTTCGATGTGTAACCTCCATAAGTAAAGCTCAATTTGATGATATGTACAGATATTGTGAAGGTAATAACGAAAATGAGAATCACGGTCGACGGGTACATAGAAAAGACGTTCTTGTGCAAGCTTCGACAGGGTCTGTCCGATGAATTCCTGAAACTGATTTTTAAATACTCGAGTCGACAAGCTGTTTCTCTAGCGATTTCCACAGTTCGAAGATGCTTGATGGTCCAATTTGTGCCAGAAAACATAGGCCTAAATGCTATTAATAGACAGCAATACATTGAACAGCACGTGACGGAATTGGCGAATCGATTGTACAATCAAAACCCAGAATTGCCAGTTGCCATTGCATATCTCGATGCAACATATTCATATATCCCCAAAAGTAGTAATTTTAGTGCTCTGAGACAGTCTTACTCTCTACATAAAGGAAGACATTTAGTGAAACCCGCTCTTATAGTGGCGCCAGATGGGTATATCTTAGATATACAGGGTCCCTACTTTTCTGATTCCGCGAACAACGACGCAGCGATTTTACAAAATGAGTATGAAAACAATATTAATGGTATCCGAGAGTGGTTTGAAAACGGTGATATTTTCATTTTCGATCGTGGCTATAGAGACGTCCTCCCGTACCTCGAGAATTTGGGCATTCGTTGTAAAATGCCTGCACTCCTTCCACGGGGACAACGGCAACTAGACACAGAAGAAGCTAATGACTGCCGACTTATTACTAAGACAAGATGGCTAGTGGAGGCCCGCAATGGGCATATTAAGTCCATGTTCAAGTTTTTCAACGACAGCATTCCGATGGATCACGCATCCCATTTAGGAGATTTTTACCGGATTGCGGGCGCCATCATTAACAGATATAAGGACCGAATACAAATGCAGGAGGCAGATGGGGAGATGGCTGAAACAATGCTACGCAGAGCGCGAGAGCCAAACGTTGTTCAAACTAGGGTCGAAAATGATCATTTGGAGCGCCGCAATGGAGGATGGGTTCGCTTGAATTAAAATCATGCGCCCAATTTTCCTAGATTAGATATTGATTACCTTAAAGAGATTACCATGGGGATCTACCAAATCAATTTATCTCCATCTTATATTCAGGACAAGCTACAGAGAGAAGGGACTGAAACTTTCGAATTTGATGAACGCTTTGATGAACCTGGACTGATGCGAGTTCGCCTTTACTCTCGTTTTCGAAATGCAGCAAAATACCAGTTGTTTATTGCATTTAGGGCAGACGATGATCCAGATGAAAGGGCAGCGGAGCATGAACCGCTCATTTTTGGATATTATTGTACCTGTAAAAGTGGAGCGAGAACATTGGGGAGCTGTGCGCATGTTGCGAGTGTGTTATGGTTTCTGGGACATGCACGGCACCAACCTCACACCAGATACCCGACTACGGCTTTACTTGATAATGTTGTTGATGCAGCACACAGACCACGACAAAGACACGTGCAAGAAATCCAGCGGTTAGAAGAAGAGTAGGGTCTTTGAGAATGTTAATCTATTTATTTTTAATTTAATTGTCATAATAAATACTTTGTTGATGTGTTCAAGTTTCTTCCTTTAGACCTGCAATAATCACGCCTTCTTTTGGTTCACTTGCACGTTATAGAGTGTTTGCCCCCACCGTTCCGTTCAAAAACTTCAAGGCAGAGAGAAAGTCGCACATGCGGCCCAGAAACCCCTTCTTTGCACACTCCTCATGGACGCCAAAGATGCGCTCGGTCAACGCAATCAAATCTGTGCCTCAGAAAATCCATGACAATTGGTAATGTCCACATAAACTAGAGTTAGTGTAGGCCTTATTTGCTGGGGCCCACGCCCATTTTTTGGCACCCCTGTCAAGTCGCGTGATTCCAAATATTTCGGAGATCACCTTGCACGCATGGAAAGTCATCAGATCAGTAGTTCATTCATTCTATGGATGCGAACAGACCTTTTTTCCTTAGTGGGTGATGTGAATTCCACCCTATTTCCCATCAATCTGGACGCCCCTGGGGGAGAGTTTGTCTTATATTGTCTTCCGTGGTTTCGTAAATATTTCCACCAATATTCTACACTGAACATTAACGTTAGCTGACTCGCCATACTAAGGTTTACTGTAATAACCTACAGAGATAACCTATATCTCGGAGCTCAATTTTCACTTTTCAGACGCGGATATCTCGAAAACGCGGCATCCCCGGAGTTTGGTGCCGTGGAGACTTTTTTTCTACTCATCAAGATCTGTTCATTCCCAAAGTTTGGGCCAATTTAACCGGGACCACTTTTCCATAAGGTTTGTGCGGGGTCCTTTCGGTTTGTGAGGACGATACATCCCCCGAAGTGTATACAAGTAACAATTTTATGATAGAATATTGTTCAGGACTACAGATGCGGAAAAGTTAGTTTTAATCTTTAAAACCGTTTATTTTCCGGTGACATGGATGATATTGATTTATCGAAACAGTTTCATTTAAAACACGATTATGAGCAGATTCCACGAAGTAAGGGTCGAGACAGTTAACTTCATACAAAAAGCTATTTAACCTTTAATTCTTTACATCCTGCAATACAATTCACATGAATATCTCACAGTAAAACGTTATCTCCATGAAAAATGTCGCAGTAGATGGATAGGATGTACCATATAATGGCCAGATTGAACACCGGACTTGGCACTATTAAATTTTTTTATGTGCAGATTAATTAGGAAACAGTGGCAGGAAGTTGCTGCTCCAGACGTTGCGTTGGATACAAATAATAATAAATAAGTAAACATGAAATTGTTGTTTCAAAAACATATAAATAATATCGCAATTAGTGATAGCTAATCGGTAAACAAATAAATTTATAGTAAATTAAAAAGTGTTTTAAGACAAGTATCTCTAAAAGTGAATATTTTTCGTTGTATTTTAATTATTATTCATTATGACGAAAACCGCCTTTCTAGTTTCGATAAACAAGCGTTGATCGATTAAATCAATCAGATTGCGTCATTATATATCTAGTTAGGTTCAAGCACTCATTTATTAAAGTTCAAAAAAACTTGTTAATTATAATAATAATTTTTGGATCCAGTTAGGTCCATTGTTTTTATGAGCCTCAATCTAGAAGGATCCAGAAAAAATGGCACTTAATATAGGGTCAAGTGGGATAAAAATGAGACACGCAATATTTAGGTGAAAAATGAACGGTCAAATAAAATAGCTAATTGTTTAATTCCAATCTTGTTTCTTGTTATAAATATATAGCAACACTTATAAAAACCTCATCCCTACAATTTTTTTCATTTTTAGGAAACAAATGACGTCAAAATTAAAATTACAAAATGTTTGCGATTTAAATTTTTTAAAACCGGCTTTTGAATTTTTGTTGTGCAAGTTCGGAGAGGTTCGGTTAAAGTCGCTCCGCGCTCTGATGCTATTGCCCTTGCAACGTGTGCAATTGCGATTCAGTTCCAATTGATAAGTTTTCGAGTGAGCACGTTTTTCTTGGAGGGGTAAATTTCATGCACGCTTGGAGGTAAAAATAACACAGCACTGGTTTAAATATGAGACAAACATTTTGATTATTTTTTAGCTTTAATTTACAAAACCAAGATGTCAAAGAAATATATACCCAAGCCGAAGAAGTATACAAAGCAAGATCTCGATAAAGCAGCAAAGTTAGTGAGAACCGAGGGTTTTTCTGTGAGAGCTGCAGCCAATGCCTTCCATATGAATAAGAAGAATTCAACAAAATAAGGTCGAAAAACATCGTCATATTTAGAGGTCGAACAAGATTTAGCTTCAAAATTAATAACAATGGCTTAGTGGGGGTTCGCACTAACTAAGCAAGACATTAACCTTCATGGGACGGACATCAAAATTTTACGAAAAGGACTAACTGGGGTCCGAGAAGACCCCATGCGTAAAATTGCAGAAATGCTGTATTTTTCTTTAAATTAAATATATAGAAAAGAAGTTTTATGAAAGTTTTACTATTAACCATTTATTAGTCAAAAATCATCACGAAAAAATACAAAATACCCTAATCACTAATACTACTAGCAACATATCATTTTAACATTTTTTACAAACTATCTCCGATTTTGAATGTTCTAGGCACACAAAGTTTTTATACCTAATACATATTTTTCTGGATTTTCTGTCTTTTCCTCTTTGACACATATGGCAGCGCCCCCTGGTAATGTTTTGTTGTTCAACTCTATGTTCTGTTGCATCCAGTAGTTCGGGAAAAACGTCTGTCATATGCCGTTTTCTATTCGTCTGAATGTATTTATTATTATATCGCCGAAAAACGTTTTTCTTTATTTCTTTTCCTAGTCCCAAAATATACATTTTACGTTTATCCAAACTGTTTTTTCGCCAATCCGGGTTTTGCAGTAACCACAATTTATAAGCATTTATTCCTGCGATATCTATAAGATGCGAAAATATTGCCATTGGCCAGCGGTTTGACTTTCTCTGCACTGGCCAACTTATCTGAAGTGTCGACAGCACCTTTTATTTTGTTGTAATGAAGAATAATTTCTGGTTTATAGTGCGGTTCTTCTCCAGCTACTTTACTATCAGTATGCTCACTTGAAAGTAAGATGACAGTATGTTTTTGTTTTGGAACATAGGATACTAGCGTTCTTTGATTTCTAAAAGCAAACATACTTGAAAACTCTTTCTTGTACGATGCCGGTAGAAGTTCTCTGGGAATAAATGTTTTATTTTTCCGGAGGGTTCCACATAAAGTAATATTTTTTTTCCACAACTTGTCAGCAAGTTCTAAACTTGTAAAAAAGTTATCGGTCGT
Organism: Galeruca laticollis; assembly: GCA_963921935.1. Taxonomy (NCBI): domain Eukaryota; kingdom Metazoa; phylum Arthropoda; class Insecta; order Coleoptera; family Chrysomelidae; genus Galeruca; species Galeruca laticollis. Next base: position 90,906,379 of record OY998184.1, read on the forward strand.
TATTCCAAATCCGCCTTCCAAATGGTCTGTCAAATCTAGGACAACCCTTTGACCTTGACCGTTTTCCGCTTTGTTACCTTGTTTTCCTAAAAATTAATAGATAGATAGGAATATAAAGTTTGCCTATATTGCTTTCCAAATAACTTACCCAAATAAACTTGCATGTTTGCAATATAAGAAGTGGTGCAGTCCACAAGAGCCCATATTTTGATTCCATACTTATCAGGTTTACTCTTCATATAAACTCGTAATGGTGTCTTACCCCTCAATGGTACAAGCTGCTCATCTACACATAGATGGTCGCCAGGATTAAGTGATTTTTTACAACTAGAAGTGCAAATATCGAATATATCTCTTATCGGAACTAGCTTATCTACGAGTTTTCGTTCTTGTCTTGTTTGAAAATTATCAAAGCGTAAAAATGAAGTAATTTGTTTGAATCTGTCTCTTGACATTGCAGCAGGAATTATAGGACGACAGTAAGAAATATATTGACACTAGAGCATATCGATAGCCTCTTTCGATCCGTGAAGTGCGCCAAGAATAAGCAACAGTCCAATATAAGCTTCAATCTCTGTAGAATCAACAGGTACAAAAACTTTGATTTTATTCGGATTCTCTATATTCCATTTATAATAATATGTTTGTGCCTTTCTGTTTGTTTCGGTTACTATTATGTTCAGAATATCCGGAGATACGAAAAGAAGAAAAGCGTCTTTTATACTTGAGATATCAGAACTGTAATTTGTAAGGCCTAGAGCATGTTTCCGAATATTAGCTTTTGAACGTCTAACTTTTGTGTTTCCTGGAATTTTTGACCACTCAGTTCCATCTTTAGATTTATATACTGGAATGCCCTGGCTGTTACTAACTGTTGGTTCCTCTGGGTTCGTTTTCTCTATACTTTGATCAACAACTATTACATAATTTTCTTCCTCTACTTCTGTGACAATGTCTTCATCTTCTAAGTCACTCGATGTTTCCTCATTGATAACACTATCAAACTCTGGATCATCACATTCAAGTATACGTAACATCTCATCGTCAGTAAGCCTCTTGCGATTGTTTGTAAATAAAAACTGACTCTTTTTCAAAACGATGTACCCTACTCGCAATATCACCAGAGACTAACCCGAATATTCAAGTCTAAAAATTATATCGCAGTGCGGGGAATCCCCTATTTGAACTGGTAATTTACATTTTACAATTATATGGGTAAATTCCCTGTGAGTAAACAAACTTTAAATGTATGGGATTCCCCGATTTTACTAACAATTACCGGGATTATTTTATCGGACGTAAAAGGCTGACCGGGGTCTGAAGAGACCCCTGGAATATAAAACTATTTTTTGTTTATACCAGCCAATAAAAACTACTAAATACAGCATATTTTATCAAAATAATTAATAAACTGCAGCTGGATGAAAGATCAATGTTTAAAAATTTGCGTTTGCAAAGATACAGCAAAACATACGTCATGGGGTACAAACGGACCCCGGCCAGTCCTATGAAGGTTAAACATGCCGTGCAACATACGTGCAAGAACATAACCCTAACACGGCTTTCAAAGATGCGCGACCAGGCTATGACTGGTTTAGAGATTTTTGCAGAAGAAATCGTCTTAGAAAAAAATGAAGCAACTTGAAAAGTCATGACGTTTAGCTACTAGTGATCCATTTATTATTTATTCGTTTTATGATAAACTGGAAAATGCATAAATAACCTAAATATTATATCATCACAAGTTTGGAACCTTCATGAAACTTCTTTTTCCATGGATCCTACAAGGATTAAAGAGATAGCTGCCAAAGAACAAAAGGTACATAGGAATATTGAAGGATCCGGAAAGAAGAACGTGACTGTAATGGCGTGTATATCTGTAAGCGGGTGTTCTTTACCTCCATTAATAATATTTAAAGACCAAAATCTGTGGAGCTCCTGGAAAGGTAACAACGAATTAGAAAATACGATGTTGGTGTGTCCGAAAAAGATTGGTTGACAACCCTTATTTTCAATGAATAGTTTGCCAAGTTTTGCACAATTTGAAAGGATAGACCACTCTTGATCCTCTTGGATGGACATTTGATACATTTGGATAAACATACCATAGAACTAGCCATTAGAGAGAACGTAACATTACTGAAGCTACCGGCACATTCTACTGACTTACTGCAACCGCTGGATCGAGGTTGCTTTGGTCCATTAAAGCTGAAGTGTAATGAAACATTAATCGATTGGCAAAGAAGGTTGAAAAAAAGTGAATTTTTAGATTTACTTTGTTCCATTTGGGAAGAAGGAGTTTCTTTTTTTGCATCAACAGGAATATTTCCATTTTCAAGGCTAGATACTACAAAACTAGAAAGATATGAAAGCTCTACGTCTAGAAAATAAGGATCCTTTAGATATACAGTGTGATCAATTGGAAAGTAATGAGCCTCAACAACAAATTGTCAATGTCCCAGCACTCCAAGCAGACTTAGATGATTCCAGCACAACATTGCCCTCCAATAACAATGTAGTTCCTACGCTACCTCCACTGGAACCAGAAGGTAGAAATTCTTCTTTTGAAACCATTCTATTAAAGAAAATCAATAAAACACCCTCTGCTGTACAAAAGCGTCGTAAAATACTTAGCAAAGAATATGCAAAGCTGATATTGATAACGGAAAGGACAGAAAGAAAAATAAGGCTGGAAAAAAGAATCGGAAAACAAAGACAATTTCTACTAAAATTAACTGTCTCGACCCTTACTGCGTGGAATCTGCTCATAATAGTGTTTTGGATGAAACTCACGGTTTCTAGTAAATTCCACAATATAATAAAAGTTATTGAAAATTCTAAAAAATTGATAATTGTTTCGATAAATCAATATCATCGTCAGAATTACAGAAGTTACATTTCATTTGATGCCTACCTGTAGTTATTTTTGGCTAGACCAAGAAGTGACCTAACTTGTGATTGACTTAATATATGTTTATAGAAAAAAGAAGAAGATATGATATTACAAATATTGAAGCTTAGATATTATTAGCCCTATGGTGATATCCTGGATATCATTTTTCCAATTAAGATCAGTATAACTGTGCAATGATATAGAAAACCAGGAAAACTATATCTGCTGATCTTTACAATTATCACTTAGGAAGACAGTTTATTAGTGGAGAACTCCCTAGATTTAACTGTTCGTTGACAACTTCATATTGTGGGTTTCTTAAATGTCTTCTAATTTCCAATTCTTCAAGGAAACCCAGTTCTTGTTTCTTTTCGCAAATATGCAGCACTTCTAGTTTTGTGTTAGGTGTCAATGGATGATTGGTATCAAGTAGATGTTTTGAGTAGTGGGATTTATCTGGTTGTTTTAATCTGTATGCTCGTAAGTGTTCACTGTATCGGATTTCAAAATTCCTAAGGGTCTGACCCAAATAGACAGCATCACATTCTGGACATTTGAGTTTATATATACCTGACTTCTTTAATAGTGGTATTTTTGTTTTTACATTTAACAATTTTGTACTAACGTTACTTTCTGTTTTAAAAGAAACTGTTGTATTCGTTGCTGAAGATATTATCTTTGAAATATTATTAGAAATATTTCCTGCATATGTGATGGTTTTATAGGTTTTTATTTTATCAGCTTGCTTAGGAAATATTAGTTGTAATGCCACTTTTTCCTCTTTTTTACTAATTAGCTTATTTATCATATCTAATGGATAACCGTTGGATGTTGTTGTTTGTCTAATTGTATTAATCTCGCTATCAAAATTACATTTGTTCATAGGAACTGAAAAAGCTCTATGTATCATTGAATTATATGCTGCTAGTCTGTGTGACACAGGGTGGTTAGAATTGAATGGAATTGTTACATCAGTTTGTGTTGGTTTTCGGTAAATTGAATAATCAAGTACATTATCAACTCTTTGAATTTTTAAATCAAGAAAATTGATTGAGCTATTTTCTTCAATTTCTTATGTAAATTTAATTTTTGGGTGAAAATTATTGATGTGGTTGAAAAATACATCTAATTGTCGTTCACTACCCATAAAATAAGCTAATATGTCATCTACATATCTATACCAAAATAAAATATTTTTCGAAATATTACTTTCAAAGATCTTTCTTTCTAAATTGTCCATAAGTGAAAGATCTTTGAAAGTAATATTTCCAAAACTAGAAACCGTGAGTTTCATTTAAAACACTATCAATTTCTACTAGCTCAGAATCTGATTCAGAAGTAGAGGTTGAGTATGAGGATGAAAGCGATACTGAAAACATGACACTAACTGATTTAGTAAGACATGAAGGAGAAGAAATTCAAAATGACGATCAAAGTGAGTCAGAAAATATGCCACTAGCACAAAATGTAGGATTCAATTCCCCAGAGGAAGGAAATACAACTATTGGTAATTTAGTTTTGGTTAAATTTAAAACCAAAACCTGCACTACATGGCAATTGTAAAATATTTGTTACCTAATAATGAATTTTGTGTTTCCTATCTGTGGTAAAGGAAGATATTGTTTTAAAGCTACCACCCCCATCTCTGCTTGCAGGAACTTCTAGAGCAGCAGATGTGTTCTGGATTTTGTACTTTATTTTTAAGTAGAATCTAAGTTTTGCATGAACTGAAATTTAGTTTTGAAATTAATTGTGGTTATTTTTCTATCAATAAATATTTTCTACTGTTGTGTTGAGTTTAACATAAAAATAAACAAATTTGTCTAATTTCTTCCCTTAGTGTCTTACTTTTGGTTTAGAGGACGACAAGACTGTTAAAACATGCATTTTATAGCTGTCTCATTTTTTACTAGGCATGTCTCATGTTTACACTTTTTGTAGGTTAAATATGAGACACAGTTTTTATTTTCATTTCTCTTTTGTAAAGGTCATTTTTAACTGTCTCGTTTTTTACCAGGCATGTCTCAGTTTTACACTTTTTCTAGGTTAAATATGAGACATAGCTTTTCTTTTTTGTTATAAAGGTCATTTTTATATGTTTTTAAGCTATTAATGGTTTTCTCATCATCATTTACTTACCATAACATTGTTATCAATTCTTTTAATGGAGTCTAACACACACAAAAAGTTAAAGTTTTAAAAAAAAATGTCTCATTTTTACTCCACTTGGCCCTATAAGAGGGGCTACCTACCAACGGAGTTAGTTTATAATTTGATCTCGTGATAAAAACAGTGAGCAATAGTCTAAGTCAATGGTTCCCAACGGGGGCGATACCGCCCCCTGTGGGCGCTGCAGCCTTTTAGGGGGGCGGTAGCGGATTCAATAATAAGCAGTCAAGAGGAATGGTGAAACAAAAATGATTTAATACGGGTTAACAAGCAGTTTTAAATTAGCATTAATAATAATACTAATAATTATAATAATTTCTTTTAGTTCAGAATAGAAGTATATGACTTGTCCTCGCACGTTGATAAGCGAACGCGCGATGTTCATACAAAATAACATGTTTCGACATGTTCGCACACAGACAAGTTGAATCATGCACGAAATGAAACGTATAAAAGCAACAGCTCTACGAATTTTTTGTTAGTTAGTTGTATGTGCTTGGCCGCGATATATAGTCGTGAATCATAAGCTCTGCCGTAGTAAATAATCGTGAGTGGTGTGTCATTTTATAAACATTACTATCTATAAATCTATTGAGAATTTAAATTTTGTATGAAAATGGCTGAATCTACGTCTAAATTAAAAAAAAATGCAGGCAATACAGTATTGAATATTTAAAATATGGATTTACGGAATCATCTACAAACAAATCATTACCTATGTGTTTAATTTGCCGAAAAGTTTTTTCAAATGAAGCTATGAAACTTTCTAGGCTACAAGAGCATTTACATAAATTGCATCCTGATAAGAAGAACAAAGATATATTCTATTTTCAAGAACTCGAAAAACAATATTTAAAACAGCCAACTATATTAAACCTTTTTGCAACTTCTTCTAAACGAGACGATGATGGGCTACGAGCCTCATATAACGTTTCATTGTTAATCGCAAAGTCAGGAAAACCACACACCATTGGCAAGGAATTAATTTTGCCGGCAGTCGAAGAGATATTAAAAACTGTTCTCCATCATAAGACACCATTCGATATCATTAAAAAAAATCCTCTCAGTAATAATTCAGTGCAAAGAAGAATAGATGAAATGGCAAATGACGTTGAAATATCATTATGCGATTACCTAAAGACTTGCAAATTTTCCATTCAACTCGATGAATCAACTCTACCAAGTAACGAAGCTCTACTCTTATCATACGCACGATTTATAAAAGAAGAAAAAATTCATCAAGAGTTATTATTTGCTAAGAATTTGGAATCTGATACAAAGGGACATTCTATATTTAATATCATGCAAGAATTTTTTCAAGAGAAAGAAATTCCTATTAGCAATATTTTGTCTGCTGCTACTGATGGTGCTCCAGCAATGACCGGGCGTCATAAGGGTTTTATAGCACATTTGAGAAAAGCAGTGCCAAATGTAATCGCTGTACATTGTATTATTCACCGTCAGCATTTGGTTGCAAAAAAATTAAATGAACGTCTGCATGCGTCCCTCAATAACGGTATTAAAGCATTCAATATCATTAGAAGCAATTCATTGAATGACCGTTTGTTTCATAAGCTTTGCAATGAAAATGATAAAGACTACAATCGCTTGTTGCTGCACACAGAAGTACGTTGGCTCTCTAAAGGTGTTTGTCTGAATCGTTTTTTCAATCTATTTGACTCAGTGTTGGAATTTCTTGAAGAAAACGAACAATTGCGCGAAAACCTGATTAAGTCAAAAAATGACATCGCTTATTTGATGGACCTGTTTAAAGTATTTATTCAAGTTAATCTACAATTGCAAGGTGATGATTTAAATTTAATTAATACTAAAAACGTCATAGCTGCTTTTGCAGGAAAACTTCTTATATTCAAAAGAAATGTTGGTAGAGGTGAGTACAACCATTTTCCCACAATATCAACAGTGTCTGCAAAACCGTAAGATTTACTTACTTACTGCCACCACTTGGAAGTTCTTCATGTTGATTTTACAGAGCGTTTCCAAGATATTTTAAACATGGAAATACCAAGTTGGGTTATAGATCCTTTCGCAAACACAGATACTGAAAGCTCATAAAATTTGGAAGAGGAGCTATTAGAACTCACAACTAACGAAGAACTGAAAGTAAAATTCAAACGTGGATATCAAGAGTTCTGGCTTCAAAAACCAATACCAGTTCTCTATCCTGGATTGTGGACAATAGTACAGAAGTTCTTAATTGCATTTCCTTCGTCCTATATGGCTGAGCGTGCATTCAGTGCAGTAACTGATTTGCTGTCAAAGAAGAGGAACAGACTACACATCACTGAACGTGGCGATCTGCGATTGATGTTAACGAAATTGGAACCCGATATTAACAAACTGGTAACACTCCACCAGCCTCAACCGTCTCATTGATTTTTTCTTTATTATTAATTTTGTATTTCTTATTTCTATTGTGATTGTATTTCTTATTAATTCTGTGTTTATATTTAAAAGTTTAATAAACAATTTTATTGTACATTTGGTAGTCGTTTATTAAATTTCTACTTCATCATTCCTCTAAAATAAAATTTAGACATTAACTGAAATTAAAGCTAAATACAGATCAATTGGGACGGTACAGATGATATTCAAATAAAATTAACTACTTTGGACTAACCAGCGTTGAAATTTTTGTTCTCTTCTATAGGGGGCGGTGATCCAGAAAAGGTTGGGAACCACTGGCTAAGTAAATCTACAGTAGTGAAATGTTTATATAAATTAGTGTAAGTGAATATAATATAATTTAGTGAATAAATAAATTAAGTGAGTAGATATACTGTGTGTATAAATTTATCATGTCCGTCGTTATAAAAACGCGATAGATGAAAACAGCACTTGGGATCTATTTTCAGTATAAAGTTGTTCTGGTTGTTGTATTTAATCAGATGACCTCAACTTAACTAATTTAATTGAATTTCTACTTGTGCAAAAAAATGTCGATAGAGTAATATTATTTAGTATTTTTGTTGTCGATGGACATTTCCAATTCATAGTCTTCTAAAGTACAATTTTTTAGCATTAAAGAACATAATAATTCTCCATTAGTTTTTGTTTCACAACATTGACTTGTTGAACACCCTTTATAAGTAAGCCTTTTTTTATTTTAGTTAAATGCTTTTCGAATAAACAATTAATTTTGGAAAATATTTGCCAGATTCATAAAAAATAGACATTTTTATAGATTATATTCACCTTGCGATCGTCGGTTTACAATCTTTTAATCATTTAAAACACCCAAAACAAACACGGTAATACTATTATTATTGATATTTTTCAACATGTTCAGTTCGATACAAACACAAAACGCCGCGTTGAATATTATAAAGCCGGTGCAAAACTGAAAATTGAATCATAGCTTTTGGTGGGATCCGGTTTATCCGTTTCAGGAATGCCCACGCGCGCACGTTCTTTTACCTTTTATATATTCCCATTTTGGATAATGAGTCATGTGTGTGTGCATGAGGAAAAAATCGTATGTGGTATACAAGAAAAGGTATTTTACTTTATACAGAATGAAAAGAACTGTAAGAGCATAATAACGGCATAAAAATAAATTTGCAGGGTAATTCATAACTATTGGTATATAGTTTAAAGGTAGGTTATAGACCGTTAAAGTTGATTTTATTTTTTTTTATGATAATGTCACTGTATCTTTATCAATTTTTATCATTATCGACAAAGAAGCATAGTTTCTTAGGAGGAATATTATTTTAAGTATTATTTCACATTTTGTAATGAGACGTCTTGTGAATGATGCCTGATAATGATGAAATTAACTGGTATATTTTTGACGAAAATTTTTAGTGATTTTGATAAAAAAATATGTCGTAAACATCATTTTGTCTGGTACTTTTGTCTAAACGCGATAATTTCATCTGTGCTGGAGAAAAACGCAATTGAATAGTTCAGAGCATCGGAAGGGGGTTTCAAATAACAGACTGTTACGAAACAGCACACTGGTATATACCCTAAATCCGACCCTGTCTAAGCCAGGTATGAAAATTAAAATTATTGCGGATACGGTTTTTTTTATAACTGTTTACGACTATCTTATCTAAACATTGTTTTTGTGACCGGACTTATCTATAAATGCCAGAACCAATTGTTTTTGTGTAAGCAGCAGTCCGGAATTTTCTAGTAAAAAAGGCTTTAATATATAAGGGACCGATCAGGAAGAGTTATTTAGTTGATAAAGTGATCTCGAGAAATAAACAAAAAATACACCGAATAGTAAAGTGCTAATATAAATTAATAATCAAGTTTGTGTGCATATAAATTAAATTTAAGTGATTAGTTAAGTATATATAAATTAGAAATGCCTGTGGATATGGTGTACACACTAGATGTAAATTGAGTGAATGAAAACGACGAATACTCAGTGTGTATTAGTTTATTACTTTCCGGCTAAGCGCTTTCGGCTATTAAGCCATTATCAAGTTCAGTTTTTTAATTTTGAGTGAATTTACATCATGTGAATTATAATTTTACACCCTTCCAATAGGGTATTTTAATATTTTTATTCCAATGACTCAATCATAACGATGATTCTATCTTGAGTATTGTTTTTAATCAACTTGATGGCTTTGACAACTACTTTTTTAAATGACGACGGCTTTGATAATGGCTTAATAGCCGAAAGCGCTTAGCCGGAAAGTAATAAACTAATACACACTGAGTATTCGTCGTTTTCATTCACTCAATATATATAAATTAAGTCATCATCATCATCACGTAGCGCTACAACCCTGGGTGGGTCTTGGCTGACTGTACAACTTTTTTCCAATTTGTTCGGTCTTCCATCAACCTAGGGTCAAATGGAATGTTCATTTTCCGGAGATCTGCTTGGATGTTATCTCTCCATCGCATTCTGGGACGTCCGAGTGATCTTTTGCCTGTGGGAATCTCCTCCCATACCAGTTTTACAAGTCTTTCGTTATTCAGTCTGTGCACGTGGCCTGCCCATCTTAGTCGCTGTGATTTAATTTCTTGGACAATATCGGCGTCGTTGTAGAGTGCTTTTAATTCGATATTGGTTCTGATCTTATACTGGTTTGTGGTGATGTCATGGTGAGGTCCGAAAATTTTTCGTTCAAAGCGTCTGAGCTTTTCTTCGTTTGCTTTGGTCATGGACCACGTTTCGCATCCGTATGTTATTACAGGTCTGACGATGGATTTATATATTTTGATCTTTGAACTTCTTGTGAGATTTTTTGATTTTACGAGCTTATTCAGTGCAAATAGTCAGCAGTTTGCAGATTGGATTCTGTCTTTTATTTCTTCGGTAACATCGTTGTCCGCTGTGATTACGGCCCCCAGATACTTAAAACGTTGTACTCTTTCGAAATTAAAGGTGTTGATCGTCACATTTTGTCCTATTCTGTCTCTTCGTGTCGTTCTATTTATACACATATATTTCGTCTTCTCTTCATTAATCTTCAGCCCTACTTCACTTGTTGCTCTTTCCACCTTGTTGAAAATGTCTTTCGTGGATAGGATGGAGTCTCCAACGAGATCTATGTCATCTGCATATGCGAGTAACAGCTTGGGACCTTGAACCGATAGCAATTCTGTTTTTATTTCGGCCGACCTCATGGCTTTCTCTAATACAAGGTTAAAAAGTAGTGGAGATAACGCATCACCCTGTTTAAGTCCACTGTTGATTTCAAAGCTGCCAGACAGTTTATTATTTACACGTATTTTAGATATTCCACCCTCCATACAGACTTTGGTCATCCGAATGAGTTTCTTTGGTATTGAGAACTCCGCCATGGCATTCCATACTTGGTTTCTCTCTACGCTATCATATGCCTGTCGAAAGTCTATTAAAAGATTGTGTATGGGTCTGTTATACTCCCATCCCTTTTCTAGAATTTGTCTCAGCGTGAATAGTTGATCTATTGTTGATCTGTTTGCCCTAAACCCGGCTTGATATTCGCCTAGGACATTTTCAGCATAAGGGATTAGTCTACTAAGAATGATGTTTGAGAGGGTTTTATATGCCGTGTTTAGGAGTGAGATTCCTCTATAATTCGCGCATCTTGTTTTCTCCCCTTTTTTGTGGATGGGCACTATTATGTTTTCCTTCCATCGTGCTGGTATCCTTTCTTCTAACCATATGTGCGTTATTAGCTGGTGGATTTTGCGATATGGTGCGTATATAAATTAAGTGTTAGTGAGTTAATGTTTAAATAAATTAGTAAGTAGCCATACCGTGTGTTTAAAATTTATCCCACCCGTTAACGTTTTAAATTAATTAGAAAAACATTACAAGACAATAAAAAAAGTTGTAACGCAAGGCTCTTATTTCAACAGTAAAGCAGAATTAAAAACTATTCGACATAAAAAAGACTTTCGGATGTCAAAGAAAACATTATTCTATACCCTGCTCAAACTTTATTGGTGATGGGGTTGGAAAGTATTATAATAGAAGATATTGAATTAGAAAAAAATCTAACTAATGGAAGGTATGAAACTGTTTTTTATTTTTCATCAACTGATTGATGTCAGGTTTGATAGAAGACAGTTGAAGTCTCATATCAGGTTCGGCGTCCATTCTAATGCGGTATTTTGTTTCCGAGGCTGCGTAGGTTGAGAATTCTATTTCGCACAAATTATTTGGGAGAAGATTAATCAGAGCCATTTTGGCAAGCATGGGATATTCATCGCGAATTCTGCACTAAAAATCGTCGTTTTGAACAGTGACTCCATACTTGTATCTGACGATATTTCTTAAAGAGATTCATACATACTTTCGGGATTTTGCAAGTTGGTTAAAGATGGGTATGAATCCATGAATTCAGTTTCCTTTTTGTTTTCTGTTCTTCGGGAAAATACTTCTCAAAAGTTGCGCACATCGAAGTAAGATATTTGACCAATTCTTCAAATACGTCATCTTGAAACATTTCTGAGCCGTTATCGCTAACAAAATCACTGAGTAACGTAAAGCTTTCTATTTCTCTCTTACCAACGCAAATAATCCAAAAACCGAATTTTCTTTTGAAGGCAGTTATTTTGTTACAGGACTGGAACACTGTTGTCTGTTTACCTTGCAATGATAAATTTAATTCGTTCAGTTTTTGAAAGATATCCGCCATAAAGGACAGTCGGAACAACCAAGTTTTATCATAAAAACGATCTTTCAAATTAAAAAGAGTATCCGAAAGAAACATTTGTAACTCCGCTCTAAGTTAAAATAGCCTTGTTAAAGAGACAGAAGTGTTTTATGTTTACTGACATAATCTTCACACGATAATGAGAACAAACGGAATTGTAGTGGTCGTGATTTGATAAAATTAATTATTTTTACCGCTTCATCAATAACTAATTTTAAATTTGACGTCATTTGCTTCATCACAAGTGCTTGTCTATGCAGAATACAATGGCTGGAACTACAATTAGGGGCTTTATTTTTTTATTAGTGACACTGTTTTACCCGTCATCACCTCAACCCCATCTGTACAAATGTCAATGCAAACTTTTCTGAGTAATTAATTTATTGAATTACAGAAAAAAACATTTAGTGGGCGCTACGATTCATAATGCCATCCATAACGCCCCGGGCGTTATGGGTCTGTTAATAGCAACCGTTACCAAGGTATTATAAAGCAGTAAAGGTCAATTGAAAAATAAATTATTTAATAAAGTAATTGTGAATACATATCTTATGCTGAATGTTGTAATAATTAATTTCAATAAATTTCTTATTTATATTAGACGTATTTAAAATATCATTAAAATTAATTTCAACAAATAATTAAATATAAATTTTGACTTATTAAAGTTAATGAAAATATAATCAAGAAAATTTAAATTGCGAGTGATTTTGTTGAAATTCTGCTCCTAAACGAACACTGACAACATAATCAAATTATTTTCATCTACAGGGACAATCGTGTATAGTTTTTTTTTTATAAAATGTATCAATGGGTTTACGGAAATAACTGTTTTAATAGTACCATTTATTTTCAAATGTTTCGCATACATTTCTGAGCACTTTTGGAGTCCAATAAACGGCATTCTCGAACCATTCTTTGACGTAAATCTTCTAGAAATTCGGGTTGTTAAATATTCTTATTTCAAATTACTCTAGAGAAATAAATCTACATTGTTTAAATCGGGTAACCGGGCTGGCCACTCTACAGTTCCTCTACTCCCAATTCATCGACCAGGAAAGTGGTTATTCAGAAATTGACGAACTGATACCACCGTACATAAACAAGAATAGTAGGTACACTCGACGCAGTGGCGCACCCAGAGTGATGTTATGGGGGGGGGGCACACATGACTGCATGCGGATCAAAAATTGCGCCGCAGAGGAATTTTTTTCTGGTCAAGGTCATGTGTATTTCAGAATAACGATAGAATGCTATAACCATACCAAACTTGAAGTTTCTTAAGAAAGGTTTTTTTCAATAAGTGGAGAATTTCTTTAATCTGCCTCTCACGCCTCTTCCTTTGATCTCATTTCAGTTACGCAATGGAGTGTTGCCCTCAACAATGGAAGAAGCATTTTAACGACTGAAAAGGATGATGGAGATGAAAAGAATGATGAAGGAGAGATGAGTAAAAATGAGTCAAATATAAAAATATATATATTCAACTTTAATTTTATATATATATATATATATATATATATATATATATATATATATATTTATAAAACAAAATCAAGCCTTCTTGGTCCATTCTCCTTTAGAACTGCCATCACCTCTTTTGGGGCAACGTGGATTTCCCTATGAACATTCAAATGTGCCAGTGCATTCAGCCTATGTTCACTGGTTGTATTCCTCAAATAGGATTTCAGTCGACGTAATGTCGAGAATGACCTTTCCGGAGAACTGGTCGATACCAGCAGAGTCGCGAATATTTTGAGTAGTATGAAAACATTTGGATATATATCTTGATTACATAAATTCAATGCATCAAGTGCATTTTTTGGTCTTTGTGGATGACTGGTTTTATTAAATTTCTGGTACCACAGACACAGTTCTGCCTCCAGAATATTTCTGCTGACGTCCTGGATATCATGACTATAAAACTCAGCAAGGTCCAAAAATTCCTTATTTTTTGATCCAGGAGGAAAACTTTCTGCAGGTAATAATACCATGAATTTTTTAAGAAGTGACTTATGTTGGGTGAATCGATCTTCTAAGCCAGATAAAAATGAATCAACCCATGGTATGAAAACTGATTTTCGATAATAATCTATAGCACTTTCAGCGGGTACGTTAGCCCGATTGGTTTGCTTCGAGGCCAATCTTGGGATTTTGATTTCAATGTCAAACATATCGGCGATCTGTTTTGCTTCATCGAAAATATTTTTGAACTGCTCTTCAGCATTGTCGCGCACGTATTTGACACTGGAGATTGTTTCTTCGGCATTATCCATCGCAAACGCAAGATCCCAGTTCTCAAGTTGGAGAATTTTAGATAAAGGAAGACTGTATCCGAGAAGCTTTTCTACAGAGAACAACGAAATGACGAACTGTGACTGCGCCAGAGCACTCAGCAAAACGAACGCACCTGAACTGTATTCCTTATCTTTCCATAAAGATATTTCCTGAAGTGCTGAATGCACGGGTTTTAACAATTGCACCATAACCATGACAGAATCACGCCTTTGAATCCATCTGGTTGGACACATCTGTTTCATCCGGTCTCTGCGAGATTCTGGAAATAATAATTGCACTTGTTGTTGCAGCACTTGTTGCCTTTTAGGGGTATTGAAGAAATTATACACTTTCTCAATAGTCCCCATACAGTTCCTGATAGGCGGTATTCCGGAAGCACTAGAAATGGCCAGATTGAGATTATGTGCTGCACAATGTACATAGAGCGCTGTTGGATGATCTTTGGCAATACAAGCTTGGGTCCCCTTTAGATGCCCACTCATATTGGATGCTCCATCATATCCCTGTCCTCTCAAATTTGAAACATCAATATTGCATAATATCAGTCCATTTATGATTGCATCAGCAAGATCTTTTCCACAAGTTGACTTAATGGGCACAAAAGTAAGGAAATTTTCACATATAGTAAATTGATTGTGGCTTGTTCCAATATTTTTAACATAACGGACACAGATTGAACATTGTTCAATGGTTGATATGTCTGTTGTTTCATCGGCTAATATAGAGAAACATTTAGAACTATTCACTTCACTAGCAATTTTTCGTTTTATTATGATGTCACATGCCTCAATTATTTGGTTCTGTATGTTCCAGCTGATGTAAGTAGCATTTCGAGGACATGTTTCGAAATGTTTCTTTAAATTCACATCTCCAGAATCAATCCTAGCTCTCAACAAGGCACGAAAATCCCCCTCATTTTCTTCTGGTTCTACACTGACGTTGAACTCGCCATGGTCCCGGTGTCCCCGTAAAGGGAGTCCCTGTCTGGCACACAATATGACAGTCTTTATAATCGGGGCCAATTTCTCCTGGTTTTCTTGGATCTGGCGTGTTCTTACGGAATCAACTTGAGAATCGATTGATTGACTTTCCCCCGCCATTACTGCCAAGAAGTTGTCAGCCTTAATACTTGCAGCACGATGGTATTGGGTTGTCTGGTGTTTCTGAAAACTCTCCAAAGCTTTTTTCCAATTTCGATAAGGATCACTAACAAGATGTCCAGTGATTTGACCTGAATTATGTCCAACTTCTTTTTGGGAAAAAATGAAACAATATTTACAGTAAGCACCGTCTTCTGATTTCGATTATATCAGCCACTTATAATTTTCAAGCCAATCAAATTGGAATTTCCTAGATTTATTTCCAAAAGTTGTACTTGGAAACTCAAATTTCTTTTGTGGTGCCAATAACCCCTGCAGTATTTTTATTTTGTCACCATCATTCAGCTGTTTGTTTTTGTTTCTGAAGGAAGAAATATCAGATTGGTCTGCAACAGTAGTAACAACCACCCCAGAGGTTGATGGCTGAGAATCAATCACAGCATCAATATTTCCACCTTCATCTGAAGTATCCTCGTTTGTCTTTGTCTTTTTCTTTTGAAAAAAATCCAAAAGAGTTTGAGACCTCCGTTTTCCATTCATTTTGATTTCTGATTAACGTCTAGAAAAAATAAGTCAGTAAATGAACATAGAAAATATGACCCATTAAATAGTCTACTTACATTGTTTATGGGTTATACCTTCAAAGCACCGAGATCTTAAAAACAATGCGACGCCCAACAACAATTATTCAGAAACAAAATCGGATGTGCTCATTGTGCTCAACCAACACTCATCACTGACACTATACTCGATAGTCGAAATTGTGTAAAGTGAGTCAGAGCTATCTAATCAACACTTTGGTTAAAGCGCAGTTGCCATATGTATTCTAGAGAGAAATGCTGTATTTTATAAATACACTTCAAATCCATTGTGTCAATATTTCAGGTACAAAAGATGCAATGTAATTAAGTCAATACCAATTTAATATATTTATTTCAAATTTCAAGCAGACTAATAATAATTAGTTTACTTGAAATGTGAAATAAAGTGTTTATGTATATTTCTTGAACGCAAAGTTTGTTGTGAAAAACTCGCCGATTTGACAATGTTGGAGAGTCGCTTCAATGTTCCGGCTTTGAGAACGAGATAGATAGATCGAGCTACGCGAATGAGACAGTGATAGTAAACAGTTATGTGAGGTGTTTATTCTCTTCATGAACGTAACATCAGTATTTGTGTTGTGGTTTTGTGTGATAAATCGGTTATTATTGGTATTCATTGTAATATTTATATCGGTATATTTAGTGACAATAATGGCGGAGTGTAGCGGTGTTGGCGATAAAAAACGGCGTCGTAACAATTTAATTCGGGAAGAAAAAGTCCTCATATTAAATGTGTACGAAGGACTGCGTGCCATGGACAAACAGTTGGGTGTTAGTGACGCTGTGATTAAGTGCAGTTATTTAACTAAAGTTTCTGAGAGTACTATATACAATATTCTAAAGAAATCGCGGGACGGATCTTTGACAAGAGAACGAGGTGAAAACTGTAAACCGGAAAGTAGGGGAAGAAAGAAAATTGTTTTGGACGACCAAACACGGAATGCTATACGTAGGGAAATACATTCTTTTTATTTTAGGAACGAAATCCCCTCGGTAGCTAAATTGAGCAAGGTAATAGAAGCTGATGATACTTTACCAAACATCAGTGATAAAGTTTTGAGACGAACTTTAAAATTAATGAATTTTCGTTACCAAACAAGAAGTAGAAACAGTGCCTTAATTGAACGAAATGACATTGTGGAATGGAGGAGAAATTATTTAAAACAGATACGACAGTTTCGTAACGAAGGATGGCACATATATTATCTTGACGAAACATGGTTAAATGAAGGCCACACTGTGTCAAAAGTGTGGCAAGACATGAATATACGAAGCAATCGACAAGCCTTTATGGAGGGTTTCTCTTCCGGTTTAAAAGCTCCCTCTGGGAAAGGACGTCGACTGATTATCACTCACATTGGCAGCGAGGAAGGATTTGTAGAAGGTGGATTACTAAGTTTTCAGTCCAAAAAAACTGTCGATTACCATGAAGAGATGGATGGTAACCGGTTTGAAACATGGTTTAGATCAATTTTAACAAAGGTAACTCCTGGTTCAGTGATAGTTATGGATAATGCTTCATACCACTCTCGTCGACTGGAGCAAATACCTACTTCAGCCGCAAGAGGGTTATAATTGATTGGTTAGAGAGTAAAAGCATTCCGCACAACGAGGCAATGCTAAAAGTTGAATTATTATCTCTCGTATGGAAACATAAAAGCAGTTATATTAAGTACGTTGTCGATGAAATGGCGAAAGATTTCAACGTCTCAGTTGTTAGACTTCCTCCCTACCACTGTGAGTTAAACCCCATCGAGCTGGTTTGGGCCCAAGTGAAAAATTATGTTGCGAGAAAAAACAGTACATTCAAAATGGCTGACGTTGAGAAACTGTTTGACGAGGCGCTGCATACCGTTACTGCTGAGAGTTGGCGTAAATGTATTCAACACGTATTAAAAGAAGAAATAAAGTTTTGGGATTTAGACATACGTGTAGAAGTAATGACGGAACCACTCATTATCGATATAGGAGGAGAAAGCGATGATTCTGAGGAGTCGTCAGGGAGTGATACCGCTTCCAGTTAGTCAGACATTTTACAAGTGACCTCGCAACATACCTATACTTATTGGTAATTTATTTTGGTCTTGACAAACAACTTTTTTTTAGTTTTAGTAGTAGTAAGTTGGAATTGACTTTTAAACATTTTTTTATTTTGTTTTAACTTACTTATGAACAACTTGTGATAAGTTATTATTTCAAATGTTAAAAATTGAAATTCCAGATATTTC
The DNA here is from genome assembly GCA_963921935.1 of Galeruca laticollis. Taxonomy (NCBI): domain Eukaryota; kingdom Metazoa; phylum Arthropoda; class Insecta; order Coleoptera; family Chrysomelidae; genus Galeruca; species Galeruca laticollis. The sequence goes on from OY998184.1 coordinate 90,924,805, forward strand.
AGTATTCGCACCCTTAAACTATGATAACCGATGACGTCACTTTACACAATTTCGACTATCGAGATAATATACTGTTCATAACCATAACGTAGCAGATGATGTAATAATGCCTCATTCCCTAGCGAGGTATCGCAGTCGTAAACTGCGCAAGGGCGGAATTAAGACAAGATAATGTACAAGTACAGTACATCCCAAAAATATTTACTTAGAAGAAAAGATTTCACGGCTCACGGCAGACGACAGAACATTTATTTTCAATTCGGTTACAAACTGTGAGTACAAACTGTGAGAGAAATATTGGTTGGTCTATAGGAGTTCGGGGGGGGGGCCTGTGCCCCCGTGCCCCCCTGGGTGCGCCACTGACTCGACGACGGCACATTCATGTATCGCTGCTAAAGGTTTGTTCTCACACGAGTTTCAAACCATCAGAAACAATCAGGAATCTGCGCAATCCATTTCTCCACGTTCATACATAAGTTTCTGATTGTTTGAAAACAGCTGGACGTTGGACAGTTAGAAAACCATCAGTCAAACATGTGTGAATATCGTCCAGCTGTTTTCAAACAATCAGAAATTTATGTATAAACGCGGAGAAATGTATTGCGCAGAATCCTGACTGTTTCTGATGGTTTGTGACCCTTGTGAGAACAAACCTAAAAAAGACTTACCGAAAAACGATCGTAAAAACACACGTGTCTCGTATACATAGGAGTCGCGCGAATTACTACCGTCATAGGGTCATAGCTTGTTGATTTATAAATTGAGTGTTTGGTACGAAAGCTGATAAAAATGTACTTTGTTAGATAACTATTTCAAAAAACGATAGGTATTGTTTTGCTATGCAGGGTACGTTCTAGTTTTTTTTTGATTCACAATGGAAATATACAATTTAAAAACTAATAAAAAAAATTATTAAACTTAAAGGTGGTATTTTGTGTCATCTTGTTCATAGAAGAGAACATATGCTTCTCCACTGACTAAATATTTCCACGATATTAATAGCACTCTTGTATCGTTATATTCGTGCCACTGTCCCGTGTAGGGATGTCGGCAAAATGCTGTGTAGTGACCATTATAAGTGGTTCCACAGTGATTAGATATAGCGTAGAGGTATATGTAGCGTACATACAAGGTGCCACATTATCAGCCGCGTAATGGTTCATATCAAGCCCTTCTATTGGAAAATCTATTGAATCATTAAGTTTTCCACTAAAACTTTCTGTTTGCGAAAAGCGCTTCAGGTGAATAACCAGTATTTTCGGAAATTCATGAATTGAGAATGATTTAATGCATCGTCTTCGTTCCTTACATTTCGAACAAGTTGGTTTCTCATCACCGTCGAGTGTTTCTTCTCTTGTAAACGAATCTAAACATTGTGAAAGTCGTAATTGACCTGTTCCTTGTGGTATCGGAAGGGATAAATCCCAAAAAGGATCGTAGGTAACTGAACAGTGACCACAGTGTGTGCACTTGATTGTTGATTTTAATTGACCGACAAAGTTATCCATAATCTTGGAGTTGTCCATTCTCGCATATCTTAACCAAAATTCTTGTGCTTTCTCGATATCACTAAATTTGTCATCAATTTCTGTTAGTATGGGCTTTGGTTTTTCATATACCTTGTTGACATCTTCGTGAAGTCCTGCTAATAGGTAACGAAGAAACTCATGTGCATCATGTTGAGTGTATCCCATGAACCTTGAAGTAAATCGCTGAATCTTACTTTTCAATGTTACTGTATTAACCACTCTGTCTGAACCGTCTTCAGACCAAAGCTCTTGAATAACTTCAGCAAATGCTTTAATTAGTGTTCCTTTCATGCTAGATATGTTTATGATAATATCTCTTATGTATGCGTCTTTCTTTAGATATTATAATAGCCACCTTGTGTTTGATAGGCATTGGATAATACTATTCATGAAACATGTGTTACCAATATTTTTGAGGCATTTGAGACCCAAAGAATCTTGGGGAATACCCTTTATGGATCTGAATGTGGAAATATTGTTAATAGCTCTTTCGCAACTACTATCATTGTACGAATAATCTCGGATTCTATGATTGTCTTTCTCACTTGATCGGCGTGATAAGGAATTTGAATTGATGATGTTTGATACTGAATTACGGATTTGAAAACTGTTTTGGCTAGAGACAATCTATTGCGTATAGGAATCGCATCATTCTCTACCATAATCATATTCTTCAATATTCCTATGAATGGGACATCATCTGGCTGGTGGTTATCTGTATTTTTTAGTACACTGAGGCCCAAAAGCTTGTGGTGGCATAATTTATTAAATTGTCAAGGCATGTATTATCAGAAGACACACATTCAGAAGAAGAGAATGAAGATGTTAAATAAGAATTTCGGAGAAAGAAAAGATCACATGTTTTAGGGTCTGTAATGTGAGAAAGTTTGAAAGTGGTAGAAGAATTACGTTTCTTATGATTAGGTGTCATGAAAAGTTCTTCTAGAGGTTTAGAACGGGGAAACGTACCGAGAAAAGATGAAGCGTTTCCTTTTTGAATTGCAATACTTATTTGTTGTATAAAGAACAAAGTTGCTCTTGAATCATTGGTTTCTACTGATATTTTTTTACCGATTTCTTTAATGAATTTTAAAGCTTCATGACCGAAAACACCAGAGGTTTCAATTGCTACAGGAATAAAAATGTAAATGTTCTCCAAATTTTTGTATTTATTGATTTTAAAAGTTTCGCCTTGTAAAGCTGCAGCGCCCGCGGAAGTAGATGTGGATCGGACATGGGACGGAGCCCAAGTGTTAGTGCAAGTGAAATCCCATATAACTGGTCTGCCGCGTTGCCATGGAATTAGGGTCATACCATCTGGACGTTTACCGTCGTCGCGGCAAGTACCTAACGGTTCTAACAAACAGGGAATCTTTGCAGATGCCATGCCTCGTTTGATTAGGTCATTTACTGCAGAATGACGTGAAAAACAGCCGGCACTTAATTTGCAGCTTAGGCCGTGTCTACCATATTCATCAACATCAGCTCCGCAACGACAGCGATGTTTTACACAAATTTGACAACCTAAACGGAGACCAATAGAAATACGGAAACTTTCGTCATCTAAAAGCGTACCTAATGGGGCCGACGGTAAAGCGTTCAACCATGCTCCTGATTCCTTTGAAAATGCTGCATTCAAACGAGCCTTGTCTGGTAAATTGATAGCTTTCTGAAGCAGATTTTCTTTTTCAATGTTCAATAAAGGAATATCGCAGGATTATTGAAAGGATTTATAATCATCGGGTACAACTTTGTTAGACTTTAATGACCAAATATTTTCTGCCTCCATTAATAAAGGGCCTTGTGTGTGGAAAAATATAGGCAGAATGTAATTAATGAAATTTTTTGAACTATTTAATGATGACAAAAAAGAAACGATTGAGCGAATACCTAAACCACCATATGAAACAGGTAGTGAAGCTTGTTTCCAAGAAAGGTCCTCTAATTTAATGTTAATTAATGACTCTAATGAATGACGAATGGCATTGTCAAAATTGATTAGGATATCATTATGTAACCAGGTCGGACTACATCTTAAGATATATGTTAATTTTGGAATTAATAGGCAATTCTTGAGAAGGTAATAAGCAATATGTGTCGGTAACCAGGATAAACGAGATGACATTTTTTTGAAAAAGGTTAGTTTTTCATTGAAAGCTGATAGAAAGGTTTCGTTTAATAAAGGAGCACCTAATAGAAATAAATTTTGTCTGTTGGTAATTGTTATGCCTGGTGCTACAGAATTAAATTTATCAATGGTTAGATTATTTAGTGATTCTAAGAAAAATAACTCGCATTTGCTGAAATTGAGTTCAAGACCAATATCCTTGGAATTGTTTATTATATAGACAAGAGACTTGAACACGGAATTAGTATTACCACCTAAAGAACCATCATCAAGGTACCAAGCATTGAATTCTATGTCAATGTTGCTAATAAGTTTGTGTATCGATATGCAAAAAAGGAGAGGTGCCAAAGGGTCCCCTTGTTGGACGCCTCTTTCCGAATAAATTATGTTTTCGCCAAATAAAAGATATGAAGGGAATCGATAACATTGATTGATGAAAGGAAAAATTTCAGGTAGAATATCTGCTACAAGTTTTAATAAATGATCGCGATGAATTGTATTGAAAGCATTTTTAAAATCAATTTTCAGAAAAACTTTATTATTAACGTCTGGATGATTAGAGACGTAACGTCTTGCTGCATGTGCAACTGCTTCACAACCACCTTTCGACCCGAAACCAAATTGTAATGGACGAAGTAAATACCCTAATTTGTCTGTGATGTTTGAACAAATTATGTTCGCTACTAAACGACGATAAACTGTACCATAGCAATTGGTCTGATACCTCCTGCTTTTTTAGTTAAAGCTAATAGTGACGCGCCGAATAAAATAGGACGAATATTTAATTGGGAATATAAAATAGAATGTAAAGAAAATTGAAAGATATTTTAAAAGGGTAACGCTCGACCCCTTTTGCACGTTACGTATACCTACAAGTATTATGGTAAAATGTATCATTCTTGTAATCAAGGTCGACGTATTTGACAACTTTTTTAGAAAATTATAACCTCCGCAATTATTTATTTTTTCTTGAGACACCATGTATAAGTTTCCATACCTGATCTACTAGAATTTTATTTACGAGATCGAATAAGTCAAAAACATTCAATTATACCAGCTGCTCGACAAAATTTATTATTGAAAATACGAAATACCTATAATTTAAAGTATATGGGATTTTTCCAGTTATCAACTATAAATATTTATAATTTGATACTCGTTAAAATTAATGTTGTAACCATTCGAAGAACGAAAGGAATTCCCTTCGTATCGACAAATCAATTAACATATACTAACGTACCTATTAAATAACCCGTATCGTTTGTTTTTTCTTTTCAACAAAATAAACATTTCGTTTCGGAAAGCTGAAAATCGTTCAGTCCCATTACATCTTCCAAGGAGTACTTACCGATAAAAAAAATTGGTGATACTGCTACCAACTTTATTACACTAAATTGAATTCTTTTATCAGTCGATAAGTTTATTAAAAACCGTTTGGATTTTATCTTTATATCAGTCAGTTATTAGTGATCAGTGAGATTTAATATTAAAAGTGCACCATGGAATCGACAATAACCTCGGATACATTTGAAAAGGTGAATGGACACCACCAAACTTCGGTCGAAAATGTTCACATAGTAATACTCTCTTCCGTATTACCAGTTTGTGTTTTTATTATATTATTTATTGTTCTTAGGAGAGTATTAATACGTAAGTTGTTTTATTATTTTTCGCATATATTGCTAGTAAACAATTTCGAGTATTTAACTAACTTCGTCTAATTGTGACGATAGTGTATCGTAGTTTAGTTTAATAAAGTTTGATTTTGTAACTTCACCAGAACGAATTTTAAAATTTTAAAGAAATTACTGTTTTGTTTCTAATTTTAGTTGATAGGTCCTTAAGTAGAAGTATGATAAATTTTTGACTTAAAATTATTACATTTTGAGCCAACTCGCCTTAATAAAATATTGATAATAAGATAGATACAAGCTATCAAAAACGGAATTTTCAACTACAGTTTTTATAATAACTTCAACTTTTTTTAGCGTTACATGAAAAGTTTGAAACTATGAAAAGTCATAATTTGGCGTCTACTTACGCTAAACGCTAAACTTTTTTGTGCTTGAAGAGGGTGCTATTTTTATTGAAACCGTATTTAAATTTTCATATACATATGAAGCATTATCTGGCAAACTTTCTGATATTTAAATCAGTATCACATTCAAGTTCTTCAAATCTTAAATATTATCATATTCATAAGATAGAGAACCTTTAAATTTAAAAGTTCAGTAAATACGTGATAAAATGTGCTTTCCCAAACTTGAAGTTTTCTGTATTTAAATACTCTTTGCACAACTACAACCTTTGCTGTAAAGCAGTTTGTTTTAAGGTAGATTCAGGGAATATGCCTATGCTAAGAAAAAAATTAATAAAAAAATAAATATAAAAGATGCTAATTCCGGTTTGTGTGGAAGTTATTCTGTTATACCAATGTGTTCATCCTAAATATTAAAAAAATATATATGACTTATGTATATTTTGTATAATTATTTGTATAAATTGACGTCTATGGGCATATTACCAGCCTATATTGGTAAAACGCCCATGGGTATGTTGGTAATATGCGCAGTCCTGTATAATAAGAGAAACATTTATTTTGCTTTAATATTCTTGAAATAAAAATTGAAACCATGTTATATATTTTATTGATAATAAACAAACAAAAAAGTTTTCCTGAGAAATATAAAAAATCTAAACGTTATCTTACTTAAAAAAATTTACAAGAACTTTGATAAAACATAAATTCAAATATTAATAAATGGCAATAAAATGTTTATTGACAGTCCGGGCAGATAAAAACTAATTTGTCACTTTTCATAAGTCCAACACATTGTTCATGCACATAAGTGGCACACACTGAGCATAGCCTAATGTCTTTTTTTACATCTTCTTGACAAAGTTTACAGTACCAAGACTCCTTACTTTGTCTTGGTTTTACTGCCGTATTTTTTGAAGTAGATTTTTAAGCAACCCTTTTTTCTTTAAAAACTGCTTTTTTAACTACCAATGCTTTACTGTTAATAGCCTTTCTTCTGTTTGTTTTTTTTACGTCATCTTTGTATGGTGTCTCTAGCATTTCAGTGAAACTTATCTCTTCATCTTCTGATTCTTTATCTTTAATATTTCCGTTCTTTATATTTTCTTGTTTCTTGGTAATCTCGGCATTTTGGGTAATGTCCAAATTTAGTTTTGTTGTTTCCACTTTGGCTGATTTAATGTTTTTATCTTCCGCTCTTTTCTCTTCCTCTGAAGAAAACGTTTCTGATAATGTGTCACTGTACAGAGATATTTCGTCTTCTGAAGAGCTACTTGAAGATGTCCACTCGTCCTTCTTATTATGTTTTTGTCTAGGTTTGAAAGATGTTTGGCTATGGGTAATTTTTGAAGGGGGAGTATTTTCAGTTGTTTTTTGGAAAGTCTTATTTTGACATCTAGAGGGTCCCGGTTCTGGAGAAAATTCTCTTTGTTGTTGGTTTTCCTGAAAATCTGGTGGGGGGAATTCTCTTTCGGTTAAAATGCTGGGGGCAAAAGCTTCTTCAGGAATTGCTTGGGGATTAAATGGATATATGCCTGTGGAAGAAAAACCAGATGTGATGTTTTGGGGCGTAACTGCTTTGTCCCAAACAATAGAAAAAGTTTCTCCAAATCTTTGTTTTGTTATGCAAAGATTCTTGTGTCAAGTCCAGTACAAAAGGACCTGCTCGTCCCAATAATACTCAAATGACTTAAACACTGCTTTATCCATCGGTTGAAGTTCATGTGTCGTATTACTGGGAAGACAGAAAAGCGTAATGTCATGAGCTTCGGCAGTGTCTACGATGGATGTATCCAAATGGCAAGATGCGCCATCAAAAATTAATAAACATTTGCCAGGAGGTTTATATCTTGCCAGATGATTTATCCAGATATTAAATGTCCCGATCGTCATACTGGCTTTTGGTGTCATAAAAAAGTCCCTGCGGGTAGATTATCACACCACTCTGGTTTTAGTCTCTGACCTTTAAAAAGAATAGCAGATGGAATTCGTCCCCCAATCGCAGACCCACAACTAACAATCGTCACATTTTCGGCGTGCTCTGGTGCCACTAGGTGCACCCTTTTTGCTCCCTTTTTCGCCAAGACAGATTGTTGATGGTGGAGCATCAACCTACACCCCTTTTAATCTACATTAAATATTCTTTCAGGTTTGTCCATGAGATCTAATTCCAATAGAACAGCCTTAAGTTTATTAAAATAATCACTTACAATACTTTTATTAAGTTTTTGGGCCCGCGCCGGATTCATATTCTGGGCTCGCCTAGGAGAAATGCCCGGGTGTCTTCTTAAAAATGCCTTTAACCAATATCGTCCAGCTACTCGTTTTTCTCGTGAGAATAAATGAGGAATATGATTTTTTTCGCAATAATTGTAAACGCACCTTTTGACAATTCCTTTTGTCATAGGGTAGCCTACCTCAGCCAGTCTGATAATACGTCTTACCAGTTCATTGTCTTGGTCATCTGTGAGTATAGTTTTCCTACCTAGTCGCTGCTTTCTATTGACACCTTTTTCTATGTAACGATTAAGGGTTCTCCTTGATATACGAAATTCTTTCGCTGCTGAGTTCTTTGCAACAGCATTTAGTGCTCGCTGAATATTTTCTTCTGTTCATTGAGATCTTTGGCCTTTAGATTTATAAGGTGACATCTGAAACCCAGAAAAAATAAATTAGATACCCAGCTGTATGTAATTCGCTGGGCTGTAGGCAATACGCCCAGTGGGCATATTAACTTCACCTGTATGTGCGCATATTACCTACAAGTCACTTAAGCAATATTTCTAATTTTTTTTTCATAATATCAACATATTTATCAAAAAAATACATGGCAATATTAAGCGCAAAAAACAAGCTTTCTTCTCATATATTTACCTTATTTTAAATGTTATTTCTTAGTACAATTACAAGCGATTTAAATTCACAATGTTTTGTAACTGATGCCTTCCCAACACAAACCACGTGCACCTCAAGTCCGCTTGAATGCAACTGAGCGCGGGTTGGTTTAATATTCACTTTAAGCATGAACATAAGTGACTCGTCAGCCATCTGTTAATCAAAAGTCAAACTAATAAAAAATGGAGCCGGTGGGCATATTACCAACATGGGCATATTCCCTTCACCTACCTTACTATTAAGTCCTAGATCAAAAGCTATATTCTTTCAATATTATTATCCACAAATACAGTGAAACCTGGTTAATTTGGATCTCAAGGCACCAACACATATGTACCAATTATTGAGGGTTTCCTATAATCCAGTTTTCCAATTAAGCAGCTTTAAAATTATAGTTGTCTCATTCACAGAGGCCCTTGCTTACAGAGGTCGAAATGTGCCGTTATTGCATTTTTAGAGATAGAAATGTTAATAAAAATGCGTATTTTTGGTGTTATGAATTTAATGTAGGTATGAATGTACATACATAATGTATTGCGTCGGTTATGTTTGTTTGCACTTGATTGCTAGTTGCTGAAACATGTTTCTCGATAGAATAAATTTGATCAAATATATTAGAATTATCAATATTTGTCATATCGAAATACTTGCGTAAAGTTTCTAAAGCTTCCATTGCCTCACGCTTTGAAATTTTCACTTGAGTCTTTTCAGTCTTCTTCTTCTTCTGTGTCCAAAGAAGAATACATAGCAACTATGTTACCATCATTGTGCTCTTCGGAAATTAGTACATTATCATCCTTAGAAACGAAGTCCTGAAAAGTTGCCTGCAGCTCATTTAAGTCATTCCTACTTGTGGTAAATATTCTATCCCATTCTGGAAACATTACACAGATCTCCAGCTCCTCTTGTAAGGCTCTCAGGTTCAGATACATTCGTCACTTTGAATCCAACTTTTTTGAAGCAATGACTAATTGTGGTTTTGCTAACAGAAAACCAAGCTTTTCTTGCTAATCTCATGGCCTGGAGGAGGTTTATTTCTGGGCTTTTATCCTCTTATATAGATTTGAGAACATACTGAAAAACTTCCTTCCTGTAGTAAACAAAGTTGTTCATAATACCCTGATCCATGGGCTGCAAATTACTTGTGGTATTGGCGGGTAAGTACAATAATGTAACATAGTCTACGAGTAATTTGGGCATATTGTTGTGAGCTGTGCAGTTGTCGACAAACATAATGATTTTTCGTTTTTGGGCCCTCATATCGGCGTTCACTTTTTTTTAACCAATCTGCAAATAATTCGGAAGTCATCCAGGCCTTTTTATTGTTTTGATAATTAACAGGCAACGTTTTAATACCCTTGAAGCATCTTGGGCTCTTAGATTTTCCAATTAAAAGAAGTGGCAGTTTTTCAGTTCCAGACATAACGTATGGTCCTAAAGTTTTTGGAAAATTTTTAAATGCTAATAAATTTTTCCAAATTTTTTTAATTTTAAAAGCACATGTGGCAACAATTAACAACACTAATAACGAAAAATAATTACAAATTACATTATGGATAGTGGCCCGTTATCCTCAATGAGTCGTAATTTTCTTCAGACTTGTCCCATCTTCCTTTGGACAAGAGCAGGTTCTATTTCTCTAATCTTTTGGAAGATGCGACGCCGCAATTGATCTTCATTTGTAGCTTTCCCTTTCCTCGATAGCATTGACCAAAATTCCTCTATTGGCCTAGCCTGAGGTACATTAGGAGGATTGTCCAACTTAGGTACAAAGTCAATGTTATGTTACAATCAATTTATTGGCAAAGCGGATACGCCTTAATGCGCGGCAACAACGCGGAATTCTTTCTAGCTGGTTTGCGGTGTATTTTGGTGCATTTCTTCTTTTCCTAAACCCTAAGTTTGTGCGATCAATTGTTCTTAATACAGTGGTTTTAGAAATACCAAATCTCCGGGCTAATTTTCTCTGAGGAACTTTGTCTTTAGCAGCTTCCATCAGTCTTCTTTCTCTTCTTACACTCAAAATTCTTGGTCTACCGCTTTTGGGTAAATTAATGCATGGTATACCCTCTTCACAATTCCTTATAGTGTTGTAAATGGTTGACTTACTTATAGATATTTTGCTCTTGGTAGATTACAACAATATCATGCTTAGGTATTCGTCCAACTAGATTGTAAATGTCCTGACGAATATCTAATTTGTAAGACATTTTGCTACAATCGATTTGCAAAACTAAACTGTCATAATCAAACTTGATTACGTGTGACGTTTTAGTTTCAAAGGCAACTTGATTAAACGACATTGGGTACAAAAATAAATAATTTAAAAATTTTCCAAAAACTTTAGGACCATATCTTATTAGCACTTACAAGTACAGTGCCCGATCTTTACTCAATTTACCACCATGGCAAGGCTGACCTTTGAACGTAAATGTTTTATCCGGTAGACACTTGTAGAATAAGCCCGTTTCATCGGAGCTGAATACGTCATCGGGGGAATAATCGTGTAATAAAGCTGGAAGGTTTTTGATCCACTCATTACATTCGTTATTGTCCACAGAATTGCTCTCGCCACAAACATTTTTGAATGCGATATCGTTTCTTTTCTTAAATCCCTCCAACCACAACCACCCATTACTGCCAGAAAAATTATCAATATGAAGCTTACTTGGAAATTCCTGAGCTTTCTCTTTAATCATTGGTCCGCTTATTGGAATGTTATTATTCCGTACCTGTTTATCCATGTACAGAGACACTTTTCAACTTCAGGATACTCTGCTACTCGTATTCGTTTGAGTTTTCCTTTTCCATCAATACACTGAGACCGAATTTTCTCGTTGTTATTAATATTCTACACAGGATTGACTTTGGTATGTTATTCTCCCTACACAGTTCATCGCGCGACTTTCCACAATCATAATCTGATAAAAGTGGTAATTTTTCAGATACTGATAACGTTTTATATTTACGTTTGGACATTTTGTACACTTTTATTCCCTTGTTCTTAGGTCAAAGCCTGAGATAGTACTGACGAACAAAGCATGTGCGAAAGACGACGCGAAATATATGTAAGCAAACATGTCAAAATGTGTGAAAACCTGATTAATGTGTCTCACTTATACAGGTAATTGAGCTACAGAGTCTCAATTATAGAGGCAAACTTCGAAAAAGTCTTAGAATTCAGATCTCATTTAACATTTACCCAGGTTCAAAAAATCCCATTAACAGAGGTAATTTAATGAAAAAGAACCGGGACCTCATTGCAACTCTCAATAATAAAGGCTTCTCACTTATCCAGGTCCCACTTAAGAATGTTTCACTGTACTATAATTATATGGTTACAATTTAACTGATTTAATAATAGGTGCGTTCTTTTTGACTGAGATCTCAGTTAATCTCAGCTCACATCAGTAATGTGAGCGCTCTTTTTGTTTTACTCACTTTAAGTGAGCTGAGATTTTTCCTCCCCCTTCACCGATGCTGAATGTGTTGTAAGGGGGAATCAGTTGGACTTGAGTCGGAAATAAAGTGGAGGGGATGAACAAATATTTGATTTACTTGGGTTATTTGTAGTTTTAACCAAGGTTATCTACAGTTTTAACCATTGACATATAAACACACATAATCTGTTTTTCTTTTGTTACAAATTATGGATACAATAGCATTATTATGATTATATGTTTTGTTTCTTATTCAAGCATGCGGACAGATCGCGCGCTTCAATTGAAATGTCGTTCTTTTTGGTGCTTACTCACATCACTTTATCTCAGATCACCTTAACTGACGTGATCTGAGATCTCAGTCAAAAAGAACGCACCTATTGTCTTTATAAATTTTTAATATTAGACTCAAAAATGAATTACAGTCGATAGACAATTGAAATACTTGATAACCGATCCAACAGCTCACGATATTACTTTTCCGGCCAACCCTATCTATATGCGAGAAAAGTATTGGTTTACCCTAAAAAAAGTAAGAATTTTGAAAACAAATTTTTAGTTATTTCCACGTTTTTCATCATGAACAACATGAAAAAACGGTTTTTAGAAATAATAAATGTCTTGTTAGTACGATACAGCCTCCGGAGTGCAACAAGTCGCTAATTTTATAATTGAATATTGTTCAGGACATCTCACAGATGAACTCTATTCATTTTCAGCTCACCAGAACTAGTACAACGGGTGCTATGATACTTGAAGTACGACATTTTTGTAATTTTTTGAGAAATTTCAGTTTGTTAGCACGATACAGCCTCCGGAGTGCATCAAGTCACCAATTTTATGATTGAATATTATTCAGGATGTCTCACGGATGAACCCTATTGATATTCAGCTCACCAGAGCCAGTACAACAGGTGCTATAGTACTTTAAGTACAACATTTTTGTCATTTTTGCAAAAATTTCAGCTTGTTAGCACGATACAGCTTCCGGAGTATATACAAGTGACCAATTTTATGATTGAATATTATTCAGGATGTCTCACAGATGAACCCTATTGATATTCAGCTCACCAGAGCCAGTACAACAGGTGCTATAGTACTTTAAGTACAACATTTTTGTCATTTTTGCAAAAATTTCAGTTTGTTAGCACGATACAGCTTCCGGAGTATATACAAGTGACCAATTTTATTATTCGATATTATTCAGCGCGTCTCAAAGATGAACCCTATTCATATTCAGTACACTAAAGCTAGTACAATGCATGCTATGGTACTTGAAGTACCAAATTTTTGTCATTATTGAAGAATTTTCAGTTTGTTAGCACGATACAGCTTCCGGAGTATATATAAGTGACCAATTTTATGATTGGATATTATGCAAGGCGTCTTATAGATGAATCTTATTGATTTTCAGCTCACCAGAGCCAGTACAACAGATGCTATAGTACTTTAAGTATGACATTTTAGTCATTTTTGGAGAATTTTCAGTTTGTTAGCACGATACAGCCTCCAGACTATATATAAGTGACCAATTTTATGATTGAATATTGTTCAGGGCGTCTTATAGATGAATCTTATTGATTTTCAGCTCAGAAGAGCTAGTACAACGGGTGCTATGGTACAGGGTGTCCGGTAATTAATTTAATGTTTTAACGCAATAAAACTTACTTCCAGAACATGATATACCAGGTTTATTAGCATTATTAGACAGAGTAAATATGCGGATTTAGTGTTTAAACGGAATATCGTTTAAATGTCGACCGTTTTCATCGTAGCAGCTGTTAATCTGGAGCGTAAGCTGCGGAAAACGTTCTGACACATCGCCATGGGTATGCCACGTATAGCATTGGTGATGCGGTCCGTCAGCTGCTGGATGGCTTGTGGCATCGGTTCCGTGTAGACGACATTATTCTAGTATCCTAATAGGACAAAATCCAGTGGGGTTAGATGTGGTGAGCGTGGAGGAAATGGAATATACCCATTGATGGACATTACCGTGCCAGGAAACACTTCGGTCACTGCATTTATGGATATTTCTGCAGTATTTACAGTAGCGCAATCTTGTTGAAACTACGTGCCGTTGTTATCATAGCCAGGGAACTGTTGTAGGGATGGGCGTCAAAAATCCCGAAACGTCGACGCGTCACAACGTACGAATCGTTTGATTTAAAAAATGATTCGATCATGAACTCTCGTTGTTCTTCAGGCCACGGTGCCATCGTAACTGAAATCTGCATGGTTACGCTACTTGTCTACAATCCCCCATCATCCTATTTAGTGCAGGGCCGGTGTCAGAATAATTCGAAATATTAAATTCATTACCTGAAGTGTAACACTTTTTGTCCTTTCTGGTTGTTAGCACGATTCAGCTCACCAGAGTGAATACAATAGCTGCTACAGTACTTTAAGTAAGATATTTTTATCATTTTTGGAGAAGTTTCAGTTTGTTAGCACGATACAGCCTCCGGAGTATATACAAGTGACCAATTTTATGATTGGATATTATTCAGAGAGTCTCAAAGATGAACTCTAGTGATATTCAGCTCACTAAAGCCAATACAACGGGTGCTATGGTACTGGAAGTACCAAATTTTTGTCATTTTTGGAGAATTTTCAGTTTGTTAGCACAATACAGCCTCCAGGGAGTATACGATTGATCAATTTTATGATTGAATATTGTTCAAGGTGTCTCACAGATGTACCCTATTGATTTTCAGCTGACTAGAGCGAGTACAGCGGGTCCTATAAATCCATTTTTGGAGAAATTTTGGTTTCTTAGCACCATACATCTCCCGAAGTGTGTACAAGTGACAATTTTATGATAGAATATTTTTCAGGGCATCTCACAGATGCGGAAAAGTTAGTTACAATCTTTAAAGCCGTTTATTTTTTTAGTAAATGCAAAATTTCAATGATTTCTAACCTAACAACTACTGTCAATAATTTTTTGATGACATCAGAAAAAATTTCTGTTATTCTGATTTTAAATGAGTGTGATTGTATAGCACGCGTGCTTTTAAATGTATTTTATTCAAGAAAAATAAACGCTCGAGCCAATCTCTTGCGTTTAAACATTGTTGCTTGTGTACAATGTTATCTAACAAACTTGAATAATAAATAACTAATTTTGCTTTTCCAAACTTGTTTAATATTATGAATATAATTAGTGGTAAGAGATCGGAGTCGGTCGTTACTATACGTTTGTGTAAACAAGACATTAATTCTCTTAATTCGTTTTTGATAGTTACTTAATGCGGTTTTTTCCGTAGGGGAAAAGACAAACATCATTTTGCTTTACTTTCTAAACAATATGTTTGAGAGAAAGATATTAGAGGATTGGAGTGCATCGACAACAATATGTTACGGAAAAGTTGCCTAATGTCATTAGGGTAAACCTAGGAGAGATAGCGCACTTTTTTTGAATTTGGTGTAAAACCAGTACAGTGCAGAAATTAACAGAAATAAAAATATGTCACGAGGGGGTGATGTATTAGCTTACGATTGTATACTTCAAAAAGCATTCGACTGGTAAACGTGTCAAGAAAAATAAATGTTTTTTTTCTCGATGTTGCGTCATGTCACCTAAGTATGTGGGGGAGATAACGCAGTGTGTTAGGTGAGATGACGCATTCATTAGTTCGTGAAATAATAGCAGAAAATAACGTTAAACACGTTTTCAGTAGGTATTTCATTAAACTATATTCATATTTTCAACGTAAATTATTTATTTGAAAAAGAAACAAAGATAAATTCTGAGAAAAAAAACATTATTCTTGTAGGTACAAAAACAAAAGCTGCCTACTTCATTGCCTTCTTTCCGCAATATTCACAGGTGTCCACGAACTTCGTGCAGCCTTCGTGCATTGGATCCAATCATCCATTTTCGTCGTTTGGTTGTAGTTCTCACCACATCCTACACAAACATCCGATTTATCTTCAATCTTCGTAGACGACACTCAAGTTTTCCTCTTCGTCACTAGATGATTCTGGAAAGCACTTCTTCTTTGCAGGTTGTCTTACAGTTTTTGTTGTGGCTTTTGCTTTTGCTTCACAGCGTTTTGGTTTTCTAGCCTTTCTTTCTTTTGTTTCTTTTCTGAGATATTGTCATTGTCTGTTAAAACAGAAGCAAGTTGTCTCCGTTTCCATACAGTTTCGACTGCCTTGGCAATGGGAGATATTTGGTCGAGCATTTTACCAGGAGTAGAGCCTTTTCCATGAAAAGTGAAACGAATAGGCTGAGATGAAACTGACCTGTGCCGAGTACTGATGTCGAGTGTAGCTTCATTTGGTGAGGGGTCTGTTTCAGGCCAATGTGAACAACCAGGTTCTGGAGAATTTGACGTATCCATAACAGCGCCAACTGGGGCGTTTGCATGTATCTGAAGATCTTCAGGATGACTTGCTGTTGTTTTTGAGTTTTATGCTCTGTTAGGTAAGCATAATCAGGAATGATCGATGGATCGAACGGGACAATGCCTGTTGCTTTAAATGATGACACTGCATTTTTTAATGTTGCGGAATTTCCCCAAGCAGTGGCAAGTAACTGTCCGAACTGCTGCCTGTTAAGTCGTCTTCCGGGATTTGTTCGTAAAAATATATTGGCAGCATTGTAATAAAGTGCCTTGAAAGCTTTGAAAATGCCTCTATCCAAGGGCTGCAAAAACTGGGTGCTATGACTTGGCAAACAAAAGAGAGTGACTTCATTCTCAGCTGCATATTCGAACATTTTAACGTTGCTACAATGTGAGGAGTGTCCATCTAATAAAAGTAGTTCTTCTAGTAGTTGTTCTTCCTCTTGAAGATACATGTTGGAGGTATTGAAGCAAACGATGATCGAGATGGTTTCCCCCTTCTCACAAGGTGTAACAGACACGACGTTTTTGGACCTCTTGGTAGCTAAAACGTGTTCGGGACAGTTGTTAAGTTGTAACCCAGTCACATCAATGTTGTAGATGCGTCCAGGCTCGTTCATCAATTCGTTTTCAATCAACGTCTGTTCGAGGAGTGAAAAATATGAGGCCACATTTTCCCGTGTCATTGCTGAAGCTCTGGCAGCAGAAGCTCCTTCAGATTTTCGTATGCTAAGATGTCGTTACCTTCTCAAAAAGGAATTAACATTTAATTATTTTACATAGAAGAGGGATAAATGACGAACTGTAGGTCCTTATACCTTATTCTATGCTCTATAGAACCATCTTCAAGAACACTGCAAGGGTTTACGCTAAAAGGAATCAATACAAGCTGTAATCATCTTCATGCAAATTTAAATATTGTTTCTTTATACAATATCTATTATATTTATTATAATAAAAATAGAATGGAATAGAAAAATATAGATACACAAAATAAAATTTTGTTATAAGATATAAAAATAAAAAATCTCCCATTTTATCAGTATTATTTATGTAGAGATACTGTGGTCGTTGTTTTAATTTGTATGTTATAAAATAACTGTACCTAATTAATTCAATAATAGTTATTAGTGATGTTGAAAAGCTGGAGATAAAGCAAATTGGATGAATATATACAAAATATAAAACACAAGATGCCCACTACTCCACTACAAAATCAGCACTATCTTCATCGTCACTGTCAAAATTAATAATAAGTGAAGGCACATCCTGTCTATCAAATACTACTTCTCTATCCCACCTATCTTGTATAATTTTTTCAGTGTGCTCTACTGTCTTTGACCAAATATCAGAAGTCGCTTTTTCTAAAGACTTTTTCCATACACATATTGTTTGTTCTGTTGAAGAACCATCAGTTCCCACATGATCTCTATAAACATTTTTAACTTTGCCCCAAATATGTTCAATTGGGTTGAACATACTGTGGTAAGGGGGAAGTCGAAGCACTTTGTGACCATATTTTTCAGATAATATGTCAGCTTCATATACTGTTGGTGGTTTATTCCTACAAAAATGCATATATTTAAACAAAATAAAAGTTATCTAAGTATTACTATAATATATTGAAAACTGTTTATATCAACTTACCGTTGTACTAAATTCAATAATTGGGTTTTGAGGAAAGTATTTTCAAAAGGAATATCATTTTGTATCAACCGGTACTGTATATCAGCCTTTTTGGTAGCTGTTGTTGGTACTTTATTGATCACTGTACTGTGATAACTTGCATTATCCATTACAATTGTGGCAGGTTCTTCCAAGTTCACTAAAAGCTGCTATTCAAACCAATGCAAAAAATGTTCTCGGTTCATTTCACTATGGTAATCACCATCTTGTTTTTTGGAAGAAAAAAGCAGGCATGCTCCAGGAATAAATCCTGAAGAGGAACAAGCATGCAATACTATATACTTATAATAAGGAAATAACAAATTACTACTAGGTTTCCTAGATAGACTGCATAGCTTAAAACAACTATTAATAATTATATAGATTTAAATAAAATAGTGTGACTAGTAAATATTTGAAAAGGTCTTAAAATAGCAGGAATGTTAATATATCATAAATTAATTGCTAAATTTTATTATTTAATTACCTTGAACCACCAATTTTGTTTTTTTTCACGCTTCTATGATAAGAATCTTGCCAAGAACGTCCAACAGTAGCGTCTTTAAATATCCAGGTCTCATCCAAAAACACAAATTGATATAAACTTTCCCTTTTTATCTTGACATATTCATGTAGAAAATGTACACGTTTTAATGCAATATGTGGCAACTCCATTAAACCATGTCGAGGATCATCTTTTTGGTATTTGAATCCAATATTTTTCACTATCTTCCAGAGTGATGTTAAACAACCATTACAGAGTTCATGGTTAATGTGTTCATCTGAAAAAATATTGTGTTAGTTAATTGTGAATAAAATAAAACAGTAAATTCAATATACTCACTGTTTCCATCAATTTCGTATATAACATTTCGGAAAGAATTTTGATCAAAGTTATCAATTTCAACAGTAGGTTTTATGCGTTGTCTCTTTTTAGGTGGGCTTTTAGGCTGTTCACCTCTATTATGCTTGGCGGCAATGCGGTTAACAGCGGTAGCGCTAAGTTGTAAAGCTTCTGCAACTCTCTACAATATAATTACTTCAATTTATGAAAGGATAATTTATTATCAAGTTTAATTAACCTAACCTAATATTAAAAACATTTAATCATTTACATTTAAATATGTAACAAACAATAATATGAATAATGATGAATACAAATAGCGAATACTGTTACTTACGTCTCTTACAGCAGTAAGCGGGAGAAGCGGGCCCCCATTTCGGCATTCTCGTTCAAAATATCACAACAAAGATGTTACCATATCTTGACATTTTCTGTTCAGCTGCTTCGGCATTTTATTAACGACACACTGCAGATTTCCCTGAATACTTAGTTATGAAAATAACGGTTTTTTTAATCTTAAAGAAGCAATGAATTCAAAAGCACCAAAAAAAACTTGTAAATATTAGACGATGATCGAATGTCAATAAACGTCAAAACAAACTGGGGAATTTTACCAGTTGATTTGACAACGTGTTGAAGTTTTGACAACCCGTTAGCTGTAAATTGCCCTGGCTGTTGAGGATAAACTTATTCACGGTTGGTAAATTAATATTTATTCTGATAAGCAGGAAAGTAACTAAAAATGACATCATCGTCTTTTTATCGTAAATAAACCATAACAGAATTTTATATAGAGGCATGTTGAAAAGTTTCCAAAAAATTCGAGGTCCTGGATAAAAATTTGATAATTTTGATATACAGTAAAGGATCTAATACTACGTATTTTGACACGAGGAATCGAATTTTGCTATTCGTTTTTCGATATACTCATTATTAAAAAAATTAAGAAATATTTTCTGATATTCCTTCAAGTAAACTATTTGGAAAAAAATTGATGGGCGAAAACCCATAGATTCATTGGATTCGTTGTGATCGAAGACCTTTAATTACAGATTCTTATGATTATTTTTTGACGTTTCTTAAAACCAATGAAATGCTTCTTTATTTGACACAAGGGTAAGTTTCAACCAATCATGTCATTATTATAGTGGGAATAAAGCTCTTGTGATTATTCTCGGGAATAATCACTGTTGCTTTTATTTGTCTAGCAAGTGTCAGATAGTTGTCAAAATAATTATCTAGTTGTGTCAACGTTATATATAAAATGAGTGAACATCATCGGTTTAGTACCTTTTCTGATGAAGAAATAACGAATAAGATTATAGAAACTAGTTCGAAAAATATTCTAATAAGTAATCAGTCTATATGGAGACAATTTAAGACCTTCACCAATTTGTGAATCAAAAAATAATCTAGTCAAATATAACTCGAGAGTTCCATAAATTAGAAAATAATTTGACAGATTTTGTTCAAACTTGTTGCCATTTGGCAATAGCCACTCGAGCCCTGCGGGCTCTCGTGACTATTGCCTAGCAACAAGTTTTCAAAAAATCTGTCAATTTATTTTCAATTTATTCTCACTCTCTTGTTATATTACTACTGAAAATCGTATAATAACTACTATTTTTAAAACTCCCAAATAATACGATTTTTGAAATTTTTATTTTTTTAAGCCTGTTACATAGGTCTTATAGAATTTTTTTAGCCTCCATCCAAGAAGTATAAATTCCATCAAAATTTCTGTAGACCGAGGAAAACGTGCTTCGAATTAAGTATTCTGTAGATAATCAATCTCTATTATCTAATCCAATTGACCTTTCTTTGTCATTTCCAATGCCATTTTTACAAGTATTATAATATTCTTTGGTATTTCTAGGTTACGCATAGCTAGGTACATTTTATTTAGATCTAATCTATTATACCTAGACTTTCTTGAAGTTTATAAAGATCGTACGTAATTCGATTTTATATTAAAAATTTGTCAGTAGGCGGTCGATTTTTATGAAAACCTGATATGTTCCTAATATATTCTCTGCAAAGGTATTTAATTCTAAGAATAACTAGTACCGTTACCTTTATTGATATTTTGCAAATTATCAATAGTATGACGTGAATAATTGGATTGGTAGACTAGATTTATCACCCTTACCCCCCCAATTTCTCGTTTTGTAAATAAAAATGCTAAAAAATATACCATTTCAACCAGGTTCTGGATAAAATACAATTACATAGAATATTTATGTGAGATGTACCTATTTCATTCTCTGTAGGTATCGATAACATTTTTTTATTTAAAATATATTTAATGTAAGATAAAAGCATATCTACCAAAGCACCTGCGAGGATTATTATTCATACACGTATTCAAGATACGAAATTATCCATGCATAAAATACGTATTTACACATAAATTACGTAATTTGAATACCATAGAAATTTAATAGTAACGACTACTATACTGACGCGGTTTTTTCCATCTTTCTAAGAAGTTTGTATGTGCCTATTATACTACAGTAGATACTCAGGAATCGGAATTTAAAAAAAAAGTTCAACTTTGATGTCTTATAACTCGGTTTGTATTATCGATGGAAAGTGGCTGTAATTTTTTATAATAGTATGAACATTCCTATTTCGATTTTCAGCAATTTCAATATTTCCATAGCATAGATGAAGTTACTACAAATTTTTTTAAGGTAATTTTTTACAAAAATGTTTACCCTAAATTTAACCCTGTATCGTTTCTACAGATATACAATGGGTGAATTAAATTATAGTCTATCTAATGGCGTAAGAAAGTAGTCGATGTATAATATATATAGGCATAAGACAGGCCCTAGGGCCTATAGCCGTGTAAGAATTTTCCATCTGTATCTATCGCTTGCTACGCTTTTCCAGTTCCGTATTCCCTTTTCCGCGATGTCCTGCATTACGGCTTCTTTCCACTTTCTTCTGGGCCTACCTCTCTTCTTCTTTACCTCTGGTCTTTTCCATGCTACTTCTTTTACATCTCTTGACTGTTCCATCCGTTCTAAGTGACCTAACCACTGCAGTCTTTTTTTTGATTGGATTACTTCAATTATTGTTGAGTCATTGTATAGATCATACAACTCCTTATTTGTGCGCCTCTCCCATCCTTCTTCTGTTTTTTTTCCGCCATAAATTTTCCTTAATATCTTCCTCTCCCAGATTTCGAGTTTGGATTTCTGCTTCTTATTCATAACCCATGTTTCACATCCGTATAGCACTGTCGGTCTTAATATTGTTTTATAAATTATTTTCTTTGTTGCTCGTGTGACTTGTTTTGATCTCAAGATTTTGAGTAATCCTCCAGCACATCTATTGCCCTTGGCCAGTCTAAGATCGATTTCTGCTTCTTCCTCACATTTATCATTTATTAGGACACCTAGATACATATAGTTCTTGGTTTCCTTTATTTGTATTATTTTATCGTTCTGTAGCTCTAGCCGTAATGTCTCAGGCTCTTCCGTTACTGTTTTATTTCTTAGTTTCATGTACTGGTTTTTTGCTTCATTTATCTCCAACCCCACTTCTTGTGCTGCTGTCACTAGATCTTTTGCTATTTTCATCAGTTCTTTTTTTTCCTTGATAATAAAACCACGTCATCTGCATATGCCAAACATTGGTGGCTTTTGTTCAGTAATGTACCCCGACGGTTGATTTTGCTTTTCCTTATAACATCTTCTAATGCTATGTTGAATAGCATGGTAGATAGGGGGTCTCCTTGCCTCAGTCCTTGGGTTGTATCAAATTCTTCTGATTCTTCCCCTTCTACTCTTACTACATTTCTTGTCTGCTTGAGTGTCATTTCCACCAGTTTGCATAGCTTCTCTGGAATTTTGTATTTTCTTAAGACTCTCAATAACTTAGTCCTGTTTATCGTGTCATAGGCTGCCTTAAAGTCGATAAACAGCATATATGTAGGAATCTCGTATTCGTAACAGTGTGTTAATACTTGTTTTAGTAACAAAATTTGGTCTGTTGTTCCTCTAGCCTTACGAAATCCACACTGGTACTCGCCGGTTATCTTTTCTGTATAAGTTTCTAATCGTCTTTTTATTAGTGTGGCTAGTACTTTGTACATGCAATCAAGTAGTGCTATTCCTCTGTAATTGTTGCAATGTGAAATGTCACCTTTCTTGTATATCGGTAGAATTACTGCTTTTTTCCCCCCTTCTGGCATATGTTCAGTCCTCCAAACCTCTTGTATTAATTTAGTAATTTCTCTTTTTAATACAATACCTCCGTATTTCAAGTTTTCTACTGTAATACTATTGGATCCTGGGGCTTTATTATTTTTCATATTGTGGATAATTTCTTCTACTTCTGCTAGCGTAGGTTCTTCATCTTCGGAACGGTTTTCTTCTCCCAATAGAACGTCTTCTCTTTCTTCTGTTTCTAGTTGTGCATTTACTTTTAATAGCTCTTCAAAATGGCTTTTCCATCTTCTTATTATTTCAGTTTTTGCTCCTAGCAGTTTACCGTTTCCATCTTTGATGTATGGTGTTTTTGGCCTGTGTCCTTTATTTATTTCTTTCACATCCTTGTAGAAATTTCCAATTTCTTGTCTCCAGTATTTTTCTTCCATTATTTTTATTCTGTTTTCATCGTGTTCTCTTTTCTTAGTTCTGCAAATATTTTTTGCAATTTTCGTCTGTTCAATGTATTCCCGTTTGTACTGTTCTTTCCCGGTCTGTAGATATTTTCCCTTAAACTTCTTTTCTTACTTATTTCTTCCATATATTCGTCGTCAAGCCAGATCTTCCTTTTGGTAGCCTTTATGGCGTTTAAGCTTTCGTCTGACGCTTTCAAAATTGCTGTTTCCATCCGTTATAATTTCTTTTCTACACCCTGTTCTAATTCTGTTTCCCTAGTTTGTTCTAAGTATTTCTCTATTTTTGATCTGTATTTATCGGCTACTTGAGGATGTTGCAATTCTTCCATGTAATATTTCACCGTTCTTCTGTTTTTTTCTAATTTTTCTTTTATCTGTTTCTGTTAGTTTAAATTTAGCCATTACTAGAAAATGGTCAGAGTCTATATCGGCACCCCTATATGATTTAACATTTTTTATTGATTTGGCATCTTTTTCCCCTATTAGCACGTGATCAATTTGGTTTGATTCGTTAGTGCCTGGAATTATCCAAGTTCCTTTGTGTATATTCTTCCTTTTAAAATGTGTACTCATAATCTTCATTTGCTTTTCTATAGCCATATTGATTAATCTAAAACCATTATCGTTACTCGTATTATGTTTGCTTTCGCCTCCCGTTATAGTTCTAAATATGTCTTCATTTCCTACTTTTGCATTTGCATCTCCCATTATTATCTTTACATTTTGCCGTTTGGTATTCTGTCAATAATTTCTTCCAGTTGTTCATAGAATGCATCTTTATCTTCATCAGTTTTCTCTTCTGTAGGTGCATGAAAGTTAACGATTGTTATGTTTTTGACATTTCCAGTAAACTGTAGTTTGCATATCCTGTCTGAGATCGCTTGGAAGTGTGTGATTTGTCCTTTCATATTTTTACTGACTACAAAGCCTGTACCAAATCGTCTTTTTTCATTTCCACTTGTAAATAGGACATATTCCTCCATTTCTTTTATATTATTATTTTTTAAATGTGTCTCCTGCAGCGCTAGAATTTCTATATTGTATCTTTTTGCTTCCTTTACTAAATTTGTTATGTCCCCCTCTCCGTATATTCCTCGCACGTTCCATGTTCCTATATTTATAACATTATTTTCTTTTTTAATTATTTCTTTTTTGCGGTTCTTTTCTTTACCTCTTTTCTTGTAATCCTGTACCTTGTTCATTGTTTGAGTCGATGCCGGAATCGTATTGTCACGTGTGTCTACTAGTTTTTTTGGTTGAACTGTAACTGTTTTTGTTCATTTCATTTCCATACTATACCATTTACTATTAATTTCTTGTAACCTACTATTGTTTGTTTGCCCTTATCTTTTTCTTCCTTAGCCTTTCCTCTGATTATTTTTTGTACTTCCTGTTCCTTCTTGGTAAGATCCGACTCAATGAAAATGTTTTCCCGGAGATGTCTCAGTCTGCTTTTATTTTTCAAGATGTCAATTTTATCTGTTATGTTTTCCATGTATCATATAGTTTCGTAATTATAGAATTTTTTATAGAAAACATTTTTGCGGTCCTAACCAAAAAATTATAAATTTTGGCTTATAGTGAATATCTGAAAAAAGTATGCGAAATATTTTTTATTATAAAAATCAAAAAATATTTTCTGAAATTTTTTCAAGTAGAACAAAAAATGTTGGGTGAAAACTGCAGTTGGTCCGGTGGATTTTTTCCCATGTATGAAATTATTAACATACTACTTTTTGTAGTACGTGTCTTTTCTACTCACAGAATCTAAACCTCCGAAATAAAACCTTTTGTTCCATTACAACATAATATAACCGACAGAGATAGCCATATGATGAATGTCGGCGATAGGTTTAATCCACAGAACATTTTAGCCACATCCTAATTGTTCTGTACATAATATCTGTGATCTGATTTGCGATACGAACAACAAAAAATATAATTTAAAAACCAACAAAAATATATTTACACTCACAGAGACATCCTGTATTTATGTTTAAAATTAATTACAGGAAGAAGAATTCGTACAATCGGAAGAAACAGTACTATTTATATTATTTCTGAGCCTGCATACGAAGTTAGATATTATCAACAAAAATCTGTTCCAGGTAAATGTAAAAATTATATAATGTCCATATTATACAACGTTAAAACTTAAAGATGATAAATTTCATTTTAATTTTTCCTTTCAGATATCGAGAGAGTTACTAAACCGAAAATCGTTCACAAAACTCAAAAATCAAAAGAAGACAAATTCATTGTAAAAAGTAAAAATGGGAAAAAACAAAATATTTCTCCCATTTCGTTTTTTCCTCGAGAACCAGTTTACAGGAATCAACAAACGCCTTCCTACATAGTGCCATTTACGGAACTTCCGCCAAATTTCGGTAAGATATTCCAAATAAGAAATTTCATCCATTCTAGTGTCTTTTACGAGATTTTCTTCATTTTTTTGGAAACAAATATAAATTCGTCACAATTATGGATCTTTAACTGACTTTAGTTATACTATATGCTACAGGGGGAGTTCAGAATACAATTGATTGAAACATTTTGATCTGTTTCTTGAATTACGATGGTAAATAACCCAAGATTAATTTTAAACTTTGCTCGAATATTCGAATTTACGCATGCATGAATTTCAAAAAAAACTTGTACATTGGAAGAGTTGTATACAGTGTTGCCACCACCCAATAAAGAAATTATCGTGAAGTGCTGTCAACATTATCGATTTGTTTATTAAAAAAACAAGTCGTTTTGTTTTTCTTTATAGAAAATATCTTTTTAAAAAGAACTAAAATTAACTACAACAAAATATATTTTAATAAAGAACAAATATAATACAAAAAATGTATAAAGACTGTACTAAGAGTTATACAAAGAACGATTTAAAATGATTAGAATATTATAATATCCTACAAAAGTGTTTATGCGGTTTTACAGGTGTCCACTTGATAGTGCTGCAGACATAACTCCTGCCTCCTTAAGTTTCGAAAAACACTGAGTGGCTTTTCGAAATATTCTTTACTTCTGTAGGGTTTTCCTTTAGCCTCTTCTTGAAAATTTTCAAAATTTGAGTTCTATATTTGACGAATATGTAGACTAATATGCTTGTGTTATTATACGGGTTGTCTTTCACTTCTGTAATTGGTTCCAGTTGTTTCGAAATTCTGCTAATTTCTTTAAGTATATTCTTGTTATGTTCGGAATTTGGTAATTTCTGGAAGCACTTAACGTTTCCATTTCAATTTTTGGTAGTATGAACGGCTTTCCTTTACTAATTGGAATTTTATTACGTTTGATTCAGTGTCTACTACTGGTAATGTAATATATAAACGAATAATTTCGAATAGTTTTTCTCTTTTGACTTTAAAAGAAAGAGTTTCGTTGCTAGTAAAATATAATTGATTTTTATACATATTTATTGGTCGTCATTTCTCCAGTACAAATATGTTCATTTCCTAAAGCTAAATCAAGAAAGGAAAGTAAAAAGGAGGAGGTCGGAAGCGAGGAAAATCTATGATCGCAACAGATACTCCTGAAAAGGAATCGTTGGAAGAAAAAGAAAGGAATCGTTGGAAGAAAAAGAAAGGAATCGTTGGAAGAAAAAGAAAGGAATCGTAACGAAAAGAAAGTCAAATAGACCAGGGTAGAAGCCTTTAAAAATAATAAAAAGTGAAAAAAATAATAGTAGGATGAAACCCATTAGAAAAGGAGGGGAATATTATGAAATGAAAGGAAAAATAATTTACGGGCGATCTGAGGTCGGGAATGGGATGGGGGTGAGTTTTTAAGGGTAAAAGACGGTTTTTCTCGATTTCCGGCAAAACTAAAAGTTCTATCGAAAAAAGTCAAATGGCAAAGTTGTAGGTAATCAAAATATCTAAAACTTTTGTATTCACACTTTTTTCACATAACCTCAAAATTTATGTGAAAAATTCAAAAAACCAACTTTATGGTTTTTTATTTTTATCTTTTACAAAAAAATTTTTTTTCTAACGAAATTTGGTGAAAACTTACCTTTTTATGTCCCAAATACGCTGTAATTTATTTGATTAAAAATATTTATTTTTTCACCTTATTTTGAATTAATATCGAAAAAACACCCTAATTTTCAATCGAAAACTCACCCGTCAAAATATCAGCTTTTTAAAAAAGTTGATATGTTTTCTGTTCGTTGAAATCTCTACTTTCCGATGGTGAAAAAACAAATATATGTTACTATAGTAAATCTTCTCAGAAAATGCAAAAAATCGAAAAAAACTCGAATTCGATTTTTTTTTATTATTATAAAAAATTTTGAGCTATTTATTAAAATTAGCACTTTACTTACTCGAAAAACGTTAGATCACATGTTACATTGATAAAAAAATTCAAATAAAAATATACTACTATAATTAACAAACAAATAAGTTAAAATAACCTCAGGAAAAATGTTAAATCTCAACTTTACGATTTATTTGTGAGCGCGAATGGACCAACGCATTCTGACGGTGTAGTGCATGTCGTTGACGGTGGATTTTTACTGCACAAAGTAATTTGGCAAAAAAATGAAACGGTAGAAGAGATAATGAATAAATGTTTGCGCTATGTAGAAAAACATTACGCAGTAAGCAGCTATATTGTCTTTGATGGGTATCCCGAAATTAAAAAATCAGTTAGTGTTACAACAGTACCAGCAGCTACTTCAACTAAAAGAGGAGAACGTAGTCGTAGAAAAACCTCAGACAATATTCCAGAGTTCGATTATCAAAATCATACAAAAATACCTTTTTTGCAAGAAAAATTTTTATCTAATGAGAAAAATAAGGATAAAATAATAAAAACTTTGATGAAAAGATTACAGTTACGAGGATTTTCCTGCAACCATGTAGAAGAAGATGCTGATGCTGACATAATTGAAACCGCGATAAAAGTTGCAATGAGTACTAATAAAACTGTAATTGTTGTGGGCCAAGATATTGATCTTTTGGTCCTTTTAAATCAGTTAAATTCATATAATCATGACATTTATTTTCTCAAACCAGGTTCTGGAAATGTAGAAGACCTATTTTTCACGTCTAATAGTTTCAAACATGAATCATTAAGAAACATTGTTGCATTTCTGCATTGTTTTTCTGGTTGCGATACAACATCTGGATTTGCCGCAAAAGGAAAGAAAAGTATCGTCAATTCATTATTAGACGTTTAAAATTTGTCAAGTTTGGCCAATGTTTTTTATAAGAAAGATGCGAGTAAAGAAGAAATAAAAAAAATGGATTACAACTAATCAAATCTATTTATAAATGTAAAAATGAAAAAATTACACTGAATCAATTAAAGTTTCAAAAATATCAATTGGCAAAAATTAAATCATCTTTCGTTTTGGCAAACCTCCCACCCACAGAAGGAGCAGCAGAACAACATTGTTACAGGGCATATTATCAGCTTCAAACTTGGTTGGGTAACGAACTAACAGCTACAGATTGGGGCTGGAAGCAATATCAACGTGGAATTATGCCCAAATTTACACAAAAAGAATTAATTCCGGAAATATTGCTCAAAACTATTTGCTGCAGCTGTGAAACTGGATGTAACAGTTTAAAATGTGGTTGCCGAAAACATGGTTTAAAATGCACAAATTTATGTTCAAACTGTCATGGTTCTGAAAATTGCTCCAATATCGAAAAAGAAACCTACGAGGAAGTTAATGATTCAGAAGAAATTGTGGATGAAGAACCAACGCAGTCTGGAAATAATGTCGGAGAGGAAGAAGGTGATAGTCATGAAGATTTAGAAGATGTACTAGAATCGGAGATGTTTGACGAATCTAACGATGAAGAAATGCCATCAAAAAGACAGAAACTAATGGATAAGTGATTAGAATTGAATATAAGGTATTTATGAATGATAAGATTAATGTGTTTAAAAATATTGTAATGAATAACGTAATCAGAATAAAGTATCTACATTTAATTGTACGATTTACATTTATATTTATATCTAATGAGATTTTCTATGACAAAAATGTAATTAGTATTAAATAAATCAACTTTTTAATTGAAACAAATTGCAGCAATCACATTTTTTAGATGAAATTATTTATAATAATTAAAAAAAATTCTAATTCGAGTTTTTTTTCGATTTTTTGCATTTTCTGAGAAGATTTACTATAGTAACATATATTTTTTTTTCACCATCGGAAAGTAGATTTCAACGAACAGAAGACATAGCAACTTTTTGAAAAAAGCTGATATTTTGACAGGTGAGTTTTCGATTGAAAATTAGGGTGTTTTTCGATATTAATTCAAAATAAGGTGAAAAAATAAATATTTTTAATCAAATACATTACAGCGTATTTGGGACATAAAAAGGTAAGTTTTCACCAAATTTTATTATAAAAAAAATTTTTGTAAAAGATAATAAAAAACCAAAAAATTGGTTTTTTGAATTTTTCACATAAATTTTGAGTTTATGTGAAAAAAGTGTAAATACAAAAGTTTTAGATCTTTTTATTACCTACAACTTTGCCATTTGACTTTTTTCGATAGGACTTTTAGTTTTGCCGAAAATCGAGAAAAACCGTTTTTTACCCTTAAAAACTCACCCCCATCCCGTTCCCGACCTCAGATCGCCCGTAAATTATTTTTCCTTTCATTTTTATAATATTCCCCTCCTTTTCTAATGGGTTTCATCCTACTATTATTTTTTTTGGTTCTAAAAATTATCGACCCTGGTCTAAAAGCAATAAAGAAATGATGAAGAAATTGGAGACTTTATCACAAAAGATTATTGTTCAGAATGGGAAGAAACTGAAGATGATGATGATGTTCGTACAAATTTAGAAGCTGCTGTTGATTGTGACTTTATAGTTGTGAAAGTTTCGGCAAAAAATGGGAAGTTTTCAATGTGGCTAGAGTTGAAAAAAATTACAGGAAGGTTTTGAAGTGAAGTTCTTCAAAAGACTAATTTTCTCCAAACGGTTTCAAGAGACATTAGAAGAATTTTCTTTCGTAACTTTCCACCAAGTTATTTTGATTTTGCCAAAGGCAATAGAAGACATCATAAACATGTTTTATTTTAATACAGATAACTCTGTATTATCTCTACAATAATTTTACATTTAAGCGAGAAATTTAATTTTGAAATCTTGAAAATAACATCTTTTAACGACGTTGCCAACAATTTTAATGTATAAGAAAATATAGGGGAAGGTGGAGCACAATGAAACACAAAAGTTGCTTTTACCTGAGACTTTTTTCAACGTTTTAGATGTTTTCCCTGTTACCTTCAGGATCTAATCGATGTAATAAATGCGTCGACCTATCATTCATTTTGCCCCATTCCCGGGTTACAATGAAACAGTGTAAGAGGTACCTTGAAACAACTGAAAAAAAAACACCATAATTAAAGAAAAAAACTTTATTTATCCAATTAATTAATTTAAAGTGTTAAGAAAAGTCATCTGGAGTATAAAGTAAGTTCAACTGATCATATTAAGGCAGAAACACAAAATCATTTTACATAGCCAATGCTCAAATTGCTAAAATGAATTAAATGAAACCTTTTCAACTTTTAGTACCCTAAGCCACAGATGAATTAATTTTCCATCAGCATCTTTATGTATATGTCATTAACCGAGGCAATGTCATCTACAATAAGAGGCTCCACGAATGTGTTGCATTTTCGGTATCGTTATCTGGATTTATAGGCTCCGTTGTTCTGAGTCTGGTGAGCTGAAAATCCACAGGGTTCATCTGTGAGATGACCTTAACAATATACCCAATTATAAAATTGGTCAGTTGTATGCAAATAATGTAGTCATATTGCGTATTTATGTACATTGTGAACTTGACCTTATTCATAGTCTAGTGTAAACTCGGCTTTACGTAGTATTCAGAGTTGCGTTCGTTTTGGGCCCGAGAGTAACTCTGGGTGACACCTGCTTTATACCGATGCGTTCTTTTTACTTGGGGCGTCTGACACTCAGTGTTTCCCCACTTTCCCCTGGAGCCTCACCGCTTTGTTAGGGGCCTGTGACTCCGCTGCAACAGGATTGGTCAAAAGCAGAAGTCAATTTTCAAAAAATAAAGTGCATGTGAATGGTGTGCTGGTGCTTAGTTTGAACTTGAATGTAAATAACATTTGAAATTTGTCTTAATTTCATACTTCTTCAATCTTTTTAACGACGTTATGGGCAGAAGAAAAATATTATTAAACCATCCAAGAAGTGGAGAAAATTTTGTAGTTTTCCTTACCGAGTTTGAAATAAGAAAATGTAAAGAAGGTAAGTAGCTATTAGCTACATGACCTACCAGAAAGTTTTAATCACTTAACTATATCTAGCTTTTAGAGAGTCAAATTAACATGGGATAAGATCTGTTTAACAAAAACAATACCTAATATATTTGAATACTATATTAGAATTAAGGACTTAATGTGTAGTTTATTTATTCATTTGTTATGTGTTAATTGTTTTGCCTACCTCACTAATAATATTAAAGGAAACTTTTTTAGCATCTCTACTCATTTTATTTTAAAATTGAAAATTACTATTTAAATTTAAGATTCAGACGTTGAACAAAAGACAAAAACAATATAAACACAGTGGGCATGCATTCGTATGTCAAACAGCTTAGACTCTTTGGTTCGTTTATGTTTGTTTTTGCGTTCTTTTTGAGAGTGACACCGAATAGTTCAGGGCGAAAGGCTCTAGAGCTAATGCCATGTAAAACGAATGTGACTCAGTTTTTATACATTGGTAAGACATTTGAACGGAAGTGAATCCCGCCTTGGAGGGGGGATGTCAATTGTCATTCTAGAGAATTTATCTTATGTTTCGTGTTGTAAGAGATTGTTTTTGATTCGAAATTAAATAAAGATCAATTATTGTTCAAAACAATTTATTTATCGGCATCCTGTTCCCTACAATATGTTTAAATGCATAACATTATTACATTTTTTATTATTGAAATCAGAATAATCTCCCTGATTGGCCCACATTTATTTTGCATTCAATCATATAGGTATCTCTAATTATTAAACTAGTACATGTTTATATTTTATACGTGTCATCATATATATTGATAAAAAGAATGATTTTTATCAGCAATTTCATTTTAAAAATGATAAAACTTGATTTCATACCATATCTGCATATCTACTATTGTAACAATATAACACTGTTTCGAACGTAGGAAGAATATAATATAAATATTACACACATCTTTTGCATAGTGGTGATAGGCGCATAAAAACGGTTTATGATTAAAAGATAATAGGGTCGAGATACGATATAGTATTTGATGCTAATAGTGATTGCTGTTTATCCACTATGTTTATCTCGAACACAATTAAAAATGTTACAATATAAAAACACTTCTAAATTATCTTTAATTAATTTATTCTTAAATTGATTTTTTTCTACGATCAACAGAGAAATCGGTTTTCAAAGTGTACACACGTACTGTATTTCACATAAACAAAATAGCGAAAATCAATTTCCATTAAGAATTATACTCACTTTACACGTTTATGTAATACTGGTTGCATATATCCTTCTTACTTTGTGCATCCTATGAATTGATGACTGTGAAGCTGTATGGTAATTTTTTTTATGAAAGAAATATTAAAATTGATATTTGTGTAGAAATTGGAATATTAAATAGATGATTAATGATTTATATATTTGTAATATATATGGAATGTGTAATAATTAGTACACCGGGGTGAAAATGAATGTGAGTAATTTATAATGCAGGAAGAATTTAAGATTAATTCTTGAATTCGTACACGAGGTGTCTGACTGAGTGACATTGGGAAAGTTGGATTATTTTCCTTCCTTTTTTTAATGGAACATACCGTTTTTACAGATATTTTCAGTGCAGTTGCCACTCCCCGAAATATAATTTTACGTAGAAATGTTTTTAAATATATGTATAATATCTCCGGAACAGATGAAATATGTTGAAAAGGTCCGCCGTTGTTTTTTTTCATCTCAAAATATTCAATTTAGTTTATAACAAACTCCTGTGATCGTGAATTAAGCCGTTTTCCAGGCATTTTCTGAAAATAACTGTTGGTTAATATACCGTACAATCAGACACTTGATTCATGCAACTTTGAAAATTCTTCAGAGACTTGCAAATTGTGGAGAATTATAAATACTATTTACCATCAAAAAGAAGTAAAATAAACATTGTAATATTCCCGTCAAACGGCATTTTAGGTGTTATGAAATGTCAAAAGTTTACAATTCGATAATGCATTATATTCGTCAAATGGAATAAATTGTCAAATTAGTTCTCACAAGAACTGATTTTAACAATAAATACACTTTCAATACAAAAATTCGCTAAAAACAAGACAGTAAACTAAGCTCGCATAACCTCAAATGTGGTAATGTCAAATTCAACTTTTAGTACGATCAGTTATTTCACGTTACGTCAATTATATCGTTGTCTCTTTTTACGATTACTACATCAAATTGAAAGAAACTATTACGTATGTCTTGTGAAAAAGACAATTGATCGTACGTTGTTATGTTTGATTTATATTGATAGAAGAAGATAGTATATAGAAAATATGTGTTGCATATAGTTTTGCCAACTTAAAATGTACCTAATCATTGACAAACATGTTGGTTCCCTCCCACCAGTGGCGTACGGCGTAAATTATATATAATTCCATGAAATATTAAAATTTAAATTAAAAGTGATTATTGTTATCAGAAAAATGTGGAATTTGCGTTATTACAAATAATCAAAGCATCGCATATCTTTTCGATTCTAATAAAATTAATTGTTTGACAAATGATTTGTAAATATTAAAAACGAATTAAGTTAGATTTTTTTAGCTTATGATAATAGTATTGATATATCTTTTTTTCTATTTTAGATTTTTCATTGGCAAACGTAGAAGTATACAGCGACTTTGTGGTTATCAAAGACTTAAGTATATTACAAAGGTACTGGTGTGGTTCTCAGCAAGCTTGCAGGAATCCATATATCCCAACTTAATACAATTTTGACACTGTTTACTTGAAATTTAGTAAATAATATACTGTTCAACGATGAGGAGGTTACACAACCTAAGATTTTCGTAAAAGGAACTACATGTTGTAGTTAATCTTTCACATTTATAGAATTATTTTGAAAATTTTTAACAGTGGATAATAAAAATCTAATAATGGTTAGAAGATGCCATTAGCCAAGAGGCACTGTGGGATAGATAGTACGACTGTCTTTGTTTAAATTAGAAAAATTAAACACTGAAAATAGTCTACGTTCTGATTAGATTCGGGGTATTGTGGCATTGAAAAACAGGTCGAAATTGTGTCATTTATATAAATTCACGTCTGTAGTTTCATTTATTAATGAGAGGTTATATTCTTTTAAAATTCTGTGATAACGTTATTACTTATATATAATATATACTCTTTAATATATTAATGCATGTAGATTGTAAAATTTGATACAAATTTTTTTATTAAATTAAATACGTAATAAAAATATTTTTGTTCCTAATTTTATCTCAATTTTTTGTTCAACATTGTATATTTAATTGAATTTCGTACAACTTAAACAGTGCACCTACGCCTATGGACTTATTTAAGGGGGGAGTCATTTTATAGTGACATGTGCATTGTTTTGACTGTTACTCCTGAACCATAGATCACTAGCATAACAGTGAGGTATACAGATACCATACCAAGATATCGTAGCTTTAGGTACGCCCATATTACCTGTCAACTACCAGAACGGTGACACGTCGACAGTTGTTGACTTCACGATTATAGCAAGATGAATACTAATTAAAGCTTAGTAGCAATTAATTAGCTTTTATTACAGTATTTAATGACCCCAGGCTAATTTTGGGTTGATTTTTAAGTCTATGAAATCGTGCTACATTATTGGCATTCGATTTGCAGGCTTGAGCAGTCCAGGCCGAGTACTCGATAGCGACACGATAAATTTAAAAAGAACGCTGGCGTATACACCATATAACCTGAAAAAATGAAGTATAACCTCAATGTGCAAATCGAACGCCAATCTTGTGTATCATATTTCTACACTCCATCAAATTGATCTGACGTAATACCCAACAACCACACGAAATGAATCGAAACGTTGGGAACGAAATTGCTACAGTTACTTTGTCGTGTGCGCTTGGATATCGTATCATGCTGTGTTCTCTTTACGGGATTTGCTCGAGCAGATCAGTTGCTCTGTTCACTTACATGTTTTTGCGTATTCTTTTTAAGCGCTCGCTTTGAACAGAGCTGAGTTATCGCTTCCCCCTTTACCCCTAACTGCACTACCTCTAAAAGTCGCTCGGTTCCGATGACTTGCTCCGTTTAGTTAATCATAACCTCAAAGTATAACCAAATCAATAAAAATTTGAAATTATTTTGAAGTATTCCTCAAAAGAATCTTCATTATGGAGTATGGAACAAGTCCTACAGTCACAATTTTACTATTGATATTGTGTAAATTCAAAATTATATACTTACCATAACGATATCCTCAAAATTATCTTATATTCGCATATTTTTTAATATTTTCATTATAAACTAAATAATAAACAATACGCTAACCTAAAATTTTATGGTGCGTTTTCATCTTTCCTACACTTATTATTTTTGGGCATTCTTTTTAGAATTTCCTGCTCACTTTGGTCACCCGCTCAGGTTGAAAATTATCTCTACAGAGCTGAACAGAATGATGTAAAAAGAACACAACTGTAGTATATTTTCTCATTTCAAAATACTCACACTAGTTCTTCAATTTGTAATATAACCTTGCATGTTTTAAGTAAAATATTTGCAGATTTGCTTCTTACAAAATAAAAAAATGATGGGATTTTTAAAGCTAAGTAAGAATAGTTATTTCTGATTCCACATTATTGAAATAATTACTGTTGTTGTGTTGGATTTCTCATGTACCTAGAGGATTTATAATTATTTTTGTACACCAAAATCATCCCGAAATATTTTTTTTAATCTGGAGTCAATCTTTGAGGTTATGTAATCAATAATAGACCATTCCAGAGTGACGTAGTTGACTGGCGGCCATTTTTCTTGGGTGGCAAGCATTAAGTTTATTAGTGAAAATAGCGATCTTTATTTAATTTTTTTTCCAAAAATGGTATTCTAATTTAACCCTTTTTTCGTCGGGCTAATTAGAGGGAGTGTAGTTTCGTTGTTCTTTTCCGATGCATTCGAAGGACCATTTGGATGTTGTGAACTTTGGGGATGATGTATTTGATGTAATGAAACACTTATATCACGATATGATTTATATTATCACGAGGTTATAACTTATTTGTTTTGCGTCGACAATTAAGACTTCACTTATTTTCGCGATAACTGAAAGTATTGTGCACCTACTATGTTGGTTTATGAAA
This sequence comes from Galeruca laticollis, assembly GCA_963921935.1. NCBI lineage: Eukaryota > Metazoa > Arthropoda > Insecta > Coleoptera > Chrysomelidae > Galeruca > Galeruca laticollis. Next base: position 90,961,712 of record OY998184.1, read on the forward strand.
ATAATTAATGATTACAGACACATGGTGGTTCCCGGGATTTTAATACGCCGGTGCTCTTCTAAACTGAGTACCTTTTCGTACCACGTTAAATGATGAAAGAGAGCGAATGTAGGGTCTGTGGAGTATTTATATGTTTGATGACGTAGGATCGAAGAATGAGGGAGCTGTTAGAAACTAGCCAATGGGATACAAGTATTTGAAAATGTAACGTTCAAACACAACTGAATTTTGCAGATATGGAGATGTTTTTTTTGGGGTTTTCAACGGTTTCGTAGTAACAGATAACAGGGTTTGGACCAGCGTTTTTATGAAGAGATAAGGTGTCGGGAGCTTTGGTGTTGTTAGTGGAATTTCAGAAGACGATTATTTCTGTTTTTCTTAGGTGTTAGTAAATTTAAATGACTTGTTGTAGTTATATAAAGAAATATTAAAGGTTGAAATTAAGGATATTTTTAGGTATCTGTTTTGAACATAATATTCGAAATATAGTATACAGGGGAAATTGAAATAAAGTCACGGGAGAATTTGGTAATTAAAACCAAATTCGAACATATTGGGGGCGGGGGAAGAATGGAAGAAAGGTGAGAGATGGCTGTTCTCAGACATCGAATGCTGATGTTAGTGACAGGGTTAGATAGCGTGAGAGTGTATAGGGCTCTGATGCAGGATTGTGAATGAAAGTGAATAATTGTAAATGTAATTATATAAATAAATGTATAGGGGTTGTAAAAGTAACCTAATGTGTGTCAGAGTGTTGTAAAGACTCTGACGTCATGAGTGTAAAGGAATGGTTAGGGTTGATGTTAGAGTTGTAAGGAATCTAACGTCATTGTTTAACGAATGAACAAGGGTTGATGTTAGAGTGTTGTAAGGACTCTAACGTCATGAATGTGACGAATGAATAAGATTTGAGGTTAGAGTGTTGTAAGGACTCTAACGTCATGTATGTAACGAATGAATAAGATTTGAGGTTAGAGTTTTGTAAGGACTCTAACGTCATGTATGTAACGAATGAAAGATTTGAGGTTAGAGTTTTGTAAGGACTCTAACGTCATGTATGTAACGAATGAGTAAGACTTGAGGTTAGAGTGTTGTAAGGACTCTAACGTCATGTATGTAACGAATGAGTAAGACTTGAGGTTAGAGTGTTGTAAGGACTCTAACGTCATGTATGTAACGAATGAATGAACAAGAGGCCTAGATGCATGCTAGTTCTTGTTTTGTAAGGGCACGAATGTAAGCAATATACTCTAGAAATGGACTAGAGTTGTAAACGATAAGATTGTAAGCAATATACTCTAGAAATGGACTAGAGTTGTAAACGATAAGAATGTAGCAATATACTCTAGAAATGGACTAGAGTTGTAAACGATAAGAGTGTAAGCAATATACTCTAGAAATGGACTAGAGTTGTAAACGATAAGAAGGTAAGCAATATACTCTAGAAATGGACTAGAGTTGTAAACGATAAGAGTGTAAGCAATATACTCTAGAAATGGACTAGAGTTGTAAACGATAAGAGTGTAAGCAATATACTCTAGAAATGGACTAGAGTTGTAAACGATAAGAATGTGATAATACCTTTGTCCAGGTATTCACATGAAAGACTAAGTAAATGAAGTAAAGAACGAGAATGTTTACGTCGATTCTAGTTCGACAAGTGTGGTACCAGTTTGTTTTACGAGTAACGGTCCAGGAACCTCGGACTTCCCAGTGTTTAATGAGATAATGAGAGAAACGTAAGAGAATGTTTAAGTCGATTCTAGTTCGACAAGTGTGGTACCAGTTTGTTTTACGAGTAACGGTCCAGGAACCTCGGACTTCCCAGTGTTTAATGAGATAATGAGAGAAACGAAAGAGAATGTTTAAGTCGATTCTTTTTCGACAAGTGTGGTACCAGTTTGTTTTACGAGTAACGGTCCAGGAACCTCGGACATATGTAAACAAAAAGGGGGACCAAGTTGTGAAGGGGTGTGAAATTCCATGAGAGAGCATGGAAAGCTCATGTGGGTGTTTTTTTTTTCCGGGTTTTTATTGTATCAGAATGAATGGTGCTGGGTAAGAAAGGGAACGTTTTTCTTCGGAGAACGTGAAAACTCCAATGTAGCTTGCGCTACTCCCTTTCTACGCGGAGGAGTGACTTGTATAGTGAGGGTGATTGTAAGAGTGTATGCTCATGAGACTAGAGCAAGTACGAATGCGTGCAACAACAAGTGAGTAAGAGTAAGTATGAATGAATGTGAATGCAAATGTAAATACGAGTATGTACGAATAAGTGTAAAAGTATTATGAATGTGAGCTTTGAGTGTCAATATGAGTATGAGTATAAGTATGATTAAGGTGCAATTGTATGCTAGTGCAAGTAATAATGTAAGTGTGAGTTAGCATAAAAGTAAATGTAAGGTAGTGACCACGAGTGTATAAGTATGATGAGAGAGTTTTTTCTAACTCTTTTGAGATTGTTTTTGTATATGTTTTTATGATTATAGGTATTTGTGTTAAGGGGACCCGACTCTTTTGCGGGTAAGAATGAGTTTTTAAAATGTTTTAGTTAATGTAAAGGAGTTATTTCTGTTCTCGTCAAGAAAAGGAGGGTAAGATATGTATATAATGTTTTTGTCAAGTTGTGTTAAATTCAAAGTGTCGTCAATGTGATTGTTTAAGTAACATATGAGTAAGGGGGGATGCCGTTTTCTTCTAAACGTCACCCAAGTGTTTATATTATCCAAGTGTCATCTTCTTCAACCATGCATCTTCTTCAACCAAGTTTCTTCATCTTTTCAACCAAGTATCTCTTTTTCAACCAAGTAACTTCATATTTTCAACCAAGTATATTCTTCTTCATTTCAATACCTTTATCCAGGTATTCACATAAGAGTAATGTTCATGTCAAAGTGTCTAAGCTTTTTTTTTTTTGTTAATCGTCCAGGGTTTTAAGTGTTAAAGTATTTGTTTCTCAATGTTCAAGTATAAGTTTAAGTTTTTCACATAGTTTCAAGTATATAAGTATCACTGTCCTCTTCCAGAGGACTAAAGGATTGTTTTCTTGACGAGAAAGAGTTTAAGTAATGCATGAGTGCTATCCTGCACTGAAAGAGCGTTGAGTATGAAAGTGAATCGTTTATTCGAGTGTAAGTGTTGGTTTGAAAATTATTTATTTATGAGTTAAGAGTGTTTTGTGAATTAAGAGTGTTTTTGAGGGTAAGTTGTGATTTGAAAGTGGTGTGGTCACACCAAAAGAATGAGTATAATGAGTATGAGAGGGTTTATCCGTAAGGTATTGTGAATGAGTCTTGTCCAGAACAGTACGTTTCTTGACGATAATATTCTGGAGATTGTTGCATTGGTGGTGAGTGGTTAGGGTTTATGTTCAAAGGTCTCAATGATGGGTTTTGTTTGTGGGTGTGAGGGAAGTGAAGTAAAGTGTGGTGCTTGTTTCTGCAAATGGCACAAACACCGGTAGACGAGCAATGGGCGAATGTGTGTCTGAAACCCAGACATGCTGTGCACATTTTGTTATTTATTATATATTTTTTGCGGTCAAGTGTAGAGAGTGTTCTGAAGTGTGGGCAAGAATAAATTTTATGACCTGCTTTGTTACAGAATGAGCATGTTGAAATGTTGATGGGGTTAGAGCTACGAGTTGTACCACAACATAGCTGAGTAAAGGTGTCCCTTTCAAGTGAGTTGGGTAACGAGTGATTAGCGAGTGAATGTTGAGTTGAAGGTTGTGTTGCGAGAGAGTGTAGGTTGCATGGTTCATTTAATATGGAATGAAAAGAATAGGCCATGGCGACGGTCGGAGTATCATTTCTCTCGACAGGTCTTGTGTCAAGGTTTTGTCTAGGGGAATAATTGTCTAAATGGAGTAACGTGTGATGTCTTTTTTGACATATGGAACATGATTTAACTGATTTACAGTTAGTAACTGTGTGTGTGGAACCTAGGCACTTAAAGCACATTTTATTGTCTCTAATGTATTTACTTCGATCGGGGATAGACAGCCGTCCGAATTGGGAACATCCATAAATTTTATGGCCTGTTTCCTTGCAAAATGAGCATGTTGAAGATGGATAATTGGAAGTAGGGTATGCGCTAGACGAAGGTTGATTGCGTTGACCATTGTTATGATGTGGGTTTTGTTCGGGATGCGAATGTTGGTTTGCAAATAATGCTACTCTGTTGGTTGATGTGGTCACATTAGAAGACTGATTACGATAATGATGGGATGTATCAGGTTTGGGATCTTGGGTTAACAAGTTTTCTAAGACCGTACATTTTTTTTCCAAGAAATCAAAAAAATTATCACTAGCAATTAAATTCTGATCAGTCTCTTTTTCTTCAAGAGATCTTTTTGTATTATAATCTAGTTTTGTTTTTAATATGTGAACGATTAGTGCATCAAATAACTCTTCCTTATTGATATTTAGATTTAATAATGATTTTACTATAGAACTAGCTTCGGACGTGAATGTTCTTAATTGTTGGGCAGTACATTTTGAAATGTTATTACAGGCTGTCAAACGGTTAAAATGGGCAGTAACAATCTGCCGTGTATTATTATATTTAGAATTCAGTAACTCCAATGCTACATCAAAATTGGTTTAATTTACCGGTAATTGAGAAATTAAATTGAGCGGGTCACCTTTCAAGTATGATTTCAAATAGTAGAATTTTTCAGTCTTGGATGTAAGCCGGGTATTATTCACTATAAGTGCGTTAAAAAGGTCTATAAAGGCAGTGTATTTAGTGCTATCTCCTGAGAAAATCGGTATTTCTATGGAAGGTAGTCTAATATGAGTTTCACTCTGAGACTGTACAGGTAATTGGTTAGGTTGATTGAATGTAGGGTTTAATTTTTCGAAAGCATTTTGTAGCTTGCAGTGTAATGAGTAATATTTTTCATCAATCTGACTTCTATCATCGAATTCTACTTCAGTATCTACGGCTATGGTTTCAATTTGGTCTTGAATCTCAGAGTATTTACAGTAATATTTTTCTAAGTTGACTATTCGGGATTTGAAAGCATACTTGTCTGACTCGTCCATATTGTTATGGAACCAGTTGTAAATGCGAGTAATTGCTGCTTTGCAACTAGCTCGTTGCGTCTTTAATGAATCCATTTTGTAAATGATGTATTAATTATATAGTTAACATTAAATATGAATCAATGGCTATGTTTGAACAATGCTTATTTTGTATCAGCGTAATATATTTGTTTTATATTTTTGCTACCAGCCGTGCCTTTTCAGTTTTCTACGGCTCGTTGCAAGTTAAATGACACTGTAATTGTACCTGGTTTTCTCACACAACAATACCGACTAGTGTTATTATGGTTCCATAACAATCTTAAAATGTAATTATTCGAGACACACTGTACAATGAATGTATGTTATATACAAATATCAAATCACTTTGTCAATTAGCGTTATTATAATCAAACACATCCAGGTGTAATTATTTAAATCCCAATGTATAATATAAATATCAAAAGTTCAATAAGCAAATACAGAGTATGAATGTATGTTTTATAAGAAATATCAACGATGTTATTGTACTTAATCAATATTCAGGTGTATAATATAAATATAAATGTTTATGTTGCATGAAAAATATATCGAAAACTTTTATTATGAATCCAGAACGATGTTAGTTATTTTGAAAATATTTGGGTGCAGACTTTCGTCTCCCACTGTATGTTAAATTTATGAGATTTTTACAGTTTGGTACGCAAATATATGAAAATATTTATCAGTTTTAATCAACTATCTTATCTTATAATATTAATATACATGACTGTTTCACATAAATGGTATTATAATGTTATTGGAAATCCAAGATAAATATTAAATTGTAAAATATGATTAAATGTTTTTGCCTTGTTAGATTACTAAATTTCGTATCACTATACAAAATTTTACGTTGGTTGATAAGCAAATATACAAATCGTTTATTATTGATAAATACCTTATCACCTTATCTAATGTTCTGTTTTCTGTTGACTGAATTTCTCGAAGAGTTCTCGGGAACGTTGAGGGTCTATATTCTCTGGATTCCAAGGGCTGTTTCACTCTTCTGTTCGCTAGGACTGCTTCACTTTTTTCTGATTCTATCCGGTCTCGACAGGATCATATTCTAATTTAACCCTTTTTTCGTCGGGCTAATTAGAGGGAGTGTAGTTTCGTTGTTCTTTTCCGATGCATTCGAAGGACCATTTGGATGTTGTGAACTTTGGGGATGATGTATTTGATGTAATGAAACACTTATATCACGATATGATTTATATTATCACGAGGTTATAACTTATTTGTTTTGCGTCGACAATTAAGACTTCACTTATTTTCGCGATAACTGAAAGTATTGTGCACCTACTATGTTGGTTTATGAAAATAATTAATGATTACAGACACATGGTGGTTCCCGGGATTTTAATACGCCGGTGCTCTTCTAAACTGAGTACCTTTTCGTACCACGTTAAATGATGAAAGAGAGCGAATGTAGGGTCTGTGGAGTATTTATATGTTTGATGACGTAGGATCGAAGAATGAGGGAGCTGTTAGAAACTAGCCAATGGGATACAAGTATTTGAAAATGTAACGTTCAAACACAACTGAATTTTGCAGATATGGAGATGTTTTTTTTGGGGTTTTCAACGGTTTCGTAGTAACAGATAACAGGGTTTAGACCAGCGTTTTTATGAAGAGATAAGGTGTCGGGAGCTTTGGTGTTGTTAGTGGAATTTCAGAAGACGATTATTTCTGTTTTTCTTAGGTGTTAGTAAATTTAAATGACTTGTTGTAGTTATATAAAGAAATATTAAAGGTTGAAATTAAGGATATTTTTAGGTATCTGTTTTGAACATAATATTCGAAATATAGTATACAGGGGAAATTGAAATAAAGTCACGGGAGAATTTGGTAATTAAAACCAAATTCGAACAAATGGCATCGTTTTGCTCAGTAGTAAAGTATTCTATGTGAGCTTAGAGGAACAGTGTAAGTTTTTTTTTAAATACCAACTGCCTTAAAAGACCGGGTAAACGCCTTGTCAAAGGAACGTCGAGAATTGTGATTTCGATCTTTAAAATGAGGACCTTCATCAGAAACATTCCTAAAAGACGCTCGAATATGTTCCAAACATTTCATAACAGGTAAAGTCATTTTTACTTTGTTATGAAAAAACCTACATATTAAATAAACCAAAAATAACAAATTTATAAAATTGGTTGCTTTTTACAAGAAGAAGTCTACAATAAATAAGTATAGGTTACTTTAAATCAGTGGAATCAAACACAAACAGGCAAACTTCTTTATCGATTAATTAATATGGATATAGCCAAACTTTTGTTATAAAAAATAATATAAAGACAACTGACAACTAACTGTCAGTCAAAATGTCAAAATTTCATTTAATAGAAAACCAACATTATTAGTTTGTCTACTTGTTAATATTAAAATATTGTTACACCTGTTCTATGAATGTCAGAATAAAAGCGGGTTTAATACAGACAAAAATAAGAATTAAAATAAAAATAAAAGTTGACCTTATGGGTAACAATAGCTTGGACTGAAAATAAGAAGAGGGCTATGAAGTATTCGAGAAGTACCAGTTGTACAACATTAAATAGTTTAATGACTAAAACAAATATTTATTGTTGTATTATTAATGACGCCAGATACTGCATTATAATAACTTTATTAATAATTAAAATATTACCAATTCTAATACAGTAAATTAACTTAACACATGTATCCATTGCTTAATCACGCAATCTAACCGCATTCCTCTTCTTGACATATTTAGTGACTTATAACAGATAAACAAAAAACAAAACTAAAGAACATTGATAATTAATACTCATGTTATACTGTATCATATATGTTAAACATAAATAAAATCTATTACAAAGACGAACATTTTCATATAATCTTACCTTGCACACAACACGAGCCTCTTCATTAACCTTTTTGTCTAAAATACGCGCCAGATTCAACCAATTTGAAGGCTTGCAGAGTTTTCATGGATTTAAGTTATTGTCCAGTATAAAAACGACGTGCAGTCACCAGAAGCAAGTTCATATGGATCTATGTTGTTAATTACAAGTATATTTTGATCATATCGCGACTTGATATCGCCTCTCAAAGTATTATAATACCCATAACTCGGCATTTTGAACAGATTTTCACAAAGAAAACAGTTAAAACAATTCACCCTTACAGCAAACAATCGATTTGGGTACCCCTCAAGCAAGATGGCCGACATGTTAGTTGTAATATATTGATCTGATCTTCGTTGAGATTTTTGTTCAGTTGATTTTGTCAATGTCAAGTTGTTAAAAGTCGAATAAAGCCTATTTCAGTTCAGGTTTATTTACTACAATTTATTCGACTTTTATTTGATTCTACATAAGATGGATAAACTACTCAGACCAGAAAGGTTAGAAGTTGAACCAAGCTCTAGTACTGCCGCTCAACAGTGGACACATTGGATTCGGTCATTCGAGAATTTTATTGAAGCTGTCAATGCCACAGAAAGCAATAAGCAGCTGAATATCCTAATTAACTATGTCAGTCCCACTATTTATGGATTTATCAGTGAATGTTCAACCTATGATGAAGCACTCGCAATCTTGAAAAATATCTATGTCAAACCACGCAATGAAATTTTTGCTCGATACTCCCTTGCAACAAGGCGTCAACAAGTTAGTGAGTCTATTGACCAATACTTACAAGTTCTGAAGGCAATGAGCAAAGAATGTAATTTTAAATCTGTATCTGCAGACGAAAACAAAAATGATTACATAAAAGATTCGTTCATCAGTGGTCTCAGTTCTCCTCACTTCAGACAACGACTTCTTGAAAATAATACACTAACATTACAAGATGCTTTCGACAAAGCCAGAGCTCTTGAAATGGCTCATTATCATTCAGAGGCTTATGTATCTTCATATGGATCCTTTAATGCAGCAGCTAATATGAATACAGACAATCGCTCTGAACAAACTCAAGAATGTTCCGATCAACCAACTACTTCCGCAATTTCTTCTAAGTGTTTCTTTTGCGGTTTTGATTATCATTCTCGTGATATGTGTCCAGCTAGAAATTGCAACTGCCATGGATGCGGGAAGAAGGGACATTTTTCAAAAGTCTGTAAATCTCGAGGCAATTCAGCAAAATCCACCAAATACTCAACCAAACAGACATCATCGACAATCCTGGCTACAATTTCAGCTGCATCCCCAGCTTGCCTGTCAAGAGCAATCCTTCAAATTGACGTTAATGGAATTATGACGGATGCGTTGATTGATACAGGAAATTCAGATAGTTCCATAAATAATAAAATAGTACGAGCAAGAAAAATGAAGATATTTCCTTCCTCATGTAATGTAACCATGGCCTCTACGTCTAAAGTGTCTTAAGTGATCGGATGCTGTATCGTGACCATTAAAACGTTGCAGAATATATACGAAAACTTCAAATTACTGGTACTTGATGATTTGTGTGCAGATATGATAATAGGTCATGATTTACTCAAAGAGCACTCAGGTGTAGAAGTGACTTTTGGTGGACCAAGAGATTCTTTGGCAGTATGTAATCTAGCTTTGGCTAACGTTGATCCATTTCCTCTATTCTCACATTTGGCTCCAAATTGTAAACCTATCGCAGTGAGATCTCGCCGATACACATCTGATGATTCTAAATTCATTGATAATGAAGTGAAGAGACTATTAGAAGAAAATATTATTGAGCCAAGTAACTCACCGTGGCGTGCACAAGTTTTAGTCACCTCAAGCGAAACTCATAAAAAGCGAATGGTAATTGATTATTCACAAACAATCAATAGGTTTACATTACTTGATGCTTATCCATTACCACGGATAGATGATATTGTTAATCAAATAGCAAAGTACGAAATATTCAGTACAATTGATCTACGCAATGCTTACCACCAGATTCCCATCAGAGATAACGAAAAAAAGTATACTGCTTTTGAAGCTTGCGGTAAACTTTACCAATTCCGTAGAATTCCATTCGGAGTAACTAATGGAGTAGCCTGCTTCCAGAGGACAATCCAAAATATAATCGAAAGTGAGGGTTTGAAAGATACCTATGCTTACTTGGATGACGTAACCATTTGTGGATCGAACAAGATGGACCACGATCATAATTTACAACTCTTCATGAATGCTGCAGAGAAGTATAGTTTAACGTTGAACAAGGAGAAATGTATGTTTTCCACTGACAAAATAAATATTCTTGGCTATACTATTACGGGGAAAACAATTAAACCAGACCCAGAGAGACTCAGACCACTTTTGGAACTTCCCGCACCAAATAGTTTAGCTTCCCTTCGCCGTATAATGGGAATGTTTGCTCATTATTCGAAATGGATGCCTAATTTCTCTGAGAAAATTCAACTACTGGTACAGTGTAAAACATTTCCCATGTCTGAAAATGTTATTACAGCATTCCAACTATTGAAAAAAATTATTTCCAGTGCTGCCGTGAAATCTATCGACGAATCCGTTATGTTCACCGTAGAAACTGATGCGTCGGATTTTGCTATTGCTGCCCAACTCTCTCAGAATGGAAGACCTGTAGCGTTCTTTTCAAGAACTCTTTCAAGTACCGAACAGAGACATTCATCCGTTGAAAAAGAAGCATATGCTATTGTGGAAGCCCTCCGGAAATGGAGACATTTCCTTATTGGCCGACATTTTCAGTTGATTACTGATCAAAAATCGGTATCTTTCATGTTTGATCACAAGGTTTCCAGTAAAATCAAAAACGATAAAATCATGCGGTGGCGCCTAGAACTATCATGTTTCAGATATGATATTATATATAGACCTGGAATCGAAAATACAGTAGCAGACACCTTCTCTAGAATAACTTCATCATTGTTGAATGAAGATAACAGGAAGACTCTTTATAATCTACATAACTCTCTGTGTCATCCTGGAGTTACTCGAATGGACCATTGGATTCGCTATAAAAATTTACCTTTCTCTATGGAAGACATTCGAAAACTAACTGCATCATGTCCAATTTGCGCTGAAGTAAAGCCTCGATTCCATAGAAATCGAGGAACTCTAATAAAATCTACATCTCCATTTGAAAGGTTGAATATAGATTTCAAGGGGCCTCTACATTCTTCAACAAATAATAAATATATATTAACTATTGTGGATGAATATTCAGGATTTCCTTTCGCTTTTGCTTGTCCAGATATGACCTCTACGACAGTTATAAAATGCCTTCGTCAACTTTTCGTTATTTTTGGTACGCCATCTTATGTACATTCTGACCGAGGAACTTGTTTCATATCTCAGGAACTAAAAGGATTTCTAGGATCACTTGGTATAGCTTCAAGTCATACAACAGCTTACATTCCCCAAGGAAACGGCCAATTTGAGCGTTGTAGTGGTATTATATGGAGAACAATTCAACTTTCGTTGAAATCACAGAGACTCAGGATCGATCAGTGGGAATCAGTGTTACAAGAAGCTCTTCATGCAATAAGATCTTTGTTATGTACAGCAACCAATTGCACTCCACACGAGAGGATGTTCAGTTATTCTCGACGATCCTCTAATGGTACTACAGTTCCAACATGGCTTTCTGTTCCTGGTCCGGTTAGAAAACATGTAAGAACCAACAAGTACGAACCATTGGTGGAAGAAGTTCAACTAATCGAAGCAAACCCTGATTATGCACATGTACGCTTTTTGAATGGTAAAGAAACCACTGTTTCAACCCGTCATTTAGCTCCTCAAGGAGATATGACCTTGTCGAGTGAATCAACTTCAAATCTACATCAAGAAAACTCAAATACAACCTCGAATGGCAATACCGATCTAGTTTTGATGGAGAAGCGAAAATCCAATCTTCCACAGGAGACAGCTGAAATTAGTCAAGTAGAGATGCCAGAAAGAATAGATGATATTGCTGTTGGACGACCAGTTCGAATTAGGACTTCGTGATAAACTGAGGGGGGATGAATGTAATATATTGATCTGGTCTTCGTTGAGATTTTTGTTCAGTTGATTTTGTCAATGTCAAGTTGTTAAAAGTCGAATAAAGCCTATTTCAGTTCAGGTTTATTTACTACATTAGTCACATAACCGGGAATGGTTTATAACGTTTTTAGGTGCTTTTGAGGTTATGTACAGAAAGCAAGCATATTTGGGGCGGGGGGCTTTTTTTTTTTCTTTTTTGCGTTTTTTGAGTACAAATATAATTTTGGAATACTGAATTTTGAATTCGCGAATTCCAACTCTAAATCCGCAAAGAAAGTTTTGTAGATTTATAAAACGGGATTTGAGAGTTAAAACAAAAGTATTTGGGATAAAAAATATCGACGATGTAATATAACCTCTAAAATATCGAAATATTGTTTTTTGCATCTTCAGGTTAGGATTATACGAAAACTTAATGTAATGGGAAAAGTCAGATTCGGATTTTGAGAGAGAACAAATAATACTTACTCTTAAGATAAAAATTAATACATCAATTTCAGATTTTATTTTTTATATTTGAAAATAAACAGTTTACAACAACAAATGCTTTTATTTGGAAAATTTAAAAAATTAAAACATACAAATATTGAGAAAGTTATCGGCCAACTTAGCACCAGTTCTTTCACATATAATTTGTCAAAATCGTTAAATACCTACTTCTGTTTATTGTAAGATATATATCACAATTAATGGCTATAACTTATAACATATTTATCCGTATTCCTCTAAAAATATTACGAATTAAGTTATAACAGGCGAGCCCCAAAAACAACACAAAATTAACAGCATTTACCAATTTTTCATTTGTTACAGTTTCAGGACAATCAAAGGATGTTAACAAGCGTCTTTTTGCGTCCAATTATTTTGCGATGTTTTGTAAAGCATACATTGATCGGAACCGTATGCAGCAAACGTTCCGCAACAAAATATTGTATTGGACAACTGAAAAAAAGTTGGGCTGTAAAGACGATTAAATTGCGCCCCTTTGCTTTCAAAATTCAATTTTTTTCCGAAATGTTGTAAAGTTAAATATCGTTTCCAGTAAATATGCCGCAACAAAATAATGTTAGCAACACCAAAATTTTTTAGATTGTAAAAGTGTCTACTTATGTTCAAAGTTCAATTTCTTTCCAATTTGTTGTAAAGGCGACTATGGCACAACAAAATAAAGTACTGAACAACACGAAATGATCGACATTTGCCAATTTTTCCGGTTGTAAAAGCATCACTGCGATTAACTAGCACCTGCTTACATTCAAAGTTCAATTTTTTGTTGCTGTAAAGGTAAGCATACACTGACCGTTACTGTATGCGGCGAGCATGCCGCAACAAAATAATGTACTGAAAAATACGGAATGGTCGACATTTAGAAAAATTTTAGGTTGTAAAAGCTTCAGTGTGAATAATTAGCGCTAGTTTGCGTTCAAAATTTTAGATTTTTTGTAAAGGTAAGTATACGCTGACCGGTACCGTATGCGGCGAGCATGCCGGAACAAAATAATATACTAAAAAACACTTAGTGTAGAAATTTTTGAGGATGTAAAAGCTTCAACACGAGTAACTAGTGCCTGTTTGCGTTCCAACTTCATTTTTCAGATTTGTTGCAAAGGTAAGCATATACTGACCGGAACCGTAAGCGGTGACTATGGCACAACAAAATATTATATTGAAAATATGAGATTATCGACATTTACAATTTTTTAGTCTGTAATAACTTCAGGATGATTTACAAGCGCTTCTTTGCGTTGAAACTTACTTTTTCCGATGTTAAGGTAAGCATACACTGACCGGTACCGGGTGCGGCGACTATGACAACAAAATATTGTATTGAAAAACAAGAAATGATCGACATTTACAATTTAGGTTATAACAGCTTTAGCATGAATAATTAGCGCTTGTTTGCGTTCAAAATTCAAATTTTGAGATTTCTTGTAAAGGTAAATATAGACTGACCGGAACCGTACGCGGCGAGTATACCGCAACAAAATGTACTGAAAAACGCGAAATGATCAACATTTAGAAATTTTTTGGGTTTTAACAGCTTCTGTACGATTAACTAGCGCTTCATTGCGTTCAAACTAATTTTTTTACTGATATGTTGTAAATGTAAGCATACACTGACTGGTACCGTACGCGGCGATCATACCGTAACAAAATAATGAACCGTACGCGGTGACTATGGCATAAGGAAATATTTTATTGAAAAACATGAAATGATCGATATTTACAATTTTTTTAGGTTATAACAGCTTCAGCACGATCAACTAGCGCTTTTTAGCGTTCAAACTCCATTTTTTTCCGATATGTTAGAAAGGTAAGCATACACTGACCGGTACCGTATGCGCGAGCATGCCGCAACAAAATAATGTCTTCCACAACAAGAAAAGATGGACATTTATAATGTTTCTAGTTTTTAAAAGCTTCAACGCGAATAAACTCCAATTTATTTCGATATATTGTAACGGTAAGCATACACTTACGGCAAATGTGCCGCAACAATATATTGTACTGAAGTGGACGAAATGATGGACATTTACAAATTTTTCCGGTTGTAAAAACTTCAGCACGATTAACTAGGATCTTTTTGCGTTCATAGTCCAATTTATTTCAGATACGTTGTAAAGGGAAGTATACCCTGATCGGAACCGTATACGACAAACGTGCCGCAACAAAATAATGTCTTCAACATCACGAAAAGGTGGACATTTACAATTTTCTTGGATTGCAATAGCTTTAGCACGAATAATTACAGCCTTTTTGCATTTAAAGTTCAATTTTTTTCGATATTTTGTAAAGGTAAGCATACTCTGACCGGGACTGTATACCGCAACGAATTTTTTTTAATTTGTAAAAGCTTCAATACGATTAATTATCGTCTCAGCATTCAAAGTACAATTTTTTGCCGATTTGTTGTAAAGGTAAGTATACACTGACCGGAATCGTATGCGGCAACTATATCTTAACAAAATATTACACTGAAAAACACGAATAAATCTTCAGCACTATTATCTAGCGCCTCGGTATTCAAAATTAACTTTTTAGCCGATTTGTTGTAAAGGTAAGCATACACTGATCGACACCGTATGCGGCGAGCATGCCGCAACAAAATAATGTACTGAAGAACACGAAAAGATCGACATTTACTACAAATGTTTAAGTTGTAAAAGCTTCAGCATAATTAACTAGCACCTGTTTGCGTTCAAACTTAATATTTTTCCGATATATTGTAAAGCTCGGTATACACTGACCGGGAACGTATGCGGCAAACGTGTCGCAACAAAATAACGTATTTAATAACACGAAAATATCGATATTTACAAATTTTTCGAGTTGTGAATGCTTCATTTTGATTAAATAGCGCCTTTTTACGTTCGAAGTTTAACAACAAAATAACGTATTGAACAACGGGAAATAATTGACATTAACAAATTTTTTACTTTATAAAAGCTTCAGTTAGATAAACTATCGCTTCGTTGCTTTGAAGGTACATTTTTTCTCCTATTTGTTGTTATTATAGGTAAGTATAGATAGACTGGAATCGTATGCGGCAAACGTGCCGTAACAAAATAATGTATCGAACGACATATATACTTTTTATGTCATAAAAGCTTCAGATCGATAAAATATCGCTTCGTTGCTTTCAAAGTTCATTTTTTCTCTTATTTGTTGTGAAGGTAAACATACACTGACCGGAATCGCAAGATTGCCGCAACAAAATGTTGAGTTGCACGACAGTGCTTTAACCAAATTGCACCAGTTATATTGATGCAAATGCATTGACAGTGAATTTTTATCGACTCATGTCAATTTGTGTAATTCACTGATGACAAAAATTAAACGATTCCTCTTCAAAAACACTGCGTTTAAATTTTACAGATAAGTAAATTGAAGAAATCGCATTTTTCTAAGACAGCAGCAAACATATTTTTGAAAAAAAAGGCCCGTTAGGTCTTTCCAAATAAAGTAGACGTTTTTGGATGATTTCTAATGGATTAATTAACTGCTACAGTAGGTACCTAAAAATCTGTAATCCTAAAAAATATTCAATTAAAGAATTTACTGTAAGACGCATAATTAAAGAGAAAATATTTGGAATTGACAACTAAAAATGACGCAAATTTGAACCAAAAATCCATTCTGTCGTAGACGAAACTCGTCCTGAAATGAAACAAAATATATAAACCCCGTTGAAAAAATTTAAAACAAAAGTGACTCACACTAACTATCTATCATGTAAATAATACTCGAACTTATACCGGGTTACCCAAAACTGTTGTTGTTGGAATACCATCAATAAAATCACCGAAAATAAAAACAAAACTCACCGAGTTTGAAATGTAATAAAATATTAATACCCTGTAGAAAAAATTGGAAACCAAAAACTGTTGCTGTTGGAGTCCCATCGCTAAAATCACCAAAAACAAAAGAGTCCTGAAATGTAACAACGGCAC
Source organism: Galeruca laticollis (assembly GCA_963921935.1). Lineage (NCBI taxonomy): Eukaryota > Metazoa > Arthropoda > Insecta > Coleoptera > Chrysomelidae > Galeruca > Galeruca laticollis. Next base: position 90,978,182 of record OY998184.1, read on the forward strand.
TGCTTAAATAGTACAGTCAAATCAATGAAAATATATAATTCGTCTCACTTTTTTAATAATTGGTAACTGAATAATATTTTGGTCTTTTTGCTTTTGATAATAAAATATATAAAACATTCAAACATTATTCTTCCATTATTATGTTTAGAAATCGATAACCATAAATACAACACGAAACAGATAGATAATATGACCATTTAATTGTAACCAGGATTGTACGGGGCTTGTTTTCCATATCCTTCATGAGCTACGGGAACTGGAACGGGCGCTTGTGATACTGCCACTTCGTACGGAGGGGGATTGCTGTGGTAATCTTGGTAAAGCGTTGCGGGGGGGTACGGTGTCGCCGGTACCGGTGTCGGGTTTGGTATACCTATAATATAATAATTATTTGGACGACAATAAACAAACAACATGAAATAATCGTTATTTAAAATAAACGAAACAACTAATTTTCACATCCCCTAACCAAAATTACGGCATTTATAATAATAATCATAATAATAAAAATAATAATAACACTCGTTAACATATGCAGCAGCTACTACAGTTCTAAAGCAAAACAAACAACTATCAAAAGCAAACCAAACAAATCCAAAGCGGAAACCCAATTGGCAAATAAGACTTGAAAGAAAAATAAGTATAGTAAGAAAGGACATTGGACGACTCACGCAATACTGCAGAGGAAACAAGACAGACCCAATTCTAAAAAACATTCAACATCTGATTAATAATAAGGAAAGGAAGGAAACACCCACTGAAGTATTAGACACACTACAACAGAAATTGGCAGTTTATTCTACACGACTTAAGCGATACAATGAATCCTATACGAGGAAAACACAGAACACACAATTCAATAGAAACGAAAAATCATTTTACAAACAATTAGAAGGACATAAAGAAACCCAAATAGTACCACCAGATACACACGAAATACAACATTTTTGGGAGAACTTATGGTCACAACCGAAACAACACAATGAATCAGCTGAGTGGATCAAAGACGAGGAACAAAAACACATAAACACACTGAAACGTTCACTTAGCAGTTAACATTTCTAATAGAGTTTTAAATAAATAATTCAGCGATGCATGTTAAATGTATTGGTGGAATAGACCACACGTCCTTCCTTGCCAATGTTTTAAACAACTATTTAAATGTTGGTGGAATAAACTGTATAGATATCTCACAGAAAAAAAAAACCTGAATAGAAATTCGGAATGCGGCACTATACGAGAGATTGTAATAGAGAATGGTAGTCGCAGAAATCCTGATAAAAGTTTTAAATATTCTGTATGGTTATTAAAAAAACTTGTTCTAAGAACAAATTCGCAGGGATTACTGCGATACCGCCTGGAATAATTTAACTATTCCGGTAAATTTAACTAAAATCACCCGACGGAAGAACTAAGGTGAAGATTTGTCGGCAATTTGCATTGACTCACAAGAAATGGTGTTTCCATAAGAGCCAATTCATGATCTAGATACTCAACTATGTATTATACTGAGAATTATTTAACCTAGGAAGATTTTATGGAGAATCGACTTCGACTTGCTACTTCAAGATAAGTAAAATTATATTGTATGGCTTCACCATTCATATTTGTACAGCTTGTCTTAGTTTTTATTTATACTTTCTTTTTCTTCTCACATACACACTTTTACTAACCCATTATTGTCAAACTATGTAACACGATTAAATATTTTTTCATTCATTATATTCATACATATTAGTAGTTTGTTGTTTTATTTATTATACAGAAAGACCTGTGAAATAGCCTTCAGTACATTTTTTTTGCATAAGTATTGTCTAAAAACTAGCAGAGCACAGCAGGTAAGAGTTGACTGATTCAGGAGGTTGATTTCTTTCTAACTTTGTTTAGGAACAAAGTTAGTGGCGCCCTTACTATTGATGTAACTTTACTGTTTTTTAGTTTTTCTCTCTCTCTCTTTCTCTTTCTTTTTCTCATTTTTTTTCTTTAATTAAACTTCTTTCAGATAACAGAGCCCTGAGAACTGGCTCCGTTATCTCCAATCTCTTTGTCAGTTTGGAAAGAACCTACTCTCTTTTAATACTTTCAATTATTTAAATAATTTTTACCCTGAGAGTAAGAGGTTTTTGTTTCAACACCTACGCAAACAGATCATGAAATAACAATAGAAGAATTAAGACAAACTCTGAAGAAAGCACACAATTGGAAGACCCCTGGAAATGATCACATTCATAACTTTTGGTACAAACAATTCACATCTATACATCAACAGTTGACAATACAAAGTTTCTCACTCAAGGAAAAACTTTTATTATTCCTAAAAATGATGACACCAGAAACCCAGCAAATTACAAACCTATTACATGTTTACCAATCCTGTACAAAATAATCACAGCAATAATTATTTTGAAAATTGACAAACATTTAACTGAGAACAACATCCTCGCAGAGGAACAAAAGGGCTGCAGAAAAAATAGCTGTGGATGTAAAGAACAACTAAACTTAAATAATTACCGAACCAAGTTTCGAGCAACTAGCGCAATAATAATAATAATAAACATCTTTATTATTAGTGTTTTAAATGAAACTCACAGTTCCTAGTTAACTCCACAATATAATAAAAGTTATTGAAAATTCTAAAAAATTGACAATTGTTTCGATAAATCAATATCATCGTCAGAATGACAGAAGTTACATTTCATTTGATGCCTACCTGATGTTTAGTAGTTATTTTTGGCTAGACCAAGAAGTGACCTAACTTTTGATTGACTTAATATATGTTAATAGAAAAAAGAAGAAGATGTGATATTACAAATATTGAAGCTTAGATATTATTAGTCCTATAGTGATATCCTGGATATCATTTTTCCAATTAAGATCAGTATAACTGTGCAATGATATAGAAAACCAGGAAAATATATCTGCTGATCTTTACAATTATCACTTAAGAAGACAGTTTATTAGTGGAGAACTCCCTAGATCTAACTGTTCATTGACAACTTCATATTGTGGGTTTCTTAAATGTCTTCTAATTTCCAATTCTTCAAGGAAATCCAGTTCTTGTTTCTATTCACAAATATGCAGCACTTCTAGTTTTGTGTTAGGTGTCAATGAATGATTGGTGTCAAGTAGATGTTTTGCGTAGTGGGATTTATCGGGTTGTTTTAACCTGTATGCTCGTAAGTGTTCACTGTATCGGATTTCAAAATTCCTAAGGGTCTGACCCAAATAGACAGCATTACATTCTGGACATGTGAGTTTATATTTACCTGACTTCTTTAATAGTGGTATTTTTGTTTTTACATTTAACAATTTTGTACTAACGTTACTTTCTGTTTTAAAAGAAATTGTTGTATTCGTTGCTGAAGATATTATCTTTGAAATATTGTTAAAAATATTTCCTGCATATGTGATGGTTTTATAAGTTTTTATTTCATCAGCTTGTTTAGGAAATATTAGTTGTAATGCCACTTTTTCCTCTTTTTTACTAATTAGCTTATTTATCATATCTAATGGATAACCGTTGGATGTTGCTATTTGTCTAATTGTATTAATCTCTCTATCAAAATTACATTTGTTCATAGGAACTGAAAAAGCTCTATGTATCATTGAATTATATGACGCTAGTCTGTGTGACATAGGGTGATTGGAATTGTCACATCAGTCTGTGTTGGTTTTCGGTAAATTGAATAATCAAGTACATTATTAACTCTTTGAATTTTTAAATCAATAAAATTGATTGAGCTATTTTCTTCAATTTCTAATGTAAATTTAATTTTCGGGTGTAAATTATTGATGTGGTTGAAAAACACATCTAATTGTCGCTCACTACCCATAAAACAAGCTAATATGTCATCTACATATCTATACCAAAATAAAATATTTTTCGAAATATTACTTTCAAAGATCTTTCTTTCTAAATTGTCCATAAAAATGTTTGCTAAAATAGGTGATATAAGGCTTCCCATTGGTAAACCTTCATTTTGAATATATATCTTATTGTCAAAAGTGAAATAATTCTGATTAATACATACATCAAATAAATTAAGTATATCTGATATTATTCCTGGATTAATATTTTTATCTTCTAGTAATTTTGTTACAAGTATTAGACATTCTTTAGGAGGAATTTTAGTAAACATATTAGTTACATCGAACGATATGAGTTTATAGTTATCTTGTAAGTGGATTGCTTTTAACTTTTTGATTAGTTCTATTGAATTTCTAATTGAGTACTGAGATTCATATCCGTAACTATTAAGTATATTGTTGAGCTTCTTTGCCAATATATTATTAGGAGCATTAACATAAGAAACTACAGGTCTAATTGGTTTCGTTATTTTATGTAATTTAACGGTTCCATATAATTGTGGATTCTTATGTATGATAGACCTCTTTTCGTAATCACTTAAAATATAATTTGAATCATTAACAATATCCCTTACATTATTAGAAAACTTTTTTGTTGGGTCTGCTTTAAGAACTTTTACATCGCTAGATTCTATAAAGTTATATATTTTGGAATTATAATTTTCAGTCGTCAAAATGACAGTTGTGTTCCCCTTATCAGATTTTGTAACTGTTGGGTTATTATCTTCTATCTTCTTTTTTATTGCATTTAAAACTGTAATGTAATTTTTTGTTTGACATTTAACTTTTGAAGGTTCAATATTTTTGATTAAATTGGCAATTTTTAATTTCTCATAAAGAAAATTATTAAAATTAGATTTTAAAGCTATTTCTGACTCTGTAGCTATAATTTGTTTAATATTATTCGTAAATTTTGGTGGTATGCTGTACTTTAAACCCTTATTTAAAAATTATATTTCATTATCTGTAAAATTAGTGTCTGAAAGGTTTTCAAATCGTGGTGCAAAGTGTGTTGGTATGTAGGTACTTACAGTTTCATGATGTTTTGAGTATTGAATTTTATGTTGTGTGTGTTCAAGATTCTGTAGCTTCTTTTCTGGTTTCTTAAATTTCTTATGTTTCATCGTGCTGACACTTTCTCTAATTTTGTCATCCAAACAGTCAAATTCTACTGGATGTAATTGGAATGTAAGTTCTGAATGAACAACTTGTATATAGTTGTCTAAGGAGTCTCTAACTTTGAACCATTTCTTACATTCTGCTTTTATCCAAACTCGTTGAGAACATTTTATAGCTTTTTGTGCTTGTGGTGTTTTAGTGTGACATTTTATATTCACATAATTTGGTATTACCTTTTTCCTAAGGCATTCTTGGTTAAACCAAATGTTTTGTAACGTCTTTACATTTATTAAATGATACAAATTAATCAAATACCCAATAACATGAAAATAAAGAGTGAAATTAATTTTCATTAATAAAACAAAAATTTTACTAAGGAAAAGCTCTTCCATTTAACCCTAACACTCAGGTATTCAAAAATTATACAAAATAAATAACCAAATATTCAGATAAAACAGTAATTACTATTGCCTATTTAGGAGTAAAGATTTATATTTACTTTTAAAACTACAAAAGCTAAGAGTTTTTAGTTCATGTGGAATTGAATTGCACAGGGTAGGCAAATAAGAGAGGTAAGCGGCTATATCTCAGAAACTAATGATCGTAGAGAATTACGGTAAAAAATTTTATAGATAAAGTGAGCAAGGGAAAATGCTAGAAATTATTTTTAAGTTTCCAAGATGGCTGCCATTGGGCGTTTCCACCATCTTGAATTACATAAAGTTACGTTTATACTTTTTTGTTACATTCATTGGATAAAATCGCGAGAAATGTAACTTTATGTAACCCAAGATGGTGGAAACGCCCACTGGCGGCCATCTTGGAAACTTGAAAATAATTTCCAGCATTCTCCCTGGCCCACTTATAAATTTTTTTACCGTAACTCTCTATGATCATTAGTTTCTGTGATACAGCCGCTTATCTCGCTTATTTGCCCACCTTGTATAATCGAAATATTTGAGGCCCGTTTCAAAAAGGATCAATGATCAGTAGTGATCATCCGTCCTATACATTGTTTTATGTGTCGTTCACATGTTCTCGTATCGGGCACGGGCATCGGTCCAGCCCTTCGCGTTTGCGGATCATCTGTTGAAGTCGAAGCCATTTGGTAAATAGAGATTTTCATATGCAAGCGTATCATCAGTTGTCGTTCGGACGCAGTGTTGCAAGATTGTTTAATTTCGCTTTTATTTTTGTTGCAGCGGAAAATGGCGATAAATAAAGAAAAATACCGAAATACAAAAAATAAGGCTTGGGATGAAGTGGCCGAAATATTGCTTCATGATTTCGTGAATCTTAATGAGACGCAACAGCAAGAAACAAGTAAATATTCAATAAAAACTTAACTAGGGATCGACTAGGAATATTGTAGAATTAAAATGAAGATTATACGCACAATTTTGGATTTTATTTTACAATCATACAACATAGAAAAAGGTCCTTAAAACATTCCAGCGAAGTTACATAAATACAGAGTGTTTCATATCCAAATAAGGTGTACATAAAAAAATTAGTGCGATTTCCTGAGATAATTTTATTAAAAAAGGATTTTCGTTTAATTTTTTGTTTTTCTATTAATCTTTTTACGCACAACGCGATGCTGTGTACTTCTCAGATATATATTGACAACTGATGATACACGTTAATGTGAGAACAATTTACTCGACTGATAACACTGATCAACACTAATTTTATTGTCAACAATATTTGGGCGATTTCTAGGTAATTTCGTGGTGCTGATCACGAATTTGAAGTCCATTTAGGTGAATTGGCTCTAATTTTAGAGATATATTATCAAAATTTGATAAGATAGAGATAAATATCAATTTAATAGACCAATGGCCCTTATAAGCAACTTTTAGTAAAAAATATTAAAGTGGTTTCAAAAAAAGAGAAACGAAAAAATAATAAAATTCAATTGATTAGGTATAACAGCAAAGAAATAATTTAATTTAAAAAATTACATCTAATTTGTAGGAAAGACGCTCTTTTTGTAGGATTTTCTTTTATGAGGACCGTCAGGTACATCACGTTGGAGACTCCAACAATAGTCTGCCATCATATGATGATCCCATCTGCCCTGATACCTTACCTCCATCTCCTTTATATCCTGGTGGAACCGTTCCCCTTGTTCCTCACTGAAATTGCCAAGATTGTCGGGAAATTTATCCAAGTGGCTGTGAAGAAAGTGTACTTTAATACTCATATTAGTACCCAAATTTTTAAAGTTTAATAACATTCTATTGCACTAATTCCTCGTAATTGTCCGCTTTGTGATTACCCAAGAAATTTTTAACTACCATAACAAAGCTACACCAAGCAGCAGCTTCAAGTGTCGTCATGTGATTTGTAAAATTAGAGTCCTTAATAAGTTTGCGAATTTGAGGGCCATCAAAAATACCCGCTTTTAGCTTTTCCATACTTAGCCTAGGAAACGATCTACAAATGTATTTGAAGCACTCGCCATCTTTACTCAAAGCCTTAACAAATTGTTTCATTAGTCCTAACTTGATGTGGAGCAGTGGGAGAATGTTTTTTTCACGGTCAACCAATGGTTCGTTTATGACATTTGCTGTTCCTACAGTCATATTTTGTCTTATTGGCTAATTAACCATATTCCAATGATCTTGCTTCGCCCTACTATCCCACAAGCAGATAAAACAAGGGTATTTTGTGTACCCACATTACTGCCTAAGCAAGAAGTTGACCATTTTTAGATCAACACATAAGGAAAACTAATGTTCTTCATAGGATAGTTTCTGTAATACCAACTTGATGTTTTGATATTCTTCCTTAAGTTTTGTTGAGTGGGCGATAGGAATTGACGCATATCAATTGCCATTGTGTAGCAACACACACTTTAAGCTTCTACTGGAACTGTCTATGAATAGTCACCAATCACCTGGAACAAATTGTATTCCCATTTGACGAAAAAGTCCGGGAATTTTGTTGCAATAAATAAGATCTTCATCTTGGCTAAAGTAAGGAACAAGTTTCACCTCTCATGTTCTATAAATTGTTATTTTTATATCTGGTTGTAGACAGTTTTTTTCTTTTAATCTGGATGCCAGAAGTTCAAATGCTTGCTTTGATTGACCGAGATCCCGTATCAGGTCATTCAGTTCTTCTTGAGAGAACTGCTGTGGTGTTGATTGTATTTCCTGCTCATATTCACTTCCACTGCTACTGTACTGGTCCTTAATTCCTTCTTCCGCTATCAGAACATCTGGCAGTGTTGTATATACTGGTACGGGAATCTCTTCGCTATGTGGCACAGGTCTTCGTGCTGATTCTAAATCAGGATAATCCCATTTGCCTTTCTTGTATTTGTTAAAACCTTTTACATTAACTAAACAAAAATAACAATCATCATGGTGGTTTTTAGGTTCTCTCCACACCATGGGCACACCAAATTTCAAACTTTTTTTTTTGTGTGACCACTGTCGTAAACACTCGACACACGTTTTGCACACTATATGGGGAGCCCAGGACTTGTCTTGGTCTCCAAGCTGTACGCCGAAATAAGCTTGATAAGCTTGTCTAACAAAATATGTGATATTTTTTCTTTGTTTCGCTACAGTATATTCGCCACAAATGTAGCAGAAGACATTAGGGCTGTTCAAACAGCTTCTGCGTGAAGAATTCATTCCTCTGAAAAAAGAGTAACTTTAGTTAAAAATATAGGTACAAATATTCGTCACATGTACTCCTACCTTCCACTTGACGTCTATTAAATTTAAACAACTTCACTAGGTAGGCAATAAGAACTAAATACACAAAATACGTAAGAAAAGCACAATAACCGCGACGCTAAGTCTTAGTACAACAACTGCTTACGCTGAACTGACAGTTAAAATAAAGAGACACAGGACAAACAAGTGCACGCACTGATCACGTGATCAGCAGTCGGCACGTGGTACGCTCACTTAACAGGGTCGAACTCTCGTTTCTGCGTAAATTTCTTGTTCGTAAATTATTTTTAAAAAATAAAAAGCATATGTTATAGCTAAATTCCTTAAAAAATTATGTATCCATTACCTCAAAAACTAGAGCCAATTTGGAAAAACTGCTTTTATTTTTGAATTCATCAGACCTGAATTACCCTAAATTCGTTCAAAAATACTTGGCAACAATTTTTTTTTTAAATTTTGTAAGGCGGTGTAATCGGCTGCGACTGACCATTAGCACAGATCATCAGTTCTTTCTGAAACGGGTCTAAAGTACGGAATATTTCTGTTTTAAATATTGGAGGAGATGATAAACTTTTAAACCTTAAAATTCAATTATGCACATTCGTTCCAAATGAAAGTTTATTGTAGAGGTATACAGGAGTTTTGGATATAATTATTCCATAAAATAATGAAACTGCATGGAGAATATTTCTCTCATCGGGAACAACGGTTTTTACGATTGGGAAGGTCGTACTTTCGGTTAGGGGATAAAAAAATAGTATACGATTCGCAACCAAAAAGTGGGCCTGGAGGAAAAACCAACTCTCTGGTGCTGAATTAGTAATTCGTGAATAGACTTATGAATACCTTAAAATTGGATTTTCCTAAAAACTATACATCAAAATAAAAAACTGACATGTGTTTTGGATTCTTTTTGGACACAAATTAAATGATACTGTATCATTTTTTCCATGCATTCAGTACAAAATCATTTTTTCAATGTTTTGGTCAAAAATCGAAAAATTTGTTTAATATACATCCATAAAAAATTCTATAATTCGGAAACTATGGGAGATGTGAACTATATTCTTACACCATTCGATAGATGAAAGATGCATCTTGAAATAAGATCATATTTTATTTTTTCATTTTCATATTTGTAGAAAATATACTGGGTTGAACTTGTAGAAAAAATATTTTTGAAAAATTACCTTAAAAAAATGTATAGTAAGTACGTCTATGGGATGAAAATACCAAAATTGGTAAAAATCGAAATGGGTTTTTATACTATTATAAAAAAATATAGCAACATTCCACTCATACTACAAAGAGAGTTATAAAACAGCAAACTTAATTTCCAATAACTAGGTTTTGACGTTCGGTATGTCGGAAACGCGCACGTGTGATACATTCTCCATTTTTTTCTTTATATATTATACCTTTGAGAACACTACTTTACAATATGAGCTCAATATTTCCATTATTTTGGTCTGTGCGATTTTTTAAGCGAACGTCTTTCTTAATTTTCCTTCTTTGACGCTCGGTATTTCGGCAATGTGAACGTGTGATACATTCTCGATTTTTTTTCTTGTAAATTATACCTATAAGAGTACTCCTCCTTAATATAAGTTCAATGTTTTCATTAATTTGGTCTGTACGATTTTTTAAGTGAAAGTGTTTCATAATGTTTCAATAAAAGTTTGCTTAGGATGATTTTTTAATAAGAGGAATCCAAAAAAGATGTCAGTTGTTTTAAAAAAAAATATATATCAGGTGGAAAATTGAAGAAAATTAATTAGAAAAAAAACGTTTTCATCTCGATTTCAATAAAATTATGAATTAGTAATTTGAGGAATATACATGAAAACTGAATTTTCTGTAAAACTATACATCTCTACTCTACATTCTACGACACAAAATACTTTGTTTTACTCAATTATTTTTCATACGTTCACTATCATTACTGAGGCATACTAAAGTTTAGCCTACTCGGAATTTGAAGCAAGCAAAAAACATCACGTACAGCAGAACCTCGATTAAACGGGCCTGCCTTTGCCGGATAATCCAAAAACCTCCTTTTATTTTTTTTTAATATTTTATTTAGACACATATTTTATCAAAAGTCTTTTCAGTACTGTCGCATCTGCTGTGTCTTCTAAGGATATAATTTTATAAAATGCTTTCACTGCACTCCAAGCACGTGTTACAACATATTGTTTCTTTCAAATTTAGATGATTCCAAAACGCTCTAAAATCATAATTTCACAACAGTTGAACCATAAGATATTTCCTATAAAGCTTCATAGAGGAAAATATGCTACAAATATGTTCCCATCTGCTGACTTTAGTTGTTCTACATCAAGATGCGATGGCGCAGTATCCAGTAGCGGGTACAGCTTTGGGTGGAAGATTGCAGATAAGTTTTAATTTGAGGAATAACATCTGCAAGATTCATTCAGCGTTCATGCTTCATGTGCGAACATGGAAAATCTGCCTCCCGGATAATCAGGATTCTACTGTACGAGTTTACTATTAGGGATGCAAGAAAAAGCGTTAGTTTTAGCCGAACACACTGACCGTATTGAAATTGATGTACACCTGCTATACCCATAGCGGGTGGAGGAAGACCATACTGATGAGGTGCTGGTAAAAGTAACAATACAATAGATTATTAGTATAAGACATTTTAAACATTATTCCCAAGCTTTGGTTATACAAAAAGATAATTTAAGAAGTTTTTTTACTAACCTGATTGTGGAAAAGGCATGTTTGGCGTTTGAGTCGGATAAGGCGGTTGCGTATTATAAAATCCAGGTCCGGATAGGTTGTTACTTGGTATCGGATGACGAGCGTCTATGGGATAAGGTGGTACGACTTGCGGTGATGGAACGTGCTGAGTTGTGGTTGTAACAGTAACAGAAGGGCCAACTGCAAATAAAATAACAAATTTTCTTTCTATAATGAACGTTTTTTAGATTGGAGGACAGTAGTTTAAATACTTACAACCATATACAGTGCCCTCTCGTTTTCTTTTACAACACCATCCGCATATAGTAAAAAAGATTATAAAAATAACGCACAGTGCAATTGGCATGAACACGTCCATTTCGGTAAATTTATAGCTTATCTATTATAGGTATGCAGGATTAATTAATTATTTATTTAAGAACTTACTTAACGCGTGAATCACGAATTTTATGACGAAAAAAAAAACCCAATTTGTATCTAGTTGTGTTGATAACTGTTCAGTTTCTATACAAAAACTTGGCACTTAATACATAAGTTGATATAGATATAAACATGTTTATTAAAACTTCGAACTATATTAAATTATTTCGTTGTTTTACATTAAATGTTCAAAAAATAAACAGATCGCTGACATATACAAATTTGTCAAAGTAGAAATAGATATACTGTGAAGATACATATTCTTCTTTTTTTACAACTGTCCAAAATTAATGTGGGATTGTGAGTTACATAAAAAGAATACATATTTGTTCCAACAAGCAATCCTGGACTAATCTGAGACTAATTAGAATTTTGAAATGAACCTGTGCGGATTCTATAAATTCGTGAACCATTCCGTATTAAAGTTTTGCCGATTTAACGAATTTCTGATTGATTAATGATTTGTCGATTTCAAAGCTACCTATTTAACCAAAAATCCTAAATCTGTTCAAATTATGGAGGGTAGAAAGTACTTCTACCCTCCATAGTTCAAATGCTTGTTGGAACCATTGAACTCTATTCTTACGTAGTATAGACATATATGGTTATAACATTGGACTAATGTAGGTTAGAGAGAAGGAGAACAATCGCTGTAGAAAAAAGTGTCCCACAAATATGGATAAAATAAGTGAGGCGCAGCGATCGCTATGTTGTCTCAACAAAAAGGCGCTAATTTAAAACGACCTATCAACGTTTAATATACTTATAAACAGCTAACTTATCAGATACTACCTACTGACACCATTGTGGTTGGTGGATGAAAAATTAATTATAAATTTACAAATATACAGGAACAGACTGGCTAAGCTTCAACACGTAGCGATCCTTCTCTTTTTCTGTAACGTCCATAATTGGACTTTACAATCGGTGATTCAATCCGTTGCCTACTGGTACGCTTAAATTGGATATGCGAATGATCCTGACGATCCCGACATTTTTCGACGATCATTTCGAATAGGTCGTAGTATTGTAGTAAATAATAGGTGCGTTCTTTTTGACTGAGATCTCAGTTAATCACAGCTCACATCAGTAATGTTAGCGTTCTTTTTGTTTTACTCACTTTAAGGGAGCTGAGATTTTCCCTCCCCCTTCACCGATGCTGAATGTGTTGTAAGGGGGTATCAGTTGGAATTGAGTCGGAAATAAAGTGGAGGGGATGAAGAAATATTTGATTTGCTTGGTTTATTTGTAGTTTTAACCAATGTTATCTAAGATTTTAACAATTGACACATAAACAATACACACACATAATCTATTTTTCTTTTGTTACAAATTATGGATACATTAATTAACATTATTATATGCTGATACGAATCTGTCGTATAGTTTAAATCTATCGACAGATCGCCCGCTTCAATTGAGATGTCGTTCTTTTTGGTGCTTACTCACATCACTTTATCTCAGATCACCTTAACTGAAGTGATCTGAGATCTAAGTTAAAAAGAACGCACCAAAAGTCAAACATGATTTGTTTATACGATCACCATTACGACTAGAGAGTAAACATTTAGTTCTTTCGTTTTGATGTGTTTTTCAAAACTTTTAGTGACAAAATAAACTTTTAAGTTAATTAATTTAATGATTTTGGATTATCATGGTTCGTCGGTGCCAAGTTTGTCAGAGAAACAGCCGAAATTACCAAGGCCATGTATCTACAATGCCATCTCCACTTTTTGCAATTCATTCATTATTTCACTACTGGCGTTTAGAATTGTTGGTCGCAAAAATAAACGTGTTTATGAATGAATAGCCCTCTCTATGTTTATTATTACTCTAAGGAATTTTCAGTGTTTTGTATGGTTCCTTGCCTTGTAATATGAGGTTCCTTTGTCTCGTCTTCTTCTATATACTGGTCTAATCATAGATAAAATAAGTATTTGTCTATAGGTCTTATGTCAGTCAGTTACATATCTACAAAATATTCGCAAAAGTTCACAGTTACGCGCCAAAATACAATGACTTAAATTTTGCGACATATCGCAAAAAATTGTGATATATCGCAGGTGGAGCCGAGCCTTTAAAGGCGGATTTCCACAGATCCGTCATCCGACGATACGATCATCCGAAAGTTTTGTGATTGGTGGAAAAATTCAAAATTGACAAGCCGCCAAATATTTGTCCGAAAGTTTTAACTTACGTCCGTCATCGGAAAAAGTTGAAAAATGTTCAACTTTTATCCGTCATCGGATCTGATTTAACCAAACTTTTTCATGATCTGCTATTTCTGGTAAATTATTTCAGAATTAATAATAATAATGAAAGACAATTAAAAGCAACGAACAGTTTGCTGTTAATTGCAATTGTGTTGAGTAATAGGAGGAAAAAAAGAAATCCATCAAGATTTTGGATAAGAGATCTTTACAAAAAAAGAAAATCTCAAGGGGCATTTCATAATTTGGTTGAAGAAATGCGATTATGTGATAATAAAAAATATGTGAATTATTTAAGAATGACCTGTAACACATTCAACAAATTACTAAGTATAGTAGGACAATCACTTGCAAAAATGCATCATCTTAGAGAACCTATTGCTCCTGCAGAAACATTAGTATTGACTTTAAGGTTTATATTTATTAAGCAGTAAAAAAATAACTGCCTCGGCCCTTACTTCGTGGAATCTACTCATTTTATTGTTTTAAATGAAACTTTTTCAATATATTGTGGAATTACCTAGAAACAGTAAAAGTTTCATTTAAAATAGTAAAATAAGCAGTAGTCATCATCGATGAATGATTGTGAATCCATTTTTCTCAAATAAACAAATGTAATGAGGATGACCAAACACAAACTAGTTAAAATCATTAAAATGAAAAAACAAAAAACTGTCGACAATTACTTATATCCCTGTCACTTGTCATTCAAGTTACCAAACTTAAATTGATTTGTCACTATTTTTGTTACTAAATCATACGATTGTTTCCAAGCAATGGAAATTGGCATTTAAATTCATCCGATACGACGTGATACGACTAACAATCGGACATCGTATGACGGATCTATGGAAATCCACCTTAAGTGCTGCAGTACTGCTATTTCCTGAATGCAGCCATTGTACTGGTGAGGATATTGGGATTACAGTATACAAATACAAAGAGTAGTGTATCTTGGACAGGCAGCTAAAGCAGCGTAGATTTGACTACGCAGACTAGACGCCATGTTCTGAGGATAAAATATTTAAACCAATCAAATAGCTAACATCTCCATTTTGGAAGAGGTTACAGTTCAAATTTTATGTTATTACAATTATAATAGATTTAGGAGCATAAGTGTTATAAAAGAAAACATGACTCGTGTTACAGGAGAACTATTATCAATCTAACGTCAATGCGCTGGCCATTATAAATTTCGGAACAAATCACCAGTATAGCGTCAATTCTTGACGTCATTTCGACTGGTCAGAATGCTGATGTGTGTTTCGAAATTCAAGCATAATATCATGATAAACGGAAAATTAAATGAAATTAACTGTCTCGACCCTTACTTCGTGGAATCTACTCATATTAGTGTTTTAAATGAAACTCACTGTTTCTAGCTAATTCCACAATATAATAAAAATTGTTGAAAATTCTAAATTTTTTTTATTATATTGTGGAATTAGCTAGAAACAGTGAGTTTCATTTAAAACACTAATAGGACAATTAAATGTTTATAGTGGGCAAAATATCTACCTATTTCTATTTCTTCCCAAAATTGGAATAGATAAAGTTTTACAGGACTACTCAAGGAGTGCCATTGTGTAGATTTGCTCATCGAACTCCAATAGAGTTCAATGGTTCTACTACACCACAAAAAATATATAATTCTGTGATTTGAACACTCTTTCGTGTACCAAAGTGTCAAAAATATGATACCGGGGTGATGAGATATTTGACATTACATCACCACAGTTTGTTTATTTTTTCCATGCAAATGATTCTAATTTCTAAATGTAATTTCCTGTTATCAAATGAATTGCAAATTTACTATTTGATTAATAATTTCTATTGTTGTATAGAGATAACAAATTTGATCGCATCTAGATATGACGCAATTGACTATTGTACTATAGACTGGTCATTTCTTATGTACCTAAACGTAACATATAAAAAAACATTGAATGAGTGGGATTTTATTCAGTTTAATCTTTTATATTCGTTCTGATTTTTGAATTGCATTTTATTGATTTCGTCTAATTATTTATATTTTTGTATAGTCCTTGTGATAAAAATAATGTTATACATGTTTGAAATAAGTATAGTAAACATGTGTCATCTATACAATCTTTTATAGTCATGTTTTGCACAGTAATATATCTCAATTAAAAAGTGATAATTCTGTATATGTATGTAGGAGTAAATTGTATTCAGTGGCAGAATGAGAGTAATTTAGACTACAATAAAACATTTAAACACCAATTAAATTACTCACTAGAAGTACAAGAACGTTGTCTGTTGTATTGATACCCAGACCTACTAATATAGGAAGTTCTGCTACACCCTGTAATACATGGTAGCATTTAGAATAAGATGCGTAGTTATTTGAAATATTAAAGACACACATGCTTCAGTTCATTATCAAACATATGATAGAATTCCACACAGCATTCATATCCACTTTCAGGATTCATTTGTTGATGACCAACTACCATTGAATAAAAGCAATAAATCATTCCTTTTCCTCCATTCTTAAAACTTTTAAATGAACTAAATTATTGAACTACTACATTGGAAAATAATAGCTTCTAAAATATGCAAATGATACACGTAACAAAGGTTTTCTTACATTGCATAACAAATGCATCATGCATTATATACTGCCAACAGATGTAATAGGAAATACTTACTCCTATGGACACATACAGAATTGTGTGGCTTTTTAGAACAAATTTCGCGCATTGAGAAACATAATATCAACAACAAACATATAGCGATGGTAATAACAATTTGGAATTCCATTTGAATAAATCTAAATTAACCTCAAAAATTATATGTTGATATTAAATTAATTTAAAAATGTTGGTCCCTTCCCTTTAAAAGCACAGTATAAAAGGAATTAAAAGGTATAAAAAATGTTATGGTCTGTGGAAATAAATAATGTTTTAAAGCCTCATTCTTCTTCTTTTTGAAAAGAAGGCATGTCAAGCTTTGTTACTTTTTTACATTACTTAAAATAATAAAGATTATATTTCTCATCTGATATTTAGTTTTAGTAATTATATTGAAGCGTTAGTAAATTTATAATTAACTACAGTATTATGTATATTGAAACTTCTTTTTTTGAATAAATAGTAGTGATTCAAAAATAGATCTTTAGTTAATCATGAAACTTATCCCATTGATAAGTTAGGTAGATAAATCGAAAGGATAAAGAAATATTCATATAAACTTACGGCTCCAGGGGAAAAAGGGGGATTGAGTGTCAGACGCCCCAACTAAAAAGAGCGCATCGCTTTAAAGCACGAGTCACCCACGCTTTATTGTACACAACCTGAGCTAGTGCAAAAAGTTCGTGCATAAAGAAGAATTTCTTGGAGCGCCATCATTGTACGAAATATCAACCTTAATTTGACGGGCATTTCTATGTTATTAGTTTATCTATGTGTCAATAGTCATTGTCGAAAATAACAATTGATGGAATCAACACAATAAATGTTTATATTACTTTTATCTAATTGATGCAATGGTCATTATATGTGACCGTTATCGTAGCAATACATAACTTTATAAAATGGTCAGCTTATCTCGAAGTTTCAATACGAATTCAGGAGTAAGATACATTAATGTCAATTAATAATTATAGTATAATGATAATTATTTTCAGGGCGCTACATTTTTCAGCGAATCTGTAAATATGGATGATAGAGAACATCTTCAACCTATTTTAGATTCGTTCGGTGTATTTAAACCTGTAAGGACGATTCCTCTATTTAGTATACATCTGTTATTCTCGTGTGCGTTGACTATTATAGCGATTTGTTATGCAGCGATTCATCCAGACGAGAATAGTAAATGTAGAGAATATTTCGTAATAATATATTTACACATTGGGCTGTGGTTTTTAACTCTGGTAAGTAGGTATTTTTCTTATAAAATGTTTTTAACTATGAATAGGTTCTTTTTTAATTCTAGATAATAGATCGCCTCGTAAAATGTCACCATCATAACCTAAAAATAAACGGATATTTAGAATTTTACCAAAAAACTCAATTGCACATTAGTTTACCGTTCTACGTAGTAAGTTTATGGAGTATTGTGTTAATGTTTCTACAAGCATTGATGCAGCATTTCTATCCCGACGATTTTGCTGAGAAATGCATTAAAAGAGGCAGCCTCTCTCCCATATCATATCTCTGTGCTATCATTACCTTGGAATTCTGTGTTATAGCCGGAATTAATATCAATTATATAGTTAAAGTGAGGAATTTCAACAAACAGAAACCTCTGCCCGACGTTCAAAGAGAGGAATGGACCAGTACGACTTCTCCGGATTCTTTGGCTCAAAACGAAGTCGGGTATCGACAAATGGGAGAAAAAGTTTACGATTTATTAGATAAACAGGTGAGGAAAATAGAAAATATTCTAATTTATTGTACTTTCTGTCTCAATTTAGTGATTTTATGATATTAGTTTGTTTTCCTCAATAAGACCTGTGATTCCTGTAACAGTATTTGTTTTCTTGGTAATTGTGATAAATACTGTCAGAAAATGCTTTTCATATGTTGTGTAAATGCTTTTTCATTGTTCAATCTAACCCTGTCTTGTCATCTTTACTTATTGAAGGGATCCATTCTTTGGGTAGATTAAAAATGTTTTTAGTCAGTAGAAACTTTTTTAATTATGAAAGTATTCATTTAATTTTATGGATCTTTTTTTATTCATTTGAGGCTTTGTCAACTTATTGTTTGATTCATATCAAAATATTTCAGTTAGATATCATTAGATCACACTTTTGCAGAAATTTCCCTAAATTTTGAGAAAGTTATGTTTGGCAATGCCGCAATCTCCATTTGGTTCTTTATGGCACTTTCTCGATTACCCGGGATGTGGAGAAAAATTACGTTTGACAACATTGCATTCTGTTTTTGTTCTTTATGACGATTTCCCGGGCTCTAGGGAAAAACTATGTATGGCAACATCGCAATTTATATTTGGTTCTTTATGACACTCAATCTCACGGGATCTGGAGAAAAACTGCGTTTGGCAACGCCCCAATCTCCATTTGGTTGTTTACGGCACTTTCTCGATTTCCCGGGATGTGGAGAAAAATTACGTTTGAAAACATTGCATTCTCTTTTTGGTTCTTTATGACGATTACCCGGACTCTAGGGAAAACGATGTTTGGCAACATCGCAATTTATATTTGGTTCTTTATGACACTTTCTCAATTTTCCGGGATCTGGAGAAGAACTGCGTTTGGCAAAGTCCCAATCTTCATTTGGTTCATTATGGCGCTTTCTCGATTTTCCGGGATGTGGAAAAAAATTACGTTTGACAACATTGCATTATGTTTTTGTTCTTCATGACGATTTCCCTGGCTCTAGGAAAAACTATGTATGGCAACATCGCAATTTATATTTGCTTCTTTGTGACACTCAATTTCCCGGGATCTGGAGAAGAACTGCGTTTGGCAAAGCCCCAATCTCCATTTGGTTCATTATGGCGCTTTATCGATTTTTCGGGATGTGGAAAAAAATTACGTTTGGCAACATTGCATTATGTTTTTGTTCTTTATGACGAATTCCCGGGCTCTAGGGAAAAACTATGTATGGCAACATCGCAATTTATATTTGGTTCTTTATGACACTCAATTTCACGGGATCTGGAGAAAAACTGCGTTTGGCAACGCCCCAATCTCCATTTGGTTGTTTACGGCACTTTCTCGATTTCCCGGGATGTGGAGAAAAATTACGTTTGAAAACATTGCATTCTCTTTTTGGTTCTTTATAACGATTACCCGGACTCTAGGGAAAACGATGTTTGGCAACATCGCAATTTATATTTGGTTCTTTATGACACTTTCTCAATTTCCCGGGATCTGGAGAAGAACTGCGTTTGGCAAGGTCCCAATCTTCATTTGGTTCATTATGGCGCTTTCTCGATTTTCCGGGATGTGGAAAAAAATTACGTTTGACAACATTGCATTATGTTTTTGTTCTTTATGACGATTTGACGGGCACTAGGGAAAAACTATGTATGGCAACATCGCAATTTATATTTGCTTCTTTGTGACACTCAATTTCCCGGGATCTGGAGAAGAACTGCGTTTGGCAAAGCCCCAATCTTCATTTGGTTCATTATGGCGCTTTCTCGATTTTCCGGGATGTGGAAAAAAATTACGTTTGACAACATTGCATTATGTTTTTGTTCTTTATGACGATTTCCCGGGCTCTAGGGAAAAACTATGTATGGCAACATCGCAATTTATATTTGCTTCTTTGTGACACTCAATTTCCCGGGATCTGGAGAAGAACTGGGTTTGGCAAAGCCCCAATCTTCATTTGGTTCATTATGGGGCTTTATCGATTTTCCGGGATGTGGAAAAAAATTACGTTTGACAACATTGCATTATGTTTTTGTTCTTTATGACGATTTCCCGGGCTCTAGGGAAAAACTATGTATGGCAACATCGCAATTTATATTTGCTTCTTTGTGACACTCAATTTCCCGGGATCTGGAGAAGAACTGCGTTTGGCAAAGCCCCAATCTTCATTTGGTTCATTATGGCGCTTTATCGATTTTCAGGGATGTGGAAAAAAATTACGTTTGGCAACATTGCATTCTGTTTTTGTTCTTTATGACGAATTCCCGGGCTCTCGGGAAAAGCTATGTATGGCAACATCGCAACTTGTATTTGCTTCTTTATGACACTCAATTTCCCGGGATCTGGGGAAAAACTGCGTTTGACAACGCCCCGATCTCCATTTGGTTCTTTATAGCACTTTCTCGATTTCCTGGGATGTGGCAAAAAACTACGTTTGACAACATTCCATTCTCTTTTTGGTTCTTTAGACGATTTCTCGGGCTCTAGCGAAAACTATGTTTGGCAAAATCGCAATTTATATTTGGTTCTTTATGACGCTTTCTCAATTCCCCGGGAACTCGAGGAAAACTGCGTTTGGCAACGCCGCAATCTCCATTTGGTTCTTTATGTCACTTTCTCGTTTTTCCGGGATGTGGAGAAAAATTACGTTTGGCAACATTGCATTCTCTTTTTGGTTCTTTATGACGATTTCCCGATCTCTAGGGAAAAACTATGTATGGTAACAGCGCAATTTATATTTGGTTCTTTATGACACTCAATTTCACGGGATCTGGAGAAAAACTACGTTTGGCAACGCCCCAATCTCCATTTGGTTCTTTATGGCACTTTCTCGATTTCCCGGGAAGTGGAGAAAAATTACGTTTGAAAACATTGCATTCTCTTTTTGGTTCTTTATGACGATTACCCGGACTCTGGGAAAACGATGTTCGGCAACATCGCAATTTATATTTTGGTTCTTTATGAAACTTTCTCAATTTCCCGGGATCTGGAGAAGAACTGCGTTTGGCAAAGCCCCAATCTTCATTTGGTTCATTATGGCGCTTTATCGATTTTCCGGGATGTGGAAAAAAATTACGTTTGGCAACATTGCATTATGTTTTTGTTCTTTATGACGAATTCCCGGGCTCTAGGGAAAAACTATGTATGGGAACATCGCAATTTATATTTGCTTCTTTATGACACTCAATTTCCCGGGATCTGGGGAAAAACTGCGTTTGACAACGCCCCGATCTCCATTTGGTTCTTTATAGAACTTTCTCGATTTCCCGGGATGTGGCAAAAAATTACGTTTGACAACATTCCATTCTCTTTTTGGTTCTTTAGACGATTTCTCGGGCTCTAGCGAAAACTATGTTTGGCAAAATCGCAATTTATATTTGGTTCTTTATGACGGTTTCTCAATTCCCCGGGAACTCGGGGAAAACTGCGTTTGGCAACGCCGCAATCTCCATTTGGTTCTTTATGTCACTTTCTCGTTTTTCCGGGATGTGGAGAAAAATTACGTTTGGCAACATTGCATTATGTTTTTGTTCTTTATGACGAATTCCCGGGCTCTAGGGAAAAACTATGTATGGGAACATCACAATTTATATTTGCTTCTTTATGACACTCAATTTCCCGGGATCTGGGGAAAAACTGCGTTTGACAACGCCCCGATCTCCATTTGGTTCTTTATAGCACTTTCTCGATTTCCCGGGATGTGGCAAAAAATTACGTTTGACAACATTCCATTCTCTTTTTGGTTCTTTAGACGATTTCTCGGGCTCTAGCGAAAACTATGTTTGGCAAAATCGCAATTTATATTTGGTTCTTTATGACGCTTTCTCAATTCCCCGGGAACTCGAGGAAAACTGCGTTTGGCAACGCCGCAATCTCCATTTGGTTCTTTATGTCACTTTCTCGTTTTTCCGGGATGTGGAGAAAAATTACGTTTGACAACATTGCATTCTCTTTTTGGTTCTTTATGACGATTTCCCGATCTCTAGGGAAAAACTATGTATGGCAACAGCGCAATTTATATTTGGTTCTTTATGACACTCAATTTCACGGGATCTGGAGAAAAACTACGTTTGGCAACGCCCCAATCTCCATTTGGTTCTTTATGGCACTTTCTCGATTTCCCGGGAAGTGGAGAAAAATTACGTTTGAAAACATTGCATTCTCTTTTTGGTTCTTTATGACGATTACCCGGACTCTGGGAAAACGATGTTCGGCAACATCGCAATTTATATTTGGTTCTTTATGAAACTTTCTCAATTTCCCGGGATCTGGAGAAGAACTGCGTTTGGCAAAGCCCCAATGTTCATTTGGTTCATTATGGCGCTTTATCGATTTTCCGGGATGTGGAAAAAAATTACGTTTGGCAACATTGCATTCTGTTTTTGTTCTTTATGACGAATTCCCGGGCTCTAGGGAAAAACTATGTATGGCAACATCGCAATTTATATTTGGTTCTTTATGACACTCAATTTCACGGGATCTGGAGAAAAACTGCGTTTGGCAACGCCCCAATCACCATTTGGTTGTTTACGGCACTTTCTCGATTTCCCGGGATGTGGAGAAAAATTACGTTTGAAAACATTGCATTCTCTTTTTGGTTCTTTATAACGATTACCCGGACTCTAGGGAAAACGATGTTTGGCAACATCGCAATTTATATTTGGTTCTTTATGACACTTTCTCAATTTCCCGGGATCTGGAGAAGAACTGCGTTTGGCAAGGTCCCAATCTTCATTTGGTTCATTATGGCGCTTTCTCGATTTTCCGGGATGTGGAAAAAAATTACGTTTGACAACATTGCATTATGTTTTTGTTCTTTATGACGATTTCCCGGGCTCTAGGGAAAAACTATGTATGGCAACATCGCAATTTATATTTGGTTCTTTATGACACTCAATCTCACGGGATCTGGAGAAAAACTGCGTTTGGCAACGCCCCAATCTCCATTTGGTTGTTTACGGCACTTTCTCGATTTCCCGGGATGTGGAGAAAAATTACGTTTGAAAACATTGCATTCTCTTTTTGGTTCTTTATGACGATTACCCGGACTCTAGGGAAAACGATGTTTGGCAACATCGCAATTTATATTTGGTTCTTTATGACACTTTCTCAATTTTCCGGGATCTGGAGAAGAACTGCGTTTGGCAAAGTCCCAATCTTCATTTGGTTCATTATGGCGCTTTCTCGATTTTCCGGGATGTGGAAAAAAATTACGTTTGACAACATTGCATTATGTTTTTGTTCTTCATGACGATTTCCCTGGCTCTAGGAAAAACTATGTATGGCAACATCGCAATTTATATTTGCTTCTTTGTGACACTCAATTTCCCGGGATCTGGAGAAGAACTGCGTTTGGCAAAGCCCCAATCTCCATTTGGTTCATTATGGCGCTTTATCGATTTTCCGGGATGTGGAAAAAAATAACGTTTGGCAACATTGCATTATGTTTTTGTTCTTTATGACGAATTCCCGGGCTCTAGGGAAAAACTATGTATGGCAACATCGCAATTTATATTTGGTTCTTTATGACACTCAATTTCACGGGATCTGGAGAAAAACTGCGTTTGGCAACGCCCCAATCTCCATTTGGTTGTTTACGGCACTTTCTCGATTTCCCGGGATGTGGAGAAAAATTACGTTTGAAAACATTGCATTCTCTTTTTGGTTCTTTATAACGATTACCCGGACTCTAGGGAAAACGATGTTTGGCAACATCGCAATTTATATTTGGTTCTTTATGACACTTTCTCAATTTCCCGGGATCTGGAGAAGAACTGCGTTTGGCAAGGTCCCAATCTTCATTTGGTTCATTATGGCGCTTTCTCGATTTTCCGGGATGTGGAAAAAAATTACGTTTGACAACATTGCATTATGTTTTTGTTCTTTATGACGATTTGACGGGCACTAGGGAAAAACTATGTATGGCAACATCGCAATTTATATTTGCTTCTTTGTGACACTCAATTTCCCGGGATCTGGAGAAGAACTGCGTTTGGCAAAGCCCCAATCTTCATTTGGTTCATTATGGCGCTTTCTCGATTTTCCGGGATGTGGAAAAAAATTACGTTTGACAACATTGCATTATGTTTTTGTTCTTTATGACGATTTCCCGGGCTCTAGGGAAAAACTATGTATGGCAACATCGCAATTTATATTTGCTTCTTTGTGACACTCAATTTCCCGGGATCTGGAGAAGAACTGGGTTTGGCAAAGCCCCAATCTTCATTTGGTTCATTATGGGGCTTTATCGATTTTCCGGGATGTGGAAAAAAATTACGTTTGACAACATTGCATTATGTTTTTGTTCTTTATGACGATTTCCCGGGCTCTAGGGAAAAACTATGTATGGCAACATCGCAATTTATATTTGCTTCTTTGTGACACTCAATTTCCCGGGATCTGGAGAAGAACTGCGTTTGGCAAAGCCCCAATCTTCATTTGGTTCATTATGGCGCTTTATCGATTTTCAGGGATGTGGAAAAAAATTACGTTTGGCAACATTGCATTCTGTTTTTGTTCTTTATGACGAATTCCCGGGCTCTCGGGAAAAGCTATGTATGGCAACATCGCAACTTGTATTTGCTTCTTTATGACACTCAATTTCCCGGGATCTGGGGAAAAACTGCGTTTGACAACGCCCCGATCTCCATTTGGTTCTTTATAGCACTTTCTCGATTTCCTGGGATGTGGCAAAAAACTACGTTTGACAACATTCCATTCTCTTTTTGGTTCTTTAGACGATTTCTCGGGCTCTAGCGAAAACTATGTTTGGCAAAATCGCAATTTATATTTGGTTCTTTATGACGCTTTCTCAATTCCCCGGGAACTCGAGGAAAACTGCGTTTGGCAACGCCGCAATCTCCATTTGGTTCTTTATGTCACTTTCTCGTTTTTCCGGGATGTGGAGAAAAATTACGTTTGGCAACATTGCATTCTCTTTTTGGTTCTTTATGACGATTTCCCGATCTCTAGGGAAAAACTATGTATGGTAACAGCGCAATTTATATTTGGTTCTTTATGACACTCAATTTCACGGGATCTGGAGAAAAACTACGTTTGGCAACGCCCCAATCTCCATTTGGTTCTTTATGGCACTTTCTCGATTTCCCGGGAAGTGGAGAAAAATTACGTTTGAAAACATTGCATTCTCTTTTTGGTTCTTTATGACGATTACCCGGACTCTGGGAAAACGATGTTCGGCAACATCGCAATTTATATTTTGGTTCTTTATGAAACTTTCTCAATTTCCCGGGATCTGGAGAAGAACTGCGTTTGGCAAAGCCCCAATCTTCATTTGGTTCATTATGGCGCTTTATCGATTTTCCGGGATGTGGAAAAAAATTACGTTTGGCAACATTGCATTATGTTTTTGTTCTTTATGACGAATTCCCGGGCTCTAGGGAAAAACTATGTATGTGAACATCGCAATTTATATTTGCTTCTTTATGACACTCAATTTCCCGGGATCTGGGGAAAAACTGCGTTTGACAACGCCCCGATCTCCATTTGGTTCTTTATAGAACTTTCTCGATTTCCCGGGATGTGGCAAAAAATTACGTTTGACAACATTCCATTCTCTTTTTGGTTCTTTAGACGATTTCTCGGGCTCTAGCGAAAACTATGTTTGGCAAAATCGCAATTTATATTTGGTTCTTTATGACGGTTTCTCAATTCCCCGGGAACTCGGGGAAAACTGCGTTTGGCAACGCCGCAATCTCCATTTGGTTCTTTATGTCACTTTCTCGTTTTTCCGGGATGTGGAGAAAAATTACGTTTGGCAACATTGCATTATGTTTTTGTTCTTTATGACGAATTCCCGGGCTCTAGGGAAAAACTATGTATGGGAACATCACAATTTATATTTGCTTCTTTATGACACTCAATTTCCCGGGATCTGGGGAAAAACTGCGTTTGACAACGCCCCGATCTCCATTTGGTTCTTTATAGCACTTTCTCGATTTCCCGGGATGTGGCAAAAAATTACGTTTGACAACATTCCATTCTCTTTTTGGTTCTTTAGACGATTTCTCGGGCTCTAGCGAAAACTATGTTTGGCAAAATCGCAATTTATATTTGGTTCTTTATGACGCTTTCTCAATTCCCCGGGAACTCGAGGAAAACTGCGTTTGGCAACGCCGCAATCTCCATTTGGTTCTTTATGTCACTTTCTCGTTTTTCCGGGATGTGGAGAAAAATTACGTTTGACAACATTGCATTCTCTTTTTGGTTCTTTATGACGATTTCCCGATCTCTAGGGAAAAACTATGTATGGCAACAGCGCAATTTATATTTGGTTCTTTATGACACTCAATTTCACGGGATCTGGAGAAAAACTACGTTTGGCAACGCCCCAATCTCCATTTGGTTCTTTATGGCACTTTCTCGATTTCCCGGGAAGTGGAGAAAAATTACGTTTGAAAACATTGCATTCTCTTTTTGGTTCTTTATGACGATTACCCGGACTCTGGGAAAACGATGTTCGGCAACATCGCAATTTATATTTGGTTCTTTATGAAACTTTCTCAATTTCCCGGGATCTGGAGAAGAACTGCGTTTGGCAAAGCCCCAATGTTCATTTGGTTCATTATGGCGCTTTATCGATTTTCCGGGATGTGGAAAAAAATTACGTTTGGCAACATTGCATTCTGTTTTTGTTCTTTATGACGAATTCCCGGGCTCTAGGGAAAAACTATGTATGGCAACATCGCAATTTATATTTGGTTCTTTATGACACTCAATTTCACGGGATCTGGAGAAAAACTGCGTTTGGCAACGCCCCAATCACCATTTGGTTGTTTACGGCACTTTCTCGATTTCCCGGGATGTGGAGAAAAATTACGTTTGAAAACATTGCATTCTCTTTTTGGTTCTTTATAACGATTACCCGGACTCTAGGGAAAACGATGTTTGGCAACATCGCAATTTATATTTGGTTCTTTATGACACTTTCTCAATTTCCCGGGATCTGGAGAAGAACTGCGTTTGGCAAGGTCCCAATCTTCATTTGGTTCATTATGGCGCTTTCTCGATTTTCCGGGATGTGGAAAAAAATTACGTTTGACAACATTGCATTATGTTTTTGTTCTTTATGACGATTTCCCGGGCTCTAGGGAAAAACTATGTATGGCAACATCGCAATTTATATTTGCTTCTTTGTGACACTCAATTTCCCGGGATCTGGAGAAGAACTGCGTTTGGCAAAGCCCCAATCTTCATTTGGTTCATTATGGCGCTTTCTCGATTTTCCGGGATGTGGAAAAAAATTACGTTTGACAACATTGCATTATGTTTTTGTTCTTTATGACGATTTCCCGGGCTCTAGGGAAAAACTATGTATGGCAACATCGCAATTTATATTTGCTTCTTTGTGACACTCAATTTCCCGGGATCTGGAGAAGAACTGCGTTTGGCAAAGTCCCAATCTTCATTTGGTTCATTATGGGGCTTTATCGATTTTCCGGGATGTGGAAAAAAATTACGTTTGACAACATTGCATTATGTTTTTGTTCTTTATGACGATTTCCCGGGCTCTAGGGAAAAACTATGTATGGCAACATCGCAATTTATATTTGCTTCTTTGTGACACTCAATTTCCCGGGATCTGGAGAAGAACTGCGTTTGGCAAAGCCCCAATCTTCATTTGGTTCATTATGGCGCTTTATCGATTTTCCGGGATGTGGAAAAAAATTACGTTTGGCAACATTGCATTCTGTTTTTGTTCTTTATGACGAATTCCCGGGCTCTCGGGAAAAGCTATGTATGGCAACATCGCAATTTGTATTTGCTTCTTTATGACACTCAATTTCCCGGGATCTGGGGAAAAACTGCGTTTGACAACGCCCCGATCTCCATTTGGTTCTTTATAGCACTTTCTCGATTTCCCGGGATGTGGCAAAAAACTACTTTTGACAACATTCCATTCTCTTTTTGGTTCTTTAGACGATTTCTCGGGCTCTAGCGAAAACTATGTTTGGCAAAATCGCAATTTATATTTGGTTCTTTATGACGCTTTCTCAATTCCCCGGGAACTCGAGGAAAACTGCGTTTGGCAACGCCGCAATCTCCATTTGGTTCTTTATGTCACTTTCTCGTTTTTCCGGGATGTGGAGAAAAATTACGTTTGACAACATTGCATTCTCTTTTTGGTTCTTTATGACGATTTCCCGATCTCTAGGGAAAAACTATGTATGGCAACAGCGCAATTTATATTTGGTTCTTTATGACACTCAATTTCACGGGATCTGGAGAAAAACTACGTTTGGCAACGCCCCAATCTCCATTTGGTTCTTTATGGCACTTTCTCGATTTCCCGGGAAGTGGAGAAAAATTACGTTTGAAAACATTGCATTCTCTTTTTGGTTCTTTATGACGATTACCCGGACTCTGGGAAAACGATGTTCGGCAACATCGCAATTTATATTTGGTTCTTTATGAAACTTTCTCAATTTCCCGGGATCTGGAGAAGAACTGCGTTTGGCAAAGCCCCAATGTTCATTTGGTTCATTATGGCGCTTTATCGATTTTCCGGGATGTGGAAAAAAATTACGTTTGGCAACATTGCATTCTGTTTTTGTTCTTTATGACGAATTCCCGGGCTCTAGGGAAAAACTATGTATGGCAACATCGCAATTTATATTTGGTTCTTTATGACACTCAATTTCACGGGATCTGGAGAAAAACTGCGTTTGGCAACGCCCCAATCTCCATTTGGTTGTTTACGGCACTTTCTCGATTTCCCGGGATGTGGAGAAAAATTACGTTTGAAAACATTGCATTCTCTTTTTGGTTCTTTATAACGATTACCCGGACTCTAGGGAAAACGATGCTTGGCAACATCGCAATTTATATTTGGTTCTTTATGACACTTTCTCAATTTCCCGGGATCTGGAGAAGAACTGCGTTTGGCAAAGTCCCAATCTTCATTTGGTTCATTATGGCGCTTTCTCGATTTTCCGGGATGTGGAAAAAAATTACGTTTGACAACATTGCATTATGTTTTTGTTCTTTATGACGATTTCCCGGGCTCTAGGGAAAAACTATGTATGGCAACATCGCAATTTATATTTGCTTCTTTGTGACACTCAATTTCCCGGGATCTGGAGAAGAACTGCGTTTGGCAAAGCCCCAATCTTCATTTGGTTCATTATGGCGCTTTATCGATTTTCCGGGATGTGGAAAAAAATTACGTTTGGCAACATTGCATTATGTTTTTGTTCTTTATGACGAATTCCCGGGCTCTAGGGAAAAACTATGTATGGGAACATCGCAATTTATATTTGCTTCTTTATGACACTCAATTTCCCGGGATCTGGGGAAAAACTGCGTTTGACAACGCCCCAATGTCCATTTGGTTCTTTATAGCACTTTCTCGATTTCCCGGGATGTGGCAAAAAACTACGTTTGACAACATTCCATTCTGTTTTTGGTTCTTTAGATGATTTCTCGGGCTCTAGCGAAAACTATGTTTGGCAAAATCGCAATTTTTATTTGGTTCTTTATGACGCTTTCTCAATTCCCCGGGAACTGGAGGAAAACTGCGTTTGGCAACGCCGCAATCTCCATTTGGTTCTTTATGTCACTTTCTCGATTTCCCGGGATGTGGAGAAAAATTACGTTTGACAACATTGCATTCTCTTTTTGGTTCTTTATGACGATTTCCCGATCTCTAGGGAAAAACTATGTATGGCAACAGCGCAATTTATATTTGGTTCTTTATGACACTCAATTTCACGGGATCTGGAGAAGAACTGCGTTTGGCAAAGCCCCAATCTTCATTTGGTTCATTATGGCGCTTTATCGATTTTCCGGGATGTGGAAAAAAATTACGTTTGGCAACATTGCATTATGTTTTTGTTCTTTATGACGAATTCCCGGGCTCTAGGGAAAAACTATGTATGGCAACATCGCAATTTATATTTGGTTCTTTATGACACTCAATTTCACGGGATCTGGAGAAAAACTGCGTTTGGCAACGCCCCAATCTCCATTTGGTTGTTTACGGCACTTTCTCGATTTCCCGGGATGTGGAGAAAAATTACGTTTGAAAACATTGCATTCTCTTTTTGGTTCTTTATAACGATTACCCGGACTCTAGGGAAAACGATGTTCGGCAACATCGCAATTTATATTTGGTTCTTTATGACACTTCCTCAATTTCCCGGGATCTGGAGAAGAACTGCGTTTGGCAAAGTCCCAATCTTCATTTGGTTCATTATGGCGCTTTCTCGATTTTCCGGGATGTGGAAAAAAATTACGTTTGACAACATTGCATTATGTTTTTGTTCTTTATGACGATTTCTCGGGCTCTAGGGAAAAACTATGTATGGCAACATCGCAATTTATATTTGCTTCTTTGTGACACTCAATTTCCCGGGATCTGGAGAAGAACTGCGTTTGGCAAAGCCCCAATCTTCATTTGGTTCATTATGGCGCTTTATCGATTTTCCGGGATGTGGAAAAAAATTACGTTTGGCAACATTGCATTATGTTTTTGTTCTTTATGACGAATTCCCGGGCTCTAGGGAAAAACTATGTATGGGAACATCGCAATTTATATTTGCTTCTTTATGACACTCAATTTCCCGGGATCTGGGGAAAAACTGCGTTTGACAACGCCTCAATGTCCATTTGGTTCTTTATAGCACTTTCTCGATTTCCCGGGATGTGGCAAAAAACTACGTTTGACAACATTCCATTCTCTTTTTGGTTCTTTAGACGATTTCTCGGGCTCTAGCGAAAACTATGTTTGGCAAAATCGCAATTTATATTATGTTCTTTATGACGCTTTCTCAATTCCCCGGGAACTGGAGGAAAACTGCGTTTGGCAACGCCGCAATCTCCATTTAGTTATTTATGTCACTTTCTCGATTTCCCGGGTTGTGGAGAAAAATTACGTTTGACAACATTGCATTCTCTTTTTGGTTCTTTATGACGATTTCCCGATCTCTAGGGAAAAACTATGTATGGCAACAGCGCAATTTATATTTGGTTCTTTATGACCTTCAATTTCACGGGATCTGGAGAAAAACTACGTTTGGCAACGCCCCAATCTCCATTTGGTTCTTTATGGCACTTTCTCGATTTCCCGGGAAGTGGAGAAAAATTACGTTTGAAAACATTGCATTCTCTTTTTGGTTCTTAATGACGATTACCCGGACTGTGGGAAAACGATGTTCGGCAACATCGCAATTTATATTTGGTTCTTTATGAAACTTTCTCAATTTCCCGGGATCTGGAGAAGAACTGCGTTTGGCAAAGCCCCAATCTTCATTTGGTTCATTATGGCGCTTTCTCGATTTTCCGGGATGTGGAAAAAAATGACGTTTGACAACATTGCATTATGTTTTTGTTCTTTATGACGATTTCCCGGGCTCTAGGGAAAAACGATGTATGGCAACATCGCAATTTATATTTGCTTCTTTATGACACTCAATTTCCCGGGATCTGGAGAAAAACTGCGTTTGGCAACGCCCCAATCTCCATTTGGTTCTTTATAGCACTTTCTCGATTTCCCGGGATGTGGCAAAAAATTACGTTTGACAACATTCCATTCTCTTTTTGGTTCTTTAGACGATTTCTCGGGCTCTAGCGAAAACTATGTTTGGCAAAATCGCAATTTATATTTGGTTCTTTATGACGCTTTCTCAATTCCCCGGGAACTGGAGGAAAACTGCGTTTGGCAACGCCGCAATCTCCATTTGGTTCTTTATGTCACTTTCTCGTTTTTCCGGGATGTGGAGAAAAATTACGTTTGACAACATTGCATTCTCTTTTTGGTTCTTTATGACGATTTCCCGATCTCTAGGGAAAAACTATGTTTGACAAAATGCCAATTTATATTAGGTTCTTTATCACACTCTCAATTTCTCGGAATCAGGAGAAAAACTGCGTTTGGCCACGCCGCAATATCTTTATGACACTTTCTCGGGATCTGCGGAAAAACTATGTTTGGTAACGCCACAATCTCCATTTGATACTTTATGACAATTTCTCTATTTCCCAGTTTTTGAGGAAAAACTATGTGTGGCAACGCCGCAGTCTGTAAATTTGGCTCGTTATGGCACTCTCGATTTTCCGAGATCTGTTGCCCAAAATTGAATGACAAGAATCGCCATTATAGAAGGAAATATTGATGTTGTCGGATGTAGTTGTTTTTTCCAGATTTGTAGAAATGGAGAAATTCAAATAAATAGCATATTATCACGATTGCAGTGTTGTCAAAATTAGTTTTTCCCTAGATCTCCGAAAATAACGTCAAAAGTGTGTTTATTAAGTGGACAATATTTTACTGATTTTGTTGTTACTTCCCGGCTGGCATCTCCTTGTTTTTTCTTCCAAAGTTTTTTGATAAAGTTGATACATAAACCGTTTCTTTATTATTTAGAGTGTTCTGTAAAGATATTAAACATGTTTTGTGTGCGTTATGTGTTGCATATTGAATCATTTTGCGTTTATTAACTTGTTATCGCCGTATTTTCTGTATATTTTCTTTATAATTATTTCAGGCAAAGTATATAAATTTCTTAAAGGAGCATAACGAAAGGTTGGGTGAAAAAACGATGGTACTGAATGCACAACTGCAACAAGTTCGCGCGCAAAGAAATCAAAACTGAATACTAGTTTTGTTTTTGTGATATAAATATAAGAATCTGATTATACAAAATATCGTTTTTTAATAACTTTTTATTAAATTTGATAAATTTCTATAACAATGATTTTATAAATTTGTGATAATTATTAGTAATTTGTTGTTTTTTAATATTTTTTTTTGACAAATGAAAATTTCGAAATTTTAGCTCTTCATGTTTAACGCATAACACTGTATATTTAACAAACTAAAATTATAAATACGAAAAATTATGCGCCTTCAATTATTTTTACAAATTTATAAAAAAAAATATTAAATAATCTGAGTTATTATCATAAACGAGATTTATTTCCAATGCCTTTAGACCCTTTTCAGCGAACACCATTGGTTTCCATCTCCTCTACTATCTCTTTCCAGTATTTCCTGATTGTGACACCATTCTTCCAATCCTTCTTATTTACTTACTGTTACCAGCTGACAATAGAGTCCGATGCGATCTCCTCCCGCATTGCAGATCTACGCATTTTGGAATTCCCACTTTGCTTCGTGTCGTACTTATTTGTGGCACTATTCTTCCAATCCTTCACATTTATTTTCCCTTTACCAGCTAGCCTGTATAGCCCGATGCGGAATCCTCCGTAATTTTCCACCAGCGATGACGAGGGAACATCACCCAGTAACCTGCATTGGGATTCCTTGCTTACCTTGTGTTGTAGTTCCTGTTTGTGGCACAATTTTTTCAATCCTTTACATTTACTTTACCAGCTGGCTGTACAGCCCCGATGTAGCATCCTCAACAAATTACTTCCAGCGATGGACATTTATGCATTGATTTACGCGAATTAAGACCATTATTTGGTTGGGAAAAAGGAAAATTGGATTGATTTTATTTAAACATTTATTGTACTTGAAAATTGGAAATTTTGTTGTGAATTGGAACGTTAGATTTATATAGGGTGAAGCTAACAAAATATAAAATTGTAAGAGTATTTGAACTCTGACCGTGTCGATGTTGATACGATTCGAACAATTGTTTAACTAATATAAACAAAACACATGTTAGTTAGATACATTTTCAACTAATTGTAAACGTATTTAAAAAACTTATACAAATATTTACTATAAAAATAAGCAATTAATATTCTGTTCTGTTTTTATCGCTAGTGAATCATAATGTATGCTATCGGTACGAATTGAACTGGACTGTTCTTCGTAAATTATAGGTCATGTGTTAGTTTAATTTAAGTGTTATTTAGTGTGTAAATAAAATCCGGTGATACTTGTCGAGATGTTTAATTCCACCCTTTAATCCAGATTGCGGTAAGTATTCCAGAATTACAGAAGTAAATTTCAACTCTGATAGAGTTTAGAGCTGCATTCATAGACTTACGACACTACACTGTCTAACTTCGTTATTATTTTTAAATTCAAAAATATTAAAAACAAAAATAATCGATTATTTTATCTACTGATAGTACATAAAGGTAAAATTTAAAAAAAAACTAGCATTTCGTTATAATAATTTTTATTATATTTCACAAATTAACACCACGAAGCGTCTAAAATACATTTTCCTTGAAACCATTTGTACTGTAACTTATTTTCAGGGGAATATTTATCTATATCTATTCCTTTTGTAGCATCTTTTTGAGTCTTGAAATGAAAAAAAAATCTATAAGTTACTAAACAACTTTATCAAACAATCAAAATGTAGATTTCAAAAAGTAACCATCAACAGGTTGTTTATTGAATTTTTTTTTAATTTTAGTGAACATGATTTAAAATTATGAGTAGAGGAGCTAGGCCGGTTCGGGCTCATTTCTTATGTAAAATAACATGGGAAAAACGCTAAGTTCCTTATGCCCTTAGTAATTTATCTCTTGTCTACACTCCGTCTCCTGCATAATGCCGTTTACCCTACTTAAATCCGATCAATAATAGCCGACGATTTTACCCTTGTTCATACGCCGTTTGTCTCACTTCAATCCGGAGATGAATGCTAGTGCCATTATGGCTTTACTTTTTACCGCTTGTCTATGCCCCATCTCGTTCATAATGCCGTTTGCACCATTTCAATACGATTAATAATAACTGAGATGTATGCTAGTGCCCTTATGGCTTGACCTGTTGTTTACCTCTTGTCTTTAAACCGTCTCCTTCATAATGCTGCTTTTCCCACTTCAATACGATCAATAATAACAGAGATACATGCTAGTTCTTTTTGCCATCGTCACTCATGATTGCTGACGCTCGAGGACAGTACGGCCTCCCTCATTCGATGCATGCGCATAGCAGCAGTGGGGTTGATGACCTCACATCCGTAATGATCCTGGTTTTACTAAAAAAAGTGCAGATTGGACATTAGCGTTTTTCTCATGTTGTTTTACGCAAGGAATGAGCCCGAACCGGCTTAGCTTCTCACAATTATGTCATTTAGCGTAAAAAAATTTAATAAGCTGTTATTGCAAAAGTAAAAATAATAATAGACACTTTAGCTTTTCATAAGTTTTTACACGTATCCGTATCCGTAAAGAACTTGTCAAGAAAACCTTTTTATCAGATAACGTATCGTTTCGTGCTAAAACCAGAATGGTCAAAGCACTATTATTTGGTAAAAGTAATAATGAGAAATAAAACTTAAAATGAACTTTATGGTTATAATCAAACCAAACCAATATCAAAGAAGGCCTGTAAAATAGCACTAATAGCACTGAATATTGATTTTGGTCGGGATACGGATATGTTTACGTATACAGAGAAGGGACGTAACGATCTCTTAAACGAATCGTATCGGCTGAGCCGTAACGGGTCTACACATGCGCAGTTCGTTACTGATATGGATACGTGAGAAACTTAAGACAAGCTAAAAGTACCTAATATTAATTAATACGACGTAAATTGTAGTATTTTCAGGGCCGTTCCAATCATATGTGCAGGTCATGCGGCGCACGACGGCGCCGTCACAAAAAAGGCGCCGAAGATATTTTTTTTATATTTACCAATGTCTGAATATGCTAGAATTAAGATTAAAGTAGGAAATAAGTAATAATATTTAAACAAATAATTTATAAAATGTATTATTATGATCATTATTATCATCTATAGATTCAAATATGACTTCTTTAAGTTACTTGGTTCCTATGTTTCATTTCACAAGTTCATTCTTGTCTGGCCAAGCGAGTATTGCAGTGAAATCATGTACATTTGAGCATTGGCTTTTGTCTTAAGCAGTAGAGTAAATCGCATCTCGCATCAGCTAAAAAGTTATACCTATTTCTTATTTCCTTATTTGAAATGTTGTTCTTTTCTGGAAGCTCAAACTTTAAAGTATAAAATAAAGTTGAGGTAAGTAATGTATATCCAGATCGTTATAATTCGTAATTATAAATTAATTAGATTCAACAAACCCCAAACCCAAAATTTTATGTGGTATTATTTTTTTAGATGTCTGAAGGTAAAAAGAAACTTTCTGGTTACCAAAATCTAATTAACAAACGTAAACGTGAGGAGGTGTTGGAAAATACCAATAAGAAAATAACTCAATTTTTCAAAGCACCCATTGATTCTCCTTCGGAGGCTTCCGTAAAAAATGATGATGATCATATGGAGCCATCGACATCAAGTTCAGTTGAAGTTGAAAAAACTGTAACGTTTATCGAAGCTGATGATGATGAAGTTTTTGATAGTAAGACTGTACAGCTGTCTAAAGATCCAGGTTTGTGGCCGAAAATATTATCTTCAATGAATATTGAACTTCTGATAAAATATGGTCCAACCTATTATAACAATTCAAATTGCGTTTTTCCGAAAGACAAGACTGGGCGAAAATTTTCTGAATCATACTTCACTCGAATTTTGCCAAATAATGAAAAAATCAAGCGTGATTGGCTTCTGTACTTGGTATCGAAAATTTCAGTGTTTTGTTTTTGTTGCAGAATATTCAACCTTAACACCGCAAAAGCCCGATTGGCTGATGAAAATGGCTATAATGATTGGCAACATTTGAGTGAACATTTAAATATTCACGAAAAAAGTAAAATGCATTTCGAAAATCTTAACACATGGTCTGACTGTTTAACTAGATTTAAAACAAACAATACGATTGATCTAACTCATAAACATTTGTTTAATGCTGAAATTAAATATTGGCAAGCAGTTATTGAGCGAGTGTTCTATGTTATTCAGTTTTTAGCTAAACAAAATCTGTCCTTTCGCGGTCAAAATTTGAAATTGTTTCAAAATAATAATGGCAATTTCTTAAAATGTGTGGAAATGCTTGCCAAATTCGATCCTATAATGGCTGAACATACTAAGAGGGTACAAATGCAAAGCAACAGATTGAATCATTACCTTGGTATCCACATTCAAAATGAAATAATAGGCAATAATTTAAGAGACAATATTTTATATATGATTGAAAATTCAAAATATTTTTCTATTATTCTAGATTGTACTCCAGACATGAGCCATCAAGAACAAATTTCTGTCTGTATCAGGTTCGTAAATTTAGATACAGCATCAGGGGAAATTGTTGTTGATGAACGTTTCTTACATTTTGCTCCAATAGAAGACACAACAGCTGAGGGCTTACAAAAATTTCTACTCAATGCTTTAGAAAAACATAATTTAAATTTATATGATATGAGAGGCCAGGGATACGACAATGGTGCCAACATGCGAGGCAAGCATGCCGGATTACAAAAAAAAATCTAGATTTGAATCCAAGATCATTTTTTGTACCTTGTAATCACAGTTTAAACTTGGTTGTAAATGATGCAGTTAAGGGAAACAACTGTAGCTGGCAATTCTTTTCTACGGTTCAAGAACTTTACAATTTTTTTTCGGCTTCAACTAATCGTTGGACCGTTTTGAAAGAACATATTTCCAATTTAACTTTAAAACCACTTTCTGAAACTAGATGGCCGAGCAGAATTGATGCCATTACTCCATTGAGGTATCAGCTAGGGGAAGTCCATGATGCTTTATATAGTATATTCAGTGGAGTTTCTTTCGATAACAATACAAAGCATATGGCTGAATCTTTAGCAAATAAATTAAAAAGTTACCGGTTTATATGTACATTAGTATTGTGGTACAATGTTCTGTTTAGAGTCAATACTGTTAGCAAAACATTACAAACCAAAGATTTTAATATCTCGGAAGCATGTACCCAAATGAATAATTCGCTAAAGTTTTTCAACAGTTACCGAAGTGATAAAGGATTTGGAGATGTATTAGTTGATGCTTCTGAACTTGCAAAATCTCTAGATGTAGAGCCAACCCTCAAAACTAATAATGTGTTTAGACCAAGGCGTGTTAAAAAACAATTTAATTACGAGAATGACGATGAACCAATTACAGATGGAGAACGGGATTTTAAAATAAACATTTTTTTTAGTACACTTGATATTGTTATAAGATCAATTGGTGAACGGTTCGACTTATTGTCGTCCCATTCCGACCATTTTCAATTTTTATGGGATATTTGTAAATTTTCAGATTTACCAGGAAAGGAACAACTAAATTGTTGTTTACAGCTTGAAGGAGTTTTAACAGACAAAAATCGTAATGAGCGTGACATAAATGGAACAGAATTGTTCCACGAGTTGCAATTTTTAAAAAATCTTAATCTACAAAGACCGACACAAATGTTAAACTACATTATAAAAAATAATTTAACTCATTCTGTTCCAAATGCAAGCGTAGCTTTGCGAATTTTGTTGACAATGCCTGTATCGGTTGCTTCAGCGGAGAGAACTTTCTCAAAGTTAAAGTTAATCAAAAACTACTTAAGATCGTCAATGGGCCAACAACGGCTCGATAATTTGGCAATCATATCGATTGAAAGTGATTTGTTGGACAATATAAATATGACTGAACTTATTTCTGAATTTTCCAGAAAGAATGCGCGTAAAGCTACTTTTATTTAGTGGTTATTTAGTTTTATTCAGGTTATTTAGATTAGGTAACTATTTCTTGTTCAAAAAATGTTTATTTTTGCCTAAAAGTTGTATTATTTATTAATTACCGTCTAGCGATTATGTTGAATGTACATAATATAAAATTTAAAAAATATATGCACCAAAAAAAGGCGCTGTGATCACATTTGCACGACGGCGCTCGACCAGGTTGGAACGGCCCTGAGTATTTTATTAAATGATGGTGAAAATATGGTAAAAAAATATTAGTCAATGCCATTGAGATTGAATACCCTTTCAATACGGCGGATGACTTAAAGAACTACTAGTTTTCAACACGTATACCTATACGTATCGATCTGCGACTGCGCACAGAGGTTACGGATAGGTTTAAGTGATTCGTTGAACGTATCGATACGGATTCAGCAGGCGTTCCATGCATCCGTTTCTCAGCAAAGCCCTCAGCATTCAAAATGTAGCAGAACCAGATCCGTTAACCACATGAAAATACTAGTTTTAAGCCAAGTTATAAAAGTGAAAAAATGTGCGCTCCCCATTTGGTCTCAATCTTTTAGGGGAAGGTATTTAGTGTTAATCGATTTTTAAACCGAACTTTCGTCATCACTCAACTGTCATTAAACAAACAAAATAAGAAATCATCCGAATTTGCCAAATAAACGCCGAAGGACTTAGCAGAGCCAAGAGTGAGTACATTTCAAAGCTCTTGCTAGACCAAAACATTGACATGGCCATTATCCAAGAAACCCACATCGACAATGCAGACCAACAGCGCCAAGGAGGCAAAATTCTGGGATTCGACCTACTGGGAGCCACCTATCATCGGTCCTATGGAAATGCGACCTATGTCCGAAAATACATCGAAAACGCTATACTACTAAATTCCAGCATAAATTCAAACGTTCACCAAGTAATAACAAAAATAGCGGACATTACGGTCGCAAACATCTACAAACCACCACAAGCACCCTGGCCTGATAACGTTCTAGACACTTACCCACACCGTGCAATATACGCAGGCGATTTTAACAGTCACCACATTGAATGGAAATACCGTACCACAGATGAGAACGGCGAGCGCCTTGCCAACTGGGCAGACTCACACGATCTCCACGTAATCTTTGATGCTAAAGAACGAAATACTTTCAGATCAGCTGCGTGGAACACTGAAACCAACCCAGACATTTGCTTTGCCTCTGAGAATGCTCTAAAACGCCCGATTCCAATGTCAAGAAAAGTCTTAGACGACTTTCCGCACAGCCAACATCGTCCTATAGTCCTCGAAATTGGAATTAAAATTCCGATAATCCACTCTACACCCAGGCCCAGATGGAATGGCCCAATGGAATGAATTTGCTGTTCAGCTGGATAAAGTCGTTAGATGGATCCCTCCAGTGAGCAGCATATAATAGATTCGTAAAAGCCGTGATAACAACTGCGAAAAAGTATATACCTCGAGGATTATGCAGAGAATATATACCGGGCTGGAACGCTGAGACGGAGCAGCTTTACCAGGAATTCCAGAATAATGGAGACTCTGAAATAGCCGACGAACTCCTTAACCGCCTGGACACAGAACGCCTTAATAAATGGAAAGAAACAACAGGCAGCATGGACTTTAAGAGATCTAGCAGGAAAGCTTGGAGCCTTTTGAAGAAGCTGGATAGCTCTAATCCACCAACCCGCGAACCACCGGAAGTATCAGCTGACCAAATCGCTACAAGAGTCATAACACTCTCTAAGGCCCCAAGTATAAGACAACAGAATACACATATTAAGAAACAACTGACACTCCTCCGCCATACGACAACACCCCACCCAGAATTCTCCAAACCATTCCCTGCAGAAGAGGTAGATAAGGAACTTGAAGACACCAAATCTGACAAAGCTCCGGGATTCGACGGAATTCACCCCGAATTCCTCAAGAACTGTGGAAAACACACTCGAATGTGGCTGAGAAAATTCTACTCTGACATTTTACTGACAAGTTATATGCCAATGGAGCTTAAGAAATCAAATATAATTACGATTCTAAAACAAACAAACCCAAGAACCTACCTGAAAGCTTTCGCCCAATAGCCTTGTTAAGCTCATGCTATAAGCTCCTAGAAAGGATGTTATTAAACCGACTGAGTCCTCTGATAATGGAGCATATTCCTGTTGAACAGGCTGGGTTTAGGCCCCACCGTAGCTGCGTCGACCAGGTGCTCAGCTTAACAACACACATCGAAGCAGGGTTTCAAAAATAGCTGAAGACAACTGTAGTGTATGTCGACCTGACAGCAGTATACGACACGGTCTACAAGTTTCTCAACGTGATACCATGCAGCTGAACAGCATCTCTACTGAACAACATGCTCTGCGATAGACCCTTCCAAATAATAACAGGAGGAAGCAGAAGCAAGATGAGACATCTCAATAATGGGCTGCCCCAGGGCTCTGTACTTGCACCTGTCCTGTTTAATCTATATATTTCCGACACCCCACAGACATCGTCAAGAAAGTTCGGATATGCCGATGACCTGGCCTTTGCATCCCAAAGTTAAACCATCGAAGAAGCTAGTAACGTACTGTCAGAAGACCTGAACATGCTGGGAAAATACTTCGCCGACTGGAGGCTAATTCCAAATATGAACAAGACTGAAGCGATGTGCTTCCACCTAAACAATAAACAAGCACAAGTTGAGCCCCAAGTGTATTTCAATAATAATCTACTACGCTATAATCATTGCCTAAAATATCTAGGGGTAACAATGGATCGAACACTTTCATACAAAACACATTTAAAGAACACCGCAGCTAAAATGAATACCAGAAACAACATAATCCGCAAACTCTGCGGCACTACTTGGGGCGCGAACGCATCCACTCTTACAACCTCAGCGCTCAGCCTTGTCTACTCAGTAGCTGAGTACTGCGCCCCAGTCTGGATAAACAGCTGCCACGTAAAGAACATCGATACCAAACTCAAACGAGACAATGAGACTAATTAGTGGCTGTCTAAAAAGCATACCTCTGCCCTGGCTCCCTGTTCTAAGCCACATTGCACCTCCCTCCATCCGCAGACAAGAGAGCCTAGTTAGGGAATATAATAAAATAATAACAAATCCCCTTCTTCCAATACATAGTGACCTTCCCGTAGCCGGCCTGCAGAGATTGAAGTCTAGATCTCCCCCAATATTGCTAGCAGAAAAACTTGTGAGAGATAATTTCAATTTGACCAATAAATGGAGAAAATACTGGGAAGCCTCGAAACCAGTCCAGGCTGTACATATAACTGATCCTACAGTGTCCTTACCAGGTATGGAGCTGCCTCGCCACGAGTGGAAGACACTTAACAGGATAAAAACGTCTCACGGTATTTGCCGTGACTCATTCTATAAGTGGGGGGACTCACCGATACACCAACCTGTGACTGCGGAAAGCCTCGCCAGACTGTCCACCATATTACAATGGAGTGCCCCCTTACTGCATACGGAGGAGAAATGAGCGACTTCTATAAGGCCACTAACTCTGTGCTGGACTGGATCAATGGTCTAGATTTTAAAATTTGACTTATATTTATGTTTATATTTTATTTCTACTTTTCTACTTTTAGATATACACTTATATGTTTTTTTATGACGCAATGTGAATGTGTACAATTTTAACTAATTATAACTAAATCCTTGTGTGCCATACGCTAAATAAAATTAAACAATGCCAATTCGGGTTTTTGAATTTTTTGTGATTAATTTTCTGATGACAACTTGGCACAATGGTCGACCATAAAGATGTATAGTTTAGGTCTGCTTAATAATTTTAGTTTTTAATACTGTTTTAAACCCATAATGTGAACACAAAATAAATAAATGTACATATGTACAAATTTGGAAGCCCCTGTCTTGAGATTCTGACAAGTATGTATTAATTTTATCAAATTTACA
Organism: Galeruca laticollis; assembly: GCA_963921935.1. NCBI lineage: Eukaryota > Metazoa > Arthropoda > Insecta > Coleoptera > Chrysomelidae > Galeruca > Galeruca laticollis. The sequence continues at coordinate 91,021,035 of OY998184.1, forward strand.
CTTAGTTTCTCTTGAAGAAATTTGGGGATAAATTAGTTTTGTTAATATTTAATAAACTTACCATTGACGGAGGGAATATCCTTTTACAATCGGACTTATGGAGGTGTTCTTTGACGGCTGCCACTAAATTTTGGCGAGTTTCTTTCGACAGGCAAGGTTTACATAACTGACATTCCAATGACATACAACTCGAACGACAAGCGTTGCTGTTACAAGCATTCGGAAACACAGCCAACGTTTTGTCGGATACTACCATTTCTTCTTCAGATTTGGACCTAAAAATGACAAACTATTCACGGCATTTTCTCATATTTTTTTTGAAAAATGGGTCATACTCAACAAAATTTTTTAAATATAAAAGTTGTGTAGTTAGGGTTAGAGGATTTACCTTATTGCTAAAGTACTTCTATAAATGCCCTCTCTCACTCCCACAAGTCCCAACACGTTATACAAAACTTGTTGATATAACAATTTGTTTGGGGGATAATGCGCCGAAGATAAGTTAGGACTCATATTGGCTTCAAGAAGATACACTTTTAAATTTTCGTCAACCAAGAAGTCGAACCTCATTAATTCAAAGAAATTTTTTCTTGTTCGATACCTAAAAATAATTTTATAATCTCCAAGGTCTTAATTAAATTATTGTCAGTCACACCTTTGTAGTACGTCAATAATAGCAGGTTCCTTAGCTATAATTACCGTCCTTATAGCGTCTTCGATTTGTGTCCAAATGACGCTTGGATCTTTACCTTGAGCTTTGAGGTATGCGTTCAAACTGTCTCTCATCCCGAATCCTAATTGGTTGTAATAATAATCCAAATCCGGGACTTCCCATATGGGTAGATAATCATCTCCTACGACGTATTTATCTACTCGTTCAGGATCGAAAGGATAATATTTATCGGGACAAAATCTAAAATAGTAGCGAAAAAGGTTTACGACCAAAAATATTGTTAGTTATTTTAGTTTGTATGGGTTAAGGTCAATGGAAAAAAATTTGAAAATCTTTGTTTTCATCAGACCAATAGTTCGGCTTTTTATTAAGGGCCACTTGCACCGTAGTTGTTAACTATGGTTTACGACCTAAACCAAGTTTTAAGTAAATGATTATCTTGCACCGAGTTTAAATGCCTTAACTAGCTGTTAAATTCTTCTTCTTACAATGCCATATCCGTGATCGGACGTAGGCGACCTCTCACTTCTCCCTGTGTTGTGCTCTCCAGTTACCACAGATAGAAGGGACCTACAGTTTAACGATGGATCCGAACGTCTATGTTGAGAGGCTGTTCTAGGCAGAATACTGTCGGTGGTTTGCCATTGCCTTCCGACAGGTGGCTCTCCGAATTTTTAATTATGATGATAACTAGGCCCGGGTTTGATCCCGGGGCCTCCCGGTTAGCAGACAGAGCACCATTCCACTAGACTACGGAGGCTGTTAAATTAAATCTCCCAAATTCGAGGGTTTATTCAACGTTTAAGGCTAATCTTTGAATCTTAACCCTACATTTTATGTGTGTCTACGCCTACGCTGCTTACGAGTGGTATTTTTTGTATAAAAATATGGATTATTTGGAATTGGAAGAAGAAATTTTCTTGAGGATTTTTTAGATACTTTGGAAATTAACGACTTCGGCTTTTGTAGGCGTATTTTTTAAAAGATTCAGATTATTAAAAGGAGCAGCTATCACTTCTGGAAATAATAGAAGATCAACTAGAATATCCCCATAATTTGTAAGTTTATCATTTAATCAGTATTTGTTGGTTAGTGATAAGGAAAAAAGGGAAAAATAAAAGTACAGGATTACTACTTCCTTATTTTTTAGAAACCATATACCGTATCATCAATTAATCGGCTCCTTACCATCCTAAGATTTTATGCAAGTTCAGGAATCTAGACCTAAACAAGAAAAGGATCCCACTTTTTGTGAGATTCTTTTTATTCTTAATTCAAAGAGAACTATTTAGCCATTTTTCGGAACCGTAAACATTACGAGAGTTTAATTTTTATTATTAATCCCTAATTAATCGCACTGTTTATCTATACTATATAATAAAGAAATATTCTAGAAGCTGTCTGGAGTTTAATTTTAGGTTACCTTTGAGATCTTGTCCAGAGAAAAAATACACAAAAAATATTTAAACAAAATAACCAAGCTTTTTATTCTGTTAAATCTGTTTCTAGTTTATCCAAACCAGATAATAAAAAATTGTTAAGTAACAGTGGTCATAAAAAAGAATTAAAAAATATATATTAAGTATTTAATTAACACATTTCGAAATTTTAAATGGTCTTTTTGACTAAACGCTGTTTTCCCAAGTACAGGGTCATGATTTATGTCAATTATAATAAATTATCGACAGAAGATTTTAGAATCCTAGGATTACTGCACAAACTAAATACTCCAACAAAAAACACTCATTTATATATTGGCCAAACAGGTATAATCTAGGTTAAGAATTATGCAAGGGAAGATAGTCACAGTACCAACTTATAGAAAAATTACCAGAACTGTGGCTTAAGTTTAATCTAGCTTAAATAAATGACGGTGCAAGCCAAACAGTTAATCTAAGTTTTAATAAGTTAAACCTGGTTTTGTTAACAGAAGTTTTGCACCAATACGGTGAAAGTGGCCCTTAAACATCATCAATGCGTCTGCAAAAAATACAAAATGTTGTTTCTTCTTTAAAAGTTTGATTTTTGTATATTTAACAAGCTTTTGGTTACACCTGAATTCAAATAATCACTTTCCGATACTTTATTAAATTATTACTTTTTTTTTGTATTTTTGTTTTCCCTACTTAAATGCTCATGAAATTGTTTCTGTGGTTCTCAAGTATACATTATATCACTTTCCTTTTTTAATTTGGATATGTTTTTAAAATATTTTATTGTCGTGACTTTCTATACAGTGTTGGGAACATTACGAGGGTACATACGTTTTACCGTCCATGTGTTAGAGGGAGACAAAATACATACATAAACTCAGTGTATTACTCTTCTTCGCTAACAGGATAACATAACATACGAAATAAGTCGTATTTTAATTTGTATTAATAATAATATGTGTCAGGTTTAGTTGACATTCATGGGAATGACGTCGATGTCGAAGTAAAAGCTTCAGTGCACCAGGTGTTCGTGGGGTGTTCACCGATGCCATATTTGAATTCAGCGCCCCAAGAAACCCCCTGTTACGATTTTTGGGTGATTTTTTTCAATTGTGTCTGGAAAACCCTCGGGGATGACGTTCAGAGCCAAAGTAGGGCGCACCAGGTGTCTGTGGGGTGTGCGTCGGTACTATATTTGAATTCAGCGACCTGAAAAACCGGCATTAACGATTTTTAGTTGGTCTTTTTCAATTGTGTCTGGAAAACCCTCGGGGAAAACGTTCAGAACCAGGGTAGGGCGCACCAGGTGTCTGTGGGGTGTTCGTCGACGCTATATTTGAATTCAGCGACTCAAAAAAACCCCAGTAACGATTTTCGGGTGGTTTTTTTCAATTATGTCTGGAAAACCCTCGGGGATGACGTTCAGGGCCAGGTTAGGGCGCGCCAGGTGTTCGGGTGGTCGTTTTCAACATAAAATTCGGATTCAGAGCACACAAAAAGCCCCCATAACGATTTTCAGTTCGTTATTGTCGATATTTCCAGAAAAATTCCGCAGTAACGATTTTTAGTTGGTCTTTTTCAATTGTGTCTGGAAAACCCTCGGGGAAGACGTTCAGAGCCAGGGTAGGGCGCACCAGGTGTCTGTGGGGTGTTCGTCGACGCTATATTTGAATTCAGCGACTCAAAAAACGCCCAGTAAACGATTTTCGGGTGGTTTTTTTCAGTTATGTCTGGAAAACCCTCTGGGATGACATTCAGGGCCAGGTTAGGGCGCGCCAGGTGTTCGGGTGGTCGTTTTCAACATAAAATTCGGATTCAGCGCACACAAAACGATTTTCGGTTCGTTAATGTCGATATTTCCAGAAAAATTCTCGAAGATGACGACCGCGTCCAGGTGGGCGCCCACCAGGTGTCCGTGGGGTGTTCGCCGATGGTATATTCGAATTCAGCGACCAAAAAAATTTCGGGTGCCCAGTTTCTCTCGTTCGGGATAGTCCCCGGAGATGACTTTCGTCGGCGTTCCTGAGTTCGAGGTGTTCGGGGGGTCAATTTGAACATCATAATCGTGATCATTGACCTCGAAAACCCCCGTTTACCCGACTTGAGCGAATTCTGACTTTTATTTACGAAGTTACTAAATTTGCCAAAAGGCCTCTCAAAAAATGCATTTTTTGCATGCATTTTTGGCTGCAGCAATGCAACTTCCGGTTTGTAAGAGGTACACAGTAGGTACGAATGATATAAATAATGTTTGCAAGCGAATGCAAAAAACCGCATTCCGATACGTCCTATCCTAAAAGATTTCCTATCATAATGCTTCATTGCCTCGACTAAAAAGATTTATAACTCTTGCTTTTATGCCTAAGAATTTATTCACCAAATTTGGCGCCGTTCTGTTTGGCCGGAACTGAACTCACATACACACAGACATAATCGATATAATAATCGATTCGGAATCCTGATGCTTCAAAACGTGTAGGTATTTCCGCAATAAAAATGAGTAGTCAGTGCATGACCCCCCTTTTATTACGTAATGTTCCTTTTTAACACAAACTTAATAAAATAAAAATAATTTACCTTAAAAGCCCTTCTCCGTTGTAAATATAAATCCTGAGAGGTTCGACTGATGTAATAATTGTGTAAATACCTACATCGAATCTATGCCCGCTGACTAATAACGGTTTATCTATATACTCTTGTAAAAAAGTACCGTCTTGGTCTAAATCCACGTCGGAAATTTTTCTGATTCTAATATTCCTATGATCGTTGTCTTTTTGTACAAACGAAATATTTGGACGGTTTTTCGAAAATTCTAGTAATTTTTCTTTATCCACGGGTAATTTGAAAGCTGGAGGTATATATTTCAAACCGCTGGTAGCTAGCGTTACTTTGTTTGTGATGTGTCCGATGCCTGGGAAGTGATTGATTTTTTGATGAGGTTTTAATTTTTCCAATTGAGAACTAAAACAAATTCATTATACATCAGGACCTTAGTTCGCAAATATTATATATATATTTTTACCGTAGCTCCGCGAAAGGATAATCATGGGCCCACAAAAGATCCCAATCGGAATAATTATCATCTTTTTTGTATCCTAACCGATCTAAAATTGTATATACTTCTTCCAAGTGACCCCCATCGAGGTTCTTCCCGTACGCCCAGAATATTTTTTGAACTTTTTCTTGTGCTTGAAACTCGGCGGATTTCATAAAACATTGTCGACATTCTTCAGCAGTTATGGCTAATACTGTTAAAATTGCTACTACGCCTAATGTCACCGACAGTATTGTGTATTGTCCAAGGGTACTTTCTACTAAACGTTTCTGAGGTGGTCTGGGTTGCTGCAACATTTAAATAATATTTTAACATATTACAGAACATTATTTCGGCAACATTTGTAGATACTTTTTCTCCATACAGTTCAGGAGGAATCGGCGCATGAGTATCGAAAACTATTCCACCTCCCCGAAAAACGTCAAAATATACAGGGTGTCCCATTTAAAAAAACATAAGTTTGCATTATATTTCCTTAGTGAGCCCCCTAACAAAAAATTATGTGCGCCACTGAACTCTTCAATATTATATCTATCGAAAGTTTTTTTAATGTTTTTTTATATTTTTCTTAATTAAGAAGTTATAGTACTTTGTAGTTTTCGACAGTTTTCAATAATCGCCCTGTATCTTCCAACTGCAGGGAGTTACTAAAGATTTAATTAGGCTATCTTACTTTAACAAAAAAACAAGTCATACCATCTTAACTGCTTTTCTTCTATCTCTTTTAGTTTACGAGATACCCTGCAAAACACACCAATTTGGGACACCCTGTACAAAACATCAAATCAAGGTTATTTCAACTTTGCACAAATTGTCTGTCGTCAGCTCCCGGACTATAAAATGATTTTCAATTTAACGTCCATTAATTATTTAAATATGTTTTTATTAAACAAATCTTTTATTAAATAAAAATGTGTTTATTGTGTTAAATATTTTAACCATTTTTTTGTAATGCTGGTCGTTAAATCCTTCTATAGCTTTAGGAGATGATTCTCTTATATGTGTAACAGAAAAGAAAGTCTAAATAATGTTAATGAAAGTGAATATTATACATAAAATTTCACCATACATATTAATTTCAAACCTTTCTTGTTTTGAATTTTATCATATTCATACACTTGATTGTATCTAATTTAAAACCAACAATATTTGGCTATTTCGGAAACATGTATATGCACTGTTACGGCCAAAAAAATGGGACAGTTATTGTCAGTGCCGTTCCTGAACTGGGTCATCCGGTAAGCGAGAATGAAGAAAGATCTGAGCATAGTGACATTGCTGATATTAGTGATATTGATATTACTGATCCATCTACATGGCCAAATAATTTGAGTCATCATCTAATCCAATCAATCGTGACAAAGGGAGCTGCTCAAATTAGAGAAAATTTTCCTGTTGAGTCTGGTAGGAAATGTTCAGTAACGCAATATCTTAGGAAGTTGCCAAACGGCGAAATAGTTAATAGGGATTGGTTGGTGTATTCTAAAAAAATTAATTGCGTATTTTGCATTTTTTGTAAAGTTTTTAGCGTTTTGTCTCATCAATTGACCACTGGGTACTCCAATTGGAGGCACCTTTCAGGTTATATTTCCCGACATGAAAATAGTATGGAACATATGAAAAGGGCTCAAAAATGGCACGAATTGAAATTGCGTTTGAGCAAAGATTGCACAATTGATAAAGAGCAACAACATCATTACGAAAATGAAAAAAGACGATGGCGTGCAATAATCAAAAGAATGATTTGTATTGTGCAATATTTGGCCAGTCAGAATTTAGCATTCAGGGGTGACATCTCTAATCTTTTCGAATCAAATAAGGTAATTTTCTCAAACTGGTCGAAACGATTGCCAAATTCGATCCGATTATGATGGAGCACCTGAGCAATATTCAAAGGTCTAAAGAGTTGAAAAAAAAGCATGCCCCATTATTTAAGCAATCACTTTCAAAATGAATTAATCCATCTATTATCAAAAAATATTCGCATAGAAATTTAGAACTGCCTCAAGAAAGCAAAATATTATTCAATAATTTTGGATGAAACTCCAGATGCTAGTCATGTTGAGCAGTTGACTTTCATAATTCGCTTTGCTCATTTTTCTTCAAATGAGGTTGAAATAAGAGAACACTTTCTGGGGTTTTTTAAACTTTTGGATAGTACAGGAGAAGGGCTTTTCAATCTGTTGAGAGATGAGATACTACCAACTTTTGAAATTGATTTTCTTAATATGAGAGGTCAGGGTTATGACAATGGCGCAAATATGTCTGGGAAGCATGTGGGCATTCAAGCTCAATTTAAAAAAGTTAACCCGAGAGCTATTTTTTTGCCTTGTTGTGCTCATACATTAAATTTGACAGTTAATGATGCAGCTAAAATCTCAGACGATATTGTAGGTTTTTTTTCAATTATTCAGGAGCTGTTCAATTTTTTTTCTGCTTCACCCTACAGATGGAATATTTTGAAGCGAAATTTACAAAATCTCTCTTTAAAGACAGTGAGTAAAACTCGATGGGAAAGCAGAGTCAGAGCCGTTCAACCTCTTAGATTTCAACTTCTCGAGATTTGTAGGAGTTTACTTGATTTGATGGAATATAATTCAAGAGACATGGCTACCAAACATTCAGCAATATAGTGAGTAAAATGATGCAGAATCCAAATACAGTTGTTAATGAATGCCATAGAGAAATAAAAAGTCTCATCAACTACACTGAAAAAAGGTCAGATGAAAATTTTGATGTTGTTGTGAATGAGGCTAAAGCCGAAGCTGGAAAAAATGATGTAGAGCAAACATTTCTTTCAATTAGGGAACGAAAGAGAAAGCGTCAATTTTCATATGAAAGTACAGACGATCCAGTTATAGATCCAAATCGAAACTTTAAGATCAGTTTTTATTTCCAAATTTTGGATACAACAGTTCAATCCCTACAAAGTCGTTTCGAGAGATTGAAGCAATGCAATGATTTATTTGTATTTTTGAGTGATTTTCAAAACTTAAATTCTGATGAGATTAAACGATCGTGCATAGATTTGGATTTGGCTTTGCAAACTCACCATGAAGGAAATGTTTGCAAGGATATTGATGGCCTTGATTTGTACAATGAAATTTCATCATACAAAATCCTTAACCCTGTCAAAGACTCTCGCAATACCTCAGACTCACCCATAGATATTCTGAATTATATAACCAAGAAAAATTTGCAGTCTTTGTTTCCAAACCTGTCTATAGCATTAAGGATATTTTTGACGCTGCCGATTTCTGTTGCGTCTGGCGAAAGGAGTTTTTCATTGCTTAAACTTGTAAAATCTTATTTGAGAACTTCGATGTGCCAGGAAAGCCTTTCAGATTTAGCTGTTATTTCAATCGAAAATAAAATATGTGAAGCCATCGATCACAATGAAATGATCAATGAGCTTGCATCTGCAAAAGCAAGACGTGTTATGTTCTAAAACTACCTTGTTATTTGATCATTAGGTACTTAGGTATTAGACAGATCTTGCACATTTTCAAGTTAACGGATTTGTTTGCGTTGAGCGCCGTTTGAGAGTGAATTGAGTTATATTAGATTTTTTGTTAATTTCCGAATGGACGTGTTTTATTTATGACTTATATTGTACGTTAATAGTCTATTTCATTTGATGTCGAAAATACATTTTTTGTCATATTTTTTCGTTGTTTTATTTTATTACGCCCATTTTCATAATCAAACACTTACACTAAAGTGACTTTAGTCTATAAGGAAACTATTCAGTTTAAATCTCAAACTAAAAATGATTATGAAAATTGGCCTTATCATCAAAATTTAAGCATAGTATATAGGGGCGCACAAAATTATTCTTGCACACAGGCGTTCGCCACCCCAGGAACGGCACTGGTTATTGTTGCCTATATAGTGATATAGTGTGAATATGTCTTTTCCGTTTCCGGGAAACAGTTTTGTCATATATTTAAATGATAATAACATTAAAGTGTAAATAATATTGTTTTCCATTATTAAGTATCAAAGGCTACTAAATATTTTTTAATTTTCAATAAAAAATAAGAATTAAAATCTCTTAATCTACTGGTTTTCGATCAATATATATCTATTTTTTCAAATGAATCACCTTGTATTTCATTTCAAAATGTGAAAACACACCTTATAAGCTTTCATTATTATCAAGCTTTCCCTATACCTAAAATCATTATAATTTCAGAGATATTGTCAATTTAATAACAAAAAATAATTTTTTGAAAGTAGTAAGGTATATAAAAATGACAGTAAGACATATTCTTTTACAAAAATAACAAAACATCAGTCAAAGGTGAACTGTAAATTGATAATTGATTCTATACCAAATGTTCGAAATGAACATCCAAAACATCATTACAACATTGCGCAGTCAATCTTTTGACACATTTCTACATTAATACTTTGAAATGCTTTTCGTAATCCTTCCTTCATATCGTTCTGTGTGGTTGGCAGTATATGGTAAACACTACAATTCTCGTATATAACTTTATTCCATATCTTCTATAATAACGGATATATCGAATTTGTCACAGTAATATAGCGCACCCTGTATAGTTCAGTAACTAAGGGGAAAGTTGCAAAAAAAAAGAAATCTCAAATGTCCTACAGATCAAAATTCACATGTAGATAATCTAGATGACACATTAGAATTACTAAAAAGAATAAAAGTGAGAAAAAGTAATTTATTTGGAGGACTGAAATTTTTGACAAAAATAAATATAAGAAAAAATATTATTTATTTAACAATTTCCTAACAGCTAATTTTAATAATCCAAATTAAATCAATTTAAATAAGATATATATGATTATAATCCTTAAAACAATAGAAAATTATTAATAATCTTAAAAATCTGACCTGAGCGATTTTACTTTCTTCTTCGATTAGATTCATATCTCACTTTTTTAGTTGCAAAACCATCACTGAACGCTTGCTACCTTTACACATCGGATATCATTTAATTAGAAAGACCGATTAAAATCATTGGTCAAGAAAAAAGAAGAAACAGGACGGAGAGAGCTTGATCAGCTGATATTATCATAATATACAGTGTGGTCATAAAAATTACGTTCATATAGCGTAACTTGAATCAATTCATTATCTATAAAAAAGTTATGCTACGGAATTATTTTCATACCGTAACATATTAGAGACTGTGATATTTTTAATGCACTTCCGGTCTTGTGCTCTATCCCAACCGCTCCACTTCATCACATTCACACATTATGAGAATCGTCACTGATTTGAACAAGCCTTAGATACGTCTAAAACTATTGTCATAATATATCGGTTTTTATTTATATGTTTTTGGAATGAAATATACCTATATTAAATGATTCAATCAGTCTAAAATTTAACAAAAATTGTATGGAAGACACAAAATAACTCACAGAAGCTAGCCTATATTCATATCTTTATAGATATATCAAAAACTTTAAGAACTATGCCTCGTAATAATATCGCATTTGTTAGTAGTAATTACGCTGACAATACCTGTATATTTAATAAAACACTGACCTTAAAATCCTCCTTCTCTTTTTCGACTAGACTCATATCACTTTTCATATGTTAAATATTATTTTAATATAACAAAATGATCATCTTTGGCACGAAAGATCATCAGTGTTTTATTCAAATAACGGTATTCCTGAATACTTACACGCCGAAGAGGGGAGTTCATACATCACCTAGTGCGCGATTTCACCTAGTTACCTACATACAAATTAATCTTCTCTCTCGCATTAATGTGGTAATACTGGTTGCATACTAATAACGTTTCTTAAATTTCCAACAACTAGACTTTGACCAGTGGCGTAACTGCCTATGGGCTAGGCGGGGCAGTGCCCCGGGGCCCTCAAGCTCATGAGGCCCTTGAATCCTTACCAGATGACAGGTTGCAACCCCACTTTAATCATGAAAACTCAGTTGAGAGAAATTCAAAAGTTATGCCTAGGGAATTCCCCTAAATTCTTTCTGTAGGTTGGCAGTGTTGTCAAGAGTTGAGAAAGAATGTGTACGACAAATCTTCTTATGATTTGGGAAACTTCACGAACAAAATATTAAGTGATAACGAAAAACGTCAAATTCTTGATATGGGGCCTTTACAGCCTTCAGGACTTTTTCCAACAGACATCAACCAGAACAATAGGTGTTTTTCAAAATCGTACTACGTTTCGTGTTCTAAATATGGGCTAGTTAATCGTTTTTGGTTATGTTATTCCAAAATACTAGACGCTGCCTATTGTCAACCCTGTTGGTTATTTGATTCACAAAGGAATAATGTTTGGTGTACGGGATTTCGAGATTGGAAGCATTTATCAGAAAGAATTAAACAACACTGTTGTTCGAGTGGCCGTTCGGAAGCATGTGCTGTGTATGAATTTTGGAAAAAAAACCGATACTAATACTATCGACAAGGAACTTGAAAATGAAATTCGCAAAGAAGCATCATTTTGGAAAATGGTTCTTCAAAGGTTATTCGATATCATACTTACCCTAGCAAAGAGTTCTTTGGCTTTGAGAGGACATCAAGAAGACTTAAGTCAAGAAGGAAACCACGGAAATTTTCCTTTGTAGAGCTTGTCGCCCGATATGATCACATTTTGCGGCAAGTTTTGGATATGCCCAAAGGTAATAATAATTATTTCTAAGTTTTTTTATTGTTTTATTTTGTTTATAAATATTAACTGTTTAATACTCGTATCAGGACTTTTTTGAAATTGTGTTTTTTTATGTTTTTAGGATCTACAAGATATCTGAGTGCAACAATTCAAAATGAAATGATTGAGAGCTTGGGGACCAAACTCGAAACCCATCTACTAGAACAAATTAGAGCGCCACCGTTTTTTGCCATCATAATGGATACGACACAGGACATATCGAAGGTAGATCAGCTAAGCATTTGTTGTGAGGTATGCAGTAATAATCAGATCCGAAAATGGACAGCCAATTGATATAGAAGTAAAATAAGTGTTTCTAGGCTTTTATGCAGCCTTCAAACATGGCGCAGTAGATTTAGTCAACCAAGTGACAACATTATTTTTATCGACAAAAATATTGATTTAAAAAAATGTGTAGGGCAAGGCTATGATGGAGCCAGTGTGATGAGTAGTGTGTATAATGGTGTACAAAAACATATTAAGCATATCCAGCCTAACGCAGAGTACGTACATTGTGCCACTCATAATTTAAATTTGGTGATAAATGATGCAGTTAGCAGTTGTGTGGAAATACAGAATTTTTTCGTAACGTTGCAAAATTGCATCAAACGTTGGGATCTATTGTCAAAATTCACTGGCGAATCGGACACCACTCTAAAAAAAATCCGACTAGATGGTCCAATAGGGTCAATACGATATCTGCAATAAAACTTCGTTATTTTGATATTATCAAAGCATTATCAGAAATAGTTCTAGAGTCCTAATAAAGATGACCGTAGTGATGCAGAGACTATTAAAACAAAATTGCTAAATTTCGATTTCGTGTTGCTTTGCGAATTCATGCACAGTGTATTGAACGACATCAATTATGCATCCAAAACTTTACAAAAATGCGACATCAATTTGGGCGAGGCGAGTAAAGTTTTAGCAGAGACCAAAGCAAAGTTGCAAATTTATAGAAATGATTTCGAATTATTCAAGTGCAAAGCCAGTGAAACTGCAAGAAAATATGGTATTGATCCCCATTTTCAAGAAAAAAGGCAAAGAAAAGTTAAAAAACATTTTGATGAATTAGCTGCTGATCACCGATTTCCAAACCGAGAAAAAATATTTAAAATTAAGATTTTCAATAATGTACTAGACACAGTAATATCTCAATTAGAAACACGTTTTATTGGTATGAGTGCAGTCTGTCATAAATTCGATTTTCTAACACCAACATTTTTATTACATGTTGATGAAGCAACTTTATTACAAAAGTGTGACGAATTCAAAAGAAAATATTCAGATATAATAGGCCCTAGTTTTTCACTTCAATTTATTATTATTTACCACCTAGTTTTACCTCAACTAACTCAAGCATGGATTGTTCACCAATTATGTAAGGTAATAATGAGCAACTATGTAGTGCTAGAATGCGACCTAACGGAAGTATTTACAGCAATGTTATTATTCTTTACAATTCCTGTCACTTCTGTATCAGCTGAAAGGTCATTTCGCAAATTAAGAATAATAAAAAATTATTTAAGATATAATATAGGTGAAACTCGACTCCGACATTTATCGCTAATAGCAATTGAAAACAAAACCGCTTCAAGCCTGGATTTAAACGAAGTCATTGATACTTTTGCGAAAACTAAAGCTAGGAAAAAATTGTAAATATAATTGTTATTTAGTCAGTTGGTAGGCCCGACCTTTATATAATAAACTCTTGAATCTTCTCTATTTCGTTTTATTAGCCAAACCTACACCAAGTATTCATTGTAATTTATGTTGTTACTGTTTAATATTTTTATTAAATAGTGTGCTCTGCAGTGCACAAAAAAGAGCTTAAGAAGTTAAGTAGCTTCGCATTTTTAAAGTATTTGTATATTTCATATTTGTATTTGATAAAACCTAATCAGTTTACATAGCAGTGGGGCCCCATTTTTTAATTTGCCCCAGGCCCTTGGTTCCTAGCTACACCACTGACTTTGACGCTGGGTATTTCGGAAATGCGATGGTGTGGTACTTTATCGATTTTTCTCCTCATAAAATATAACTTTGAGAGTTTTCCTCTAGAATATAAGCTTTTATAATCCATTACTTTGGTCTGTGCGATTTTTTAAGTGAAAATGATTCTTAGTATTTCAATAACTATACTTTGACGCATGATATTTCGGAAATGCGATCCTGTGGTACATTCTCGATTTTTTTCTTATAAATCATACATTTGATAGTCTTTCTCAGTAATATGAGCTCAATATTTCCATTATTTTGGTCTGTGCAATTTTTTAAGAGAAAGTGTTCCAAAATTTTCCAATAACTAGACTTTGACGCTCGGTATTTCGGAAATTCGAACATAATTTACCACGCTCTTCTCTCTTTGGCCGTGATTACGCATTAACAGTCGTTGACAATTGCTAGTGATGGGGAATCTAATAATTTTTTGGAAATCGATTCTTCAGTACTCGAATACATTTAAGAATCGAATACTAGGACGTAACATGTAACGTTTAAACCATACTTTAACTGCTGCGGTCGGTGGGCTTGGTTGTAAGTTGACCATTGCTTTGTAGTTGGTTTGCTTATTTGCGCTTACTTCTACCCTCCATAGGTGTAAGTAACGTGCCGATGGCTGAAAATGGCCGCAGGGAATACGACCGCGAACGTCCTCCTGGGGGTACCAGGCGACACCCCCTTGTAAATAGCCTTTGTAGCAAAGTACCCAAAAAATACGTGACTATGAACAGGTAGAACCTACGTACAGCCACGGGTATTCTGACTGGTCACTGCCATCTACGAAAACACCTCCACAGACTGAGTCTGTCTAACACCCCACTTTGTAGAGGATGTGAACAAGAAGATGAGACTGTCGAACACATTCTTTGCGAATGTCAGACACTCTCTCATTTTCTGGTTTCATGTATTCGAGCACCGGCTAAAACATACGCCAGTATGAGAGAGAGAGAGACATAAGTTTTATTGTCATGAAAAATTGTACAATTTTATGGACAAAGCGAAATAATTTAAAAATGGATAAATATAAAAAAAGTATATAAAAAATAATATAAAGATATAAAAAATACTGACTATACTAACAATACAAAACATAATATATAAAATACAAATTTAAATTAATAGTTATAATACAATGTTACCATCGTACATCATACCAAATATTGAGCTACGCCGATGTAACTCAAAAGTCTAGGGTAGATTGCAGAATTCTGCCACTGAATAATACGGTCTCTCAAGCAGAAACGCCGTTGTCAATCTCCGGAAACTATTGAATGTATTTGCCACTTTTAATTCTAAAAGGTAGCTGATTGAATAGTTTTTTGGCATTGAAGGTGATTGAATTTTTTACCAGATCAGAGGTGGGTATTGTTAAGTAGATATCGAAATTTTTTCTTCTAGTAGGGTAACTATGAATTGGCCTCTCAGTTAAATTGTGAAAGTGTTTGCGAACCAAACACACGGATTCCAAAATGAATAGAGCAGGAAGAGTTAAAATGTTGTATTTTTTAAAATAGAATTCGCAATGCGTCCTACGACTCAAACCATGAATACCTCTTTTTTGTAGTTTGAAAATAGATGTGAAAAGGTGCAAACTACAAGACCCCCAGGAAGGCAAACCATAGCGAAGGTGCGATTCGAACAAAGAGAAGTAAGTTGTTAAAGCAGTACAAGAATCAAGTTGTTTAGACACAGATTTAATGGCAAAACAAGCCGAGGATAAATTTTTCGCTTAAATGTCTACATGTATAGACCATTTAAGGGCACTGTCAATGTGGAGACCAAGAAACTTAATCGAATTTGAAGATCGTGTATTACGTCATTGATAAGTTTGAGAGGTAGCAAAACTCCAAGATAAATCTAAGGTTTTCTTAGTGTTAAAACAAAGCCCGTTCGAGTCAGACCAGGACTTAATAGTAATGAGATCTTTGCCTATGGTAGAATGTAAAGTTCGTATATCTGAACTGCTCCAGGAGGTGGGACGCTTCTTCTAATTATTAATTAGGGTATTCATCTCTTTCACTAAACTGGATATATATGAGTTAAATCACTTTTCAAATTATGTAAATCTTCTTTTATCTCCAGTGATGAGGAATCATGGATATGAATTTTCGTTGTTTCTCCGAAATCGTCGAAAAGCATAGAAGATATGTTGAAGAGATTATGTTCCATATCCCGTACTGATTTAAGCAACAAATCTGGCTTGAAGACAGGGGAGGAAACTTAATTCAGGCGACGTTATCGCCTACTTCAAACAAGTAGGCTGGATGACGAGCTAGAAGGAAGTTTTGAACCTCGGAAGGATGCACAATGGGCCAATTATGGTCTAAGTGCTGTGGGGTTACCCACCCTTCCAACTTTTTTTCAGTTTTCTTTTCTTCGCTCTTTTGAAACTAACGGCCCCGTTCCGGGATTTTTGGGAAACCCTGTATGCACAGATCTATCTCCACTATTAGAAACACATTTTTAATATCAAATTTTAAACGTTTTGTTTCAGGCGACGCGCTTTTTTCATAACTTTTAAAATTAGGTAAAACTCAACATTTTGAGGTTATAACTCTCTAAAACAGCTCCACACTGCATGAAAGTTGTAAACCACTTAAAAATGTAGTTTTTATAGCTGTAATACTCTACCCTTTGTTACCGAGTTGTTTCTCAACAAAAAAAAACCGCTGTCACCAGTGTAATAATGTCCAAATTAAAGTGTAAGTTAAATAACTGTCACCAGTGTAACGAAATAGTAACTCTATACTTCGTTGTATTTTAAATATAAATCAAAGTGTTATAACTTGTATACCCCTAATTAAATCTGCTGTCACCACTCTGATAAAATCTATCACCAAATTCTGCTTCCCGTGCGCGGCTGAGCGTGTAAGGCAATCCAGTCCGATTGGTTTTTGCTAGGTTCGCCTGGTCTTAAAACGGATGAAATTTCCTTTGCCAGGACAGGGTTTGTCCTCCTCGTCTCAGTCACACGTCCACGTTTGTTACACTTCCAGAGGGGGACATTTTTGGAGTAGGGGTGATAGGAAAAATAATGTAGAACCTCCACATTATACAAAAATATATATAATAAAATAATCTCTCCAAATCCTCCTATACAGCTATACATATATATTTAAAATTAAACTACAAATTCCGTATGATTAAATTAATCCCAATTCCCTGGTGTAACTCTACCTATACATATTTATCTAAAATTGGTTTATTATCAAACCTACTCCTGTATATACTGCAATTATAAAAACAAAACCAAATTTATGAACAGAATTCTCGTTGGTTCGGTGGTGCGGCAAAGCTAGCCCTTTTATCGGCTTGGTCTTGTTACTCAAAAAAAATGCGTGAAAGGCGTATGTTTTATATATTCGTTTCTCAATCCTTCTATTCTCCGGTGTCGAGAAAAAATAAATAACTATTACGTGTAAATACCTTTATATGCAACAATGATTCATTTTACGTCGTTCCGGTGGTCATTGACCTTCAGGGAACGAAAGTGAAATTTTTGTTCTATAAAGAAAAATTCTGATGAGCTAAGTAAAACAATTTAAATTATTTATCGACACTGGCGTTACAAGTTGCGAAAGTCCCCAGTAATATAATTACCTACGATAAATTTATGCGTTTACGCTGGCAAAATAAGAAAGAGTTTTAATTTATAATTTACGGCTGAACAAAAGACTGATAACAATATTTCTCTACAATAGATTGACTTATCAGCGCAACTCCGCTGAAACCCGTGAAAATATGGAAAACATACGCTCCGGCCTCTCGGCAAAATCTAAATTATTCCAGTACACACGGTAAATTATATACTTGTCAGGACGATAAACTCAATCTGAAGAGTGAACAGCTATGTCCCGTCTCTTTGAAAAAATCAACAATCAACAAAAAAATCTAATAAATATATTTGCTATCGCTACACCTTGTATATAGCAATTGACCTATACACCCAAGTTCAGGATCCAGCTCGACCAATAGCGAGTAAATATATCACTAGTGAAAAATTATCCCAATCTGAATTCAATTCAAAAACTTACTGCTTGATAAACGTCCTCCGTCTCGCCGAGAATTTTCTTACTATCTGCTTGTTCACCGCGAGTCGTGCCAATAAACGGAATCGTGCTAGGTCGAAAGGCAATTAGCGTAGAGGGTAGTTTTTACCACTCGTACCGCTAACACTAAAAAACACTAGTACCGTTCACCGTGGAAGGGGAAAAAACCTTTCCCTTCGCGTGATCGACCCCCGGTACACACTCACTGCCGCTGCTGGTCTGTGTACACTCCTTTTTTTGTTTTCCCCCGACTTCGGTTTTGGGGTTTTCGTCGAGTTGCAAAAAACAGCTTTTGTTTTTTGAATCGTGCTAGTTTTTTGTTATTGAAATAATTGTATTCAAAACAATTATTTCGCTTTGACCCAGTAAGATGTTTTTTATTTCTCTATTCTGTTTTGGCTTCGTAGTTGTTTTATTAAAAATTATGTGTGTCGCGTTCCAGTTATTATTAAATGAAAAATAAAATATGTTTTACCGTGTGTTCTGAAATTTTCTACCATAAAATTATCTTTTAGGTATTCGTATTTTATTACATAGCCATTTAGTGATCACTAAATTTTCCAAAATGTTTTCATCACTTGTTTGAAACTTACGATAACATCCCGGGATTTTTGGGAAACTCTGTACATACAGATCCCCTCCACGTTTACAGACAAGTAAATGTAGTTTTTATTATCAAATTTGGAATGAATTTCAAGAAATATCTCAACAAATAGCGGGAAACTTTAAAAAATACATTAAGGGTTACCAAAAATTCAAAACACGCTTATAATGAATATTTTTTATTTACAAAACTTTATTAACTTAATATATATTTTTTAAAAAAAGAAACTTTTTATATGATGCCGATTTCGTGCAATTTGCTCCTCATCTTCACGATATTACCTTCCCAGACTGTCTGAAGTGGTTCGCGTACAGTTTCTACCGCCAAATTCGTCATTATACTTATAGCTGCTTTTAGAGTGGCAACCATATCACCTGAAATAATCAGTTTGTTACACGACTGTAATCGATTTAATTACATACAGTGTATCTTACCGTTGCAATATATGTTGTCTACAGCTTTCTTTAATAAATTTTGTGAAGCCTGGGCGCTTTTAATTTCCCCATCTTTGATGCATTGACAAATGGATTCAGCTAATTTCGGTAGAATGTTAATACTGTTACCCATAATACACGTAAAACCACTAGCGACTGCACCAAGCATAACCTAAAAAACATATTCGCCGTTACTAACATACAAGGTGAGTTTTTAGTATGACACAATTGTAAAAAATCTATTTTAAAGAAGTGTCCGTTTGTAAACATGATAATTGAAAAATGCGACCTAATTTTTTAATGAAATTTTATATGTAGGTTCAGAACGTAAAAACTCAGGATAAGTTCGTAAATGAAGAAAATTTTATATACACTACTCCAAGAATTTAACGCACCACCAAAAAATAACCAAAAGTTTAAAGTACATTTTTGTCTAAACTGCTTGTCCGATTTGAATGACAGGTTGACACTTCCAGAGAGTTAGTGTACTACTGTATTTGCATACAAACTTATTTTTGTATAAATACGGGGTGTTGCAATGACAACCTGATTTTTTCATAAAATTTGTAACATCTTGTAGAGTTCAACAGTAACAATATCAACTTAAAATTAAAATCAAACTGTAGCTTCATCTTTTTGTAACATTTTGTTTTTTGATTTACTCTATTATCTTGGCCACAACAAGAGAAAATCAATTTTATAGCATAACATGTTTTTCATTAAAATTTATTTTCCCAAGAAAAACAAATAAACAAAACGTAAAAAAAAGTCAGTAGCGAGTATTTCCGCTATATAAAGTGAAGTGACAGTGACGTAAACATTTTTTTGATTGTAAAGAGCAAAGTATTTTTCTTTAATCTCTCTCACAGCATTGCATGGTCACATATGTGTTTTTAAATGTAATCTCTTTGCATTATAATTCGTGTAACTGTAGTTATTTTATTAAATTTGTTTTTGTTGCCAATGTAGTTCTCGAATAGATAGTTACTTTCCGGTGACCTGAATCGAAGATGAAATAATTAAATTTATTCCGTTTCTATCTAAAACAAATTCTTTGTACTTCCCAATTCAATGTTGACCTTAAGGTCAAGGATGGAAGAAGTTCAGTATCAAGGGCGTTGGTCGGTGATTGTATGGTGTGGTATTGTAGATGGTAAGATAATTGGACCTTTTATCTTTGACAACGCAATTAACGGGAAACACTACCTAAATTTTATAAGGGAAGAATTACCACTTCTTAACTTACCTCGTCAGTGCCCATAAATACGACAAATTTATCGGGATTCAAAGTGAGCGCTGTTAAACCGTCTTGTAAATCGTTAGTAGTATATATAACACCAACAAATTGTTCAACTTCTCCTGTTATATCTAACAAAAACGCCGTCATATCAACTGAAATAAAAAAAATCTGTTTATCTAAAATTTACACTAAGAAAAAAAAACACAACTTACTGTCATATAATTGCGTGTACTTTGGATAATGATGATACAATATGGGTACCTTCTCAGTATATTCAGATATAATTTTGATGTACCTTATGAGGTCTAGATGATTTTTCGGTTTGTGGTAAAGGTCCGGCATAAGGACGACAGCTCCGACTTTTAATTTTTCCGCGTGTATCGCCTGAAAGGAAAACGTGAGAAAAAAAGTAGCGGCTGTTTAATTTTTCTTAATTTATTTTACCATATCGATTACGCTTTTTAACGGAGCTCCACCGATTTGAACCATCAAAAATTGGTTCTTCTCTTTACAAATTTCGTGCCAAAATTCGGTGAGTTGTTTCCGTTCTTCAGGCGTAAGCGACGTACCTTCTCCCGTCACATCGTTTACTGAAATATTTTATTTTTAAAGAAGATACATTTTACAAATTTAAATAACTTACGCAATATTCCTTTAACACCGCAAGCTTTCAAAAATTTTGCGTATGGGTTTATTAATTTATAATTAACTTCTTTGCCCCTGCAAGTATTTGTGTATACAAATGATTAGATATCTTTTAAGATCAATACAATATTTTATTCTACAACATTCCAAATAGTTTACACAGTTTTTAAATACCAATTTACTTACCTAGATTTAACAAATGGAGTTATAACAGGACATAGCAATCCTCTAAAGAAAAATTTGTTCTGCAACAACATTTAATAATATACTAAATTTAATTTTGTTTTGACTCAGTTTCAGTACACCTCCGGTCGAATATTAAGTTGATTAGATAGATTTTATTATAAAAAGGGTTTATACTAATTTACTAGTTGTGGAAACAAAAATTTTTTGATATATAAATGTTCAAAATTTGTAAAATTCAAGATTATGTTGTTGACTTTACACATACGATAAATTTAGTTTAGTTCATCGATTATAGTTGATCAATATAGTTTAAATCAGTTTTTATTCACACATTTCAATAGAAAACTGATTCAAACTGTTTTAATTTTATACTCTCAACTTGGAACAGTTTGTGTTGTGCATAAATTTTGACTGTTCCCATTCCACTTTTTTTATTTTTAACCTGTGAATGTTCCTTTTTATACATTGTACACAATGTCGTAATTTTATTCTTCAGATCAGCAATAGTAAGATCAGAAATTTCTATTTCTTTGACAATAGAACTCAAAAGTATTTTCTCTTGCATCTTTGTTTTTGTATTTATCTAGTCGGTGATTCCAAAGACCATCATGCTTATGATAAAGCTCTAAGAATTGTAGCATCACACTTTCATACCACTTGAGGCTGATTTTTTTTAAATTCAACACTACACAAAAAACAAAATAGACAGGTTTATAACTTGGACATATATATGTTACAATTGAACAATTAATAAATGTTGACTGAGTCAATATTTTCTTGTTCCACTAAAAAAGTGATCAACAACAAATTTCATTCAACTTTTATTGATTAACTAAACTAGAATCGCGAGAATGCAGGTTTACAAGTAAATTTTACTAATTTTGAAAATTTATATCTCAAATTTTTTTTTGGCAACTTGGAACTTTGTAAAGATATGAACCTAAACTCGACCAGAGGCATATTAAAGTGTAAAAATTATTTTGATTAAAATATTATAAATATAAATTTACCTGTACTGATTGAGTAGTGCTAGTTAAGTGTTTTTTATGTTTAATCGCACTCATGTGTTTAAATATTTCCGTTTTCCCACATTTATAATCTTTCTTGCAAAATCTACAGTAAAAATAATGAGGTCCATGCACACTTTCGGAAATCCAAGGTTTTACCGAAGGTATAGATTCCCACTCTTTTTTATATTTTTGTACGTAAATTTTCTGAAATAAATACAAATGTTTTCTATTAAAAGTACAAGTTAAATTAAAACTAACCTTTTTCTTTGTAGCATCGTCATTTCCCGGGTCTCTCGACTTTCTTTTAGATTCGGATTTTTTCTTTTTTATCTTTTTAGATAGGGGCTCGTCTGAATCGGTATCGGTATGTGCCTCTAGATCGTTACCGTCAAAATCGGATTCGTCTGAAGCTTTAAAGTCGGAGAAGAGGTCTTTTGCCGTTTTTGGAACTGGTTCTTCCTTTGGTTGAATCGGCTGAACAACATTTATTTCAATTAGTTCTTCAGACTCTGGATTATTAGAATTATTTTCCATTTTATTAGATGTTTTAGTTTACAGTGTTTTTAATGTCAAAGCTAAAGCTAACCTATAAACTCAGATTGTCAACCGTCATTTTACTGAGGTGCGTTTTATAGAACATTATAGCATATATTTAATTAAATTATTTATTTCAATTAAAAAAAACTGATTCAGTGATTGCTATAACACTAATAGGTACTGTTACATATTTATTTATTACTGCGTTGGGATTATGTTCATGTTCGCGTTCATCGAATTCAAATAGTTTTCTTTTTGGCAGATCTAGTTTTCAACATATCAAAACAGCTACACTTTTCCACAAATATGAATTACTTATTTCAAAACGGAATTTCACTATTGGAACTTTAGTTAAATGACAAGTAAAATGCAATTTTTTTTAATTTGTGACGTTTTTGTATAGACCATAGATTAGAAAATGCGGTTTAAGGCCCTGAAGTGACTTTGGGTTACACGTGCTTTATAACAATGGGCGAGCTCAGCCACGTAGCGCTAGGCGAGCTCAGCCACGTAGCGCTAGGCAAGTGCTGAGTAAGCAGAGGGCGAATTTGATCACTAACTAACAGCGCTTGTTCTAGCCATCGTCAATTTTTTTTCAGTGAATTTATTTTCCGCTAAGTTGCTGAGCGGTTCGTTATGTCAACAACAACAAACTACAATTCTAATCTTTAAGGTAAAAATTTCTGTGCTATTTAGTGTTTAATAAGGTTTAATTATGATTGAAAATACTGAAACGTATGCAATTGTAGAATTTAATGTTGATGTAAAAATATTGCGTGGAAATATACCAACAAATATGGTATTATGAAGTTAAGCTGCTTCTCCTAATGCTAATATTTCTACATATTCTTATTGTCTTTAAATTACAGGAGGAATCAATTCCACAATATTATTTTCATCCGCAAGTTCTTCTAAGATTAAGTAATTTATAAAGTTTTCTATTGAAGGCGCATGGGAAATTTATATTTTATAATAAATGAAACATATACATTAACTCTTCAAAAGTAAATAAAAAAAACTATAAGAAAAATGTCTTTCAACGAAAAACGGTACATTTTCTTCTTTATCTGAATATTTCCTATCACATTCGTAAAATCGAATATCTTGATCTTTTCTTTAGGACTTATCAGATACATTTTTTCATACGAACTATAGTAATAGTAAAACTGAACTGAAAGGTCTGTACCGTCTCTCGGGCAAACAATATTGAGCTAGGCGCGCACTCGGACAGTGCCGCTTGTAAATCGAGCACATGAAACTGGAGTAGTACAACACTGAAAACGATAATCGAACTTTTGGACTGAGTGCGCACTCAGTTCAGCTGTGGCAGGTAAATCGAAAACGCTATTAGTTTACCTGGATTGTTGCGCTCGTTAGTAACAATTTGCTCAGATTAATAAGTGAACACGTAACTAAAAAATCGTTGCGTTTGCGATTCAAATATCGAGCGAAGCTATACCATAGACAAATAAGTTTTACACTTATTACACTACTTAACTCTGCACAGCTACAGTCCATGACTGTCTTGTTATGGATTGATATATTCT
This sequence comes from Galeruca laticollis, assembly GCA_963921935.1. Taxonomy (NCBI): domain Eukaryota; kingdom Metazoa; phylum Arthropoda; class Insecta; order Coleoptera; family Chrysomelidae; genus Galeruca; species Galeruca laticollis. The sequence continues at coordinate 91,045,118 of OY998184.1, forward strand.
ATGCTTGTTATCGAAAATATGTAAGTTAGGTTAAATCTATTTTCGTTTTAAATTATGTAGAAAAAGAGTAGTAATTAGATAAAAAATATGTCTCAAATAATGTTAATTGTCGCTTCGGCCCATCTAGTTTACTGTCCATTTACAAAAGTAGAAGAAAGTTTTAATTTACAGGCAATTCACGATATATTATATCACGGACTTAACCTAACACAGGTGATAACTTTTAACAGTAGTTATTTTTAGTACTTTAACGAATTTAATTTCAGTACGATCATCTCGAGTTTCCTGGAGTAGTGCCACGAACTTTTATCGGACCACTTTTTATATCTGTTCTAGCAGCACCTTTAGTCGCGATAATTCAATTTTTAAACGTAAACAAATTTTGGGCTCAATATTTAGGTACATAATATATACGTAACTATACAAAATAATTTAATATAAGTATATTTTTTATAGTTAGAACCATCCTTGCTACGTGCGTGGTATACACTTTTAATTCCCTCAGCAAGACTTTAGAAAAGGAATTCGGAACGAGATGGTTGCAATGGTTTATAGCGATAACTGTTACTCAAAGCCACTTTATGTTCTATTTAAGCCGTCCGTTACCTAATATATTCGCTCTACCTTTAGGTACGTATGAAATATAAATAATTATCGTTAATAATTGTTATTTTTATTTCTAGTATTATTGGCACTGGATGGTTGGTTAAATAATAATCAAAAATCTTTTATTCTGTTTTCCGGAGCAGCGATAATTATTTTTAGAGCGGAATTATGTCTGTTTCTTGGTATACTTTTGCTCTATGATTTGTTTTATAAAAGGATAACGATAAAACGGTAGGTCAGTAAATTGATTTTAT